>CM052801.1:1491130-1517286 GCA_028533885.1 Nasua narica | reverse complement strand
AAAAAATAAATAAACCTAAGTCCAAAACTTCCCCTTTTCCTTCTGGAAAGCCATTTGTACAATCCCGTTTCCTCACTGCCTATGGTAAACATTGAACTGTTGATTCTTTGGCTTCTAAGTACATCCACTTCTGTTCTTATTTAAATAATTCAAACAGCTGAAGAGGCTATAGGATTTGAAAGCTCATTTTTTAAAAAGATTTTTATTTAGCTAGTTCAGATAGAGAGAGAGAGAGAGAGAGCATGAACAGGGGGAGAGGGAGAAGGAGAAGCTAACTCCCCACTGAGCAGAGAGCCCAATATGGGGCTCGATCCCAGGACCCTGAGATCATGACCTGAGCCGAAGACAGACATTTAACCAACTGAGCCACCCAGGTGCTCTGGAAACCCATTTTTGGAGGGTCAAAAATTCCCAGGGTTACATGGGTAACAATAGAAGGAAAAGCAATCACCCCTAACATAGCAGCTAGTAGGTTCCAGTCCAGCTGGCATGAGGTACCCTTGCCTGCTTGGCTTTCTGAGCCTCCATCGGACATGCATGCAGGAAGCCATAAAACCCAGGTGTGCAGCCCACATCGTGCCTTCTTGTGTCTGTCTCCAAGCATTCTTGACAACGGACCAAGGTTCTGCTCTAACAGGGGATTTGCTCTGCCAGAGTTCTGATTGTTCTCAAATCCTTGAACAAATATTTCCAAAAGGAGAACCATCCATCCCTAGCAAGTGGGTTCTTCTCTACTACCTAATTACTGTCCTTTACCCGGATTTCTCTTATATTATTAAACAAATGCCATTCTAAAGAGCTGCTACTAGCAACCTGCACGTCCACTAACAGGAAATTCTATTTGGATTGTATTAACAGTCTGGGCTGGACCACCCACCTGTGATTTTCACAAAGTTCTGTTGAGCTTTTTGGAGAGTCCTCCTTCATGTTACCATCATCCTGAATGACGCTCCTTTTTCCTGCCTTTGTCTTGGATGTCCCAATTTATTTTTTGAAAGATTTTATTTATTCATTTGACAGAGTGAGAGAGAGCACAAGCTGGAGGAGCCACAAAGGGAAAGGGAAAAGCAGGTTCCCCGCTGAACAGGGAGCCCAAAGTGAGACTCGATCCCAGAACCCCAGAATCATGCACTGAGCCAAAGGCAGATGCTTCACCCACTGAGCCACCCAGCTGCCCCTTGCATGTCCCAATTTAAATGCCAGGCTGGGGTCATTACAAGGAAGGAGGAACACATACAAACCCTATTAGGCTGTAGACTGTCTTCAGTGTAAACATGTTGATACAGCGTGAGCAGAAGTATTAGCACTCTCAAATATTGTAACAAGATTGTAGCCCCACAATAATCTAAAATGTCACCTGCGTACCAGGCCAGCTTTCCCTCGAAGCCCACACACTGGTGTGGGGGAACCAATGCTCCCTGAGTTGTTCATGGCCTCGTGTGGATCACACGCCCTCAGAAAACAGCTTCCCTTCACTATGCACGGCAGCCTCTTAAAGATAAAGATGTACTGAAAGCCAGATTGGAGTCAATGCGATAAAAATTAGGGATGAACTACGTGGGAGGGTTTCCCAGGTCACCACGCCTTCTTCTGTGTTTGCTTCAAGTCGCTATTTCTTGTTGCTTGACTCATGAGAACTGCAGTATCCATCAGCCTCCAGATCGCCGCCTGATGTTGTTTACTCTACGGGATCGGCTGCAAAACGAAAACCGCCTTACTCCACAGACCGACCGCTCTCCCTCTAATGCTCCCTCTGCATGCTCAGAATCCCAATTACAGGTTGGAAGTCTGATGAATCGACTTCAAGAATATTAATTTAATGCTTGAAATGTCAGCAAATAGAATGAGGGTATTATTTCAGACACAGCTTCATGGAGTCTCCATTGGAGAGATTGGTTTTTTGTTGTTGTTGTGTTTGTTTTTTTTTTTTAAGGCCGACTCTCAATGGAAACACGTCTTTGTAACCGAAACCAGGGTTTCGGGTGGCGTTGAGCTGAAGAACAAAGTGAGCTGGGTTAATCCGACCTTTCAAAGCTCAGTCAGACACTAAATCGTTGCACAATATAGAATAACCAAGCTGAGGGTGGGACCATTTAGACACTAGAAAACGCAGAGGGGCGGCTTTGCCATTTCAGGAAGCTTTTGCAAAATGAGTTCTGCATTAACTTCTGCTTTTTTTCCGCTGAGATTGGTTTTGCGTGGGGGTCTCTGATTATAATCCAGACTGCTGAACTGTACTGCAGTGGGATATACGTGTTTGTATATAGGGGAACATCCCCATTCTTGCACAGGCATTTACAGGTGCGCACAGTCTCTGAGCTTTAGCTTAGACCTTGCCCTCCCAACACGTCTTTTCTCAGAAGAGTCCATGGTCACTTAGTCCCCGAGACTTCTTATCCTATAACCTTCGCTCTGGCATGCATGCCCTGTGCTGGTCCCCGATGACTCGAGTATCCCCACGTGGGCTCCGGATCCCCTGGCCAATGCCCTAAGACGTGCCATTCTGCACAGAGACACAAAACTACCTATTCCTTCCCAGATGACAGCCAAGGACACTGCGTATATTTGCAAGAAGTAGCCACGTACACAAGTATCGATTCACGCACACACACGTGTGTGCGCTGAAGGCTCTCCCACACCAGTCTCGCGGCTGCGTGTCCTAGGTTTGTTTCTATGTTGTCTGAATGCCTTGGCTTCATTTTCTCTGCAATTTTCTCTTTCAGGAATGTTTTACCCTGGGAAAGTCACGACACAGTGGTGCTATTCAGAGAATCTCACATTTATTAACAGATTCTGCAAGCATTGTTATTGCCACTTACTAAGGAATGAAAACAGGTGTATGCACAAGGCAGCATTTTGTATATTCCCTTGGTGCTATTGGATCCTCCCAGGGGTCCCCCCCATAATGCGAGCCATTGTAGGGTATGCTGTCTCAGATGTCCCCAAGATGATACCATATTTAATTATCTGCCAGGTAGGACTCTCCGAGGTCAGAAGAACCGTCCTACCTATATTGAGTGAAATGATATGGATGGAAATTGGTCATGGTCCAAAGTGCATAGGGCAGAATCTGGAAGAAACCAGGCATGGTCCTCCCATTTTCTCTCTCCAACAGACAGGATGTGTGACACCATGTATGGAGAGCTGTCAACTAGGGAAAGTCATGTCAGCCTTGGTGTTCAGTTTTTAGTGACCTTACTTTGAATGACCTGTTACTCATTTTTAATTTGCTCACCCACAGATCAAACTGATACAGGGTCGTGCAGTGCTCTAGACAAAGAAAATGATGGACTCGACAGAAATCACATTGTTAAACTATGCTATAGGGCCAAAGACCCCAGGTATGCAAAGACACTCTTATCAGGCATGCTATACCTTGGGTCATCAGTTTTCTCCCAAGTGCCAGTCAAGGGCTGCGTCTGTCCTTGGTCTATGCAAAATGGGAGGACCCCAAACCTGCTAAGTTAACCCTTTACTGTGCCAGCAATGACGATCCAAGCATATGGGGCTCCTAAATTCCACTGAATTTCACAGATAACAGTCAAGCTTCCCAACATGACTCCTAGTTCTTATCACTCCATGAGGAACACTTGGAAGACACGAATTACTCAAAGACCAGTCAAGCTCATCTGTTCATTTCCACTGACTTTTCTCCCCCTGAATCCTGGTTACAAAATGATATCTGTACTCTGAAGTCAATGAACCCTCAAAAATACTTATGATCCCCTAAACTCGCCTTGTATTAGAACTGATTGGAATTAGAGTCGATGAACCCTCAAAAAAAAAACTTGCTACAGGCAGAGTTTGGAGGTAAGTCTTTATTATAACAAATTGACTTTAGGGTTCTTTAACTACTGATCTAACACAGAGCTAATCTGGCCCACGGAAAAATAACATGCCCAAGAACCCCAGTAACATCTTGTTCGAAACAGCTGTTGGAAAAACTCAATCGTAAAACCATCCAGTTTACAAAAGTTTATTATATAAACCAATTGGCTTCTATGATTTTAATGCTTTCATTGCTCCTCAAAAGAGTCTTCTCCATTGCTTAAAAATATCACAGTACAACTCCTACAGGGAGTTTTCTCCCTACATGCTATTGGGGTAATCAAAACTAGTGATGCATTTTATTGCATTGCTGCTTCTGGAGGATACACATTTGACTGTTACATTTCATAAAGATGCCCTGCTGGTGATGTTAAAAAAATAAGTATCTCATAAAATTTAGCAATAAGACTTTCTAAATAGATGATAGTTAAAAAAAAATTAAAAACGGGAGAGGGACATGACGTGAGCTTTGACTTTCCAGCATGGTACTTAAAACCAAAGTCAGAGAAAGAGAATGTCAAGTAAGCGCATTCTTGCCTTTCACTCATGGGACATCCTTTCCTTCTCACCAGAGAAGAACCAGTTACTGGAACCCCTCACGGCTGAAATCCAAGGAAGTCGATTGGCGGATCTTGGTGTCATGATCTCAGGGGAAGATATTGGGAAAGTCCATAATGTGGATAGATTGGATGGGCATGTACTCATCCAACAACCCATTTCTGAAGACTCATTAGAAAGTAAGCTCTGCATGTATGAGTGACCACACGATCGTCATCGTCGCTCAGTCCCTTTGCTCAAGCAGCTCACGTATTGGGGGAAGAATGAAGTCAGTCTTGGAAGAGAGACAAGGAGAATAAACTGGGTGTCAATATATTTAAAAGGCAATATGCCATATTGAAGGAGTTGTTATAAACAACTGGCCCAAATGTAGAGCTGACCTTGGAATATAATTTCAACAATGACAACTCATTTAATCCCTTCAATAGACCATATCCATTGATGGTCAGTTCACCCTTATGCTGTAATGTCCTGGGAAGAAGAATGAGAAAGAAATGTACTATGTCTCAAAAAAAAAAAATGGGGGGTAGGTACTGTATGAGTTTTTTATTGCTGCTGTTAATAAATGACCAGAAACTAACGGTTTAATACAACACAGATTTTTGCTCCTCAACTCTGGAGACCAGAAGTCTGAGATCCAGGCGGGGCAGGGCTTTGCTCCCTCCCGAGTCTCCAGGGGAGGGTCCTTCCTGCTTCTACCAGCTTCTGGGCTCCAGACATCCCTGGGCTGGTGGCCACATCCCTCTCATCTCTGCGTCCGTCTTCAAGTGGCTTCTCCTTTGTGTCTGTGTCTCTCCTCTTTTGTCCCTTATAAGTATACCTAACAGTGGTTTTGGGGCCACTCTGATCCAAGATGACCTCATCTCAGATCCTTCACTTATCACATCTGCAAAGACCAATTTCCAAATAAGGTCCCATTCTGGGGCTTCAAGTATTATGACAGGGACATATCTTTTTGGAGGTCACCATCCAACCGTTACATGTAGGGACAATGTCATACTTTCCTTTGTGTCCTGCTCCTCATTCACTAATTCAACCCATGTCCACTGACTGCCCAGTGGCTAGAGATAAAGGATGAGTAAGTAGAAATACCATCTCTACCTCCTTGTAGCTTATAGTTGAGATGCGAAGGTTGAGGCTGGGGATATAATCACAGAAATAAACATAGGATTACAAACAATGAAAGATGCTATGAAGGAAAATGCATGCCATAAGAACATAGAGAAGAGGGGTGGAGAGTCAGGGAGGAGAATCTTCCCTAAGGAACTGTCATTGGTGCTTGGATCTATCACTAGACTGAAAATTCACTCTAGAAAAAAAAGCAGGATGGAGGGGAGGAAATGTGTTGAGATGCCCTTTACAGGAAGGGAGTTTGATGCTTTGGAGGCACTAGAGTAGGAGACCAGAGAGGCTGACAGGCAAAAAGCAAGATGATGCAGGCCTCCCACTGCCACCCGAGCTGGCCACACCAATGGTTTTCTCCAAGTCTTGTATCCTAATATCCACTGAGACATAACAAGAATCTTGAGCAGGCTATAAACCATGAGACGGTCCCAAAAACTCTGTAAGCAATAGAATTGGGAAGTTAATTAAATGCAATGAAAGATGGTAACAGTGCATCAATATCAGGCCAAGCCCTTGAATATTGGGTTCTTCGTGGAGCAGCATAATCCAACAAGGGAGCCCTCCAGATCTAAAAGGATCCTATTTCTAGAATGCCATGAATTGGACATATGATCTTGGGCACATGGCCCCTTCGTTTCCATGGACTCGGTTTCATCCAGTTCTTAGCTGCAGGCACTATTTCCCCCGAAAGACATTGAACATCTGCAGATATTTTGAGTTGTCACTGCAAAGCAGGAGGGGTGCTCCCGGCTTGGGATGGGTGGAGACCAGAGACATGACTCAACCCCCTAGAGCGCCCAGCACCCCACATTTGAGAGCCACCCAGCCCCAGATGTCCACAGTTCTGAGGCTCAGGACATCCTGCCGTATACAGTTGAGGGTCTTATATTATACCTGGCTCCCCTTGCCTGCAAGGAGGCGAGACAGACGAGCGCAATGGCTACCCAAAAATACATTGCAAAATGGAAAGAGCTATGAGACAGTAGCCACATGAGACAGATAAGCCCCTGACACCGTATTTTCTTTAATATGTAACCTGCCCACTGAGTCTACCTTACCAATTAATAAAAGAAGTAAGCCAATCCCGGTGCCTTCTGTCTCCCAGAAATTGCTATGTGGATAAAGCCATGACACCCTTGAGAACGGTCTCTGGGAATGCAAACTGAAGGTGATGCCGCCATTGCGGTCGGCGTTGACATTATCATAGACACAAAAGATCACATCCCTTTTTCATATGCTTATTGGCTGCTATCAGAAGCCAATTTTTTTTAAAAAAAAATCGCAGAACTGAGAGTGAATCTTGGCTTTCTGCCGTGAATGTTGACCCCCTTGCCGGCCATCTGATGACATTAACACCATGATACCCGTGTCACTCGACCGATCTGAGCCTCACCTTCTTCTTCCCAAAATCTTCCTGAAGCCTTTTAAAATGAGGTTTAGAAAGGTACTTATCTCAGGGCTGTCGTAAGGACTAACTTGATGAAATGAGTGGGTATTTAGGATCACGCAATGACCATACAAACCGTAGGCAAGGGAATGTAGGCAAGGGAATGTGACATTTCTCAGGAATGATTCTGCACAATAGACTTATTAAGAATTAGTCCTCATAATAATAATACAAGATGTCATATGTAGTCATAAAATATGCAGCACAAAATATTTAAATAATTACTAGTGTAGCAATCGTGTAACTCATTGCAAATGACTTAGTATGAAGAAATAATACAGTAAATGATGCATCTTATACGATGGGAAGATATAGAATAGTAAAGAATAAGTAATACTTGCTATAATATAATTATACATAATATGTGAGTAAACATAGAACATGCATAATATTCAATATATATAATATATCATAACAATATTCTAATGATTCCTTACAAATGACTCATTAAAAATAAGTGATATTTTAAAGTGCATAGTAATATATAATAGCAAAACATAACAATGTTTCATAAATACATAATATAATATATAAATATGATCAAATGATTAACAATACAATACATCATATAGATATCATAGAAATATGATATTATATATCATAATACAGGGGCATTGGGCTGGCTTAGTTGCTAGAGCACATAACTCTTGATCTCGGGGTTGTAAGTTCAAGCTGCACATTCTGTGTAGAGATTTCTTAAAAATATAACCTTCTTTCAGCTCAAATACATCAATAAAATCTTAAAAATATACATCTACCATAATCACCTACAACTTATTAAAATTGGTGGCATTTACAATATATAATAATATAACATGTAAAAAACTGTATAATGTACAATAATCAAATGATACTATATATAAATTTATATATGGCATAATGTAAAATATAATTTAGTGCAATAGACTTATTAAAATAAATGATACTTAGAGTACATATTATAGTAAAATATGTAACATAAATAAACTGACTTATCAGTACATACTGTATAATACATAAATAATAATATGCAATCATTATTTTTTGCAGCTAGCTTAATAAGAATAATTCTGCAAAGTAGATCCACTAACTTAAAAAAACATGGATTCTTTCCCTATTAACTATATATATTCCATATGTGGCTTTTCGTGTCCCCTTTCACAGACCCATTTTAGAAAAGCCTCCAAATTTTATCTGAGGGATAAAGCCACAAGAGCCTGCAAAGTTCCTAAAAATACATTGGTCACATCCCCCATCACATAGAAAACAGAAAACCTGACCCTGGCGGGAATGTGTGTCCCACATGCCCCATACCGGCAAAACTCATATGGCTCTGATCTCGATTGATCTTTGCAGGGAAGGCTGCACCTTGCCAGCCAGGAGGTGCCCTCCCAGGACTGACTTCCCAACAAACAGGCATCCCAGGGGGTTTGGACTAATGACTAATGGGAGTCATCACTGCGAATAAGGATGATACGCTCTGGAACCTGGCGAGGTCACCAGGGAGATGAGCACAAGCTGCCATCCCCCCAGCCTGTGTCCACAGTCCATGGATTTTGGGGTCTCCATGACTGTAGATCAAAGCAAGGTCTTTCGTTGATGCCCCACAACAATCCCATATTTTCCTCTGCTCTCTCTGGGATGTCATCCAACCAAACCGAGGTGATTTTAGGAGACACTGGATCACCATATCCTGGAAAGACCCATATCCTAAAAGATGGTGGTGTTCCCATGTGCCCCACACTCTTCTATTGACCATGTGCTAGGGCAATGCTAGTTTTGAGCTCACTATAGCAGTCTGATCATTCTAATGGGGCACCACCCCCTAGGGGCACATCCCCAAGCTCCTCCTCCAGCTAAAATTCCAAAGTCAACAGATTCAACCCCACAGTTATGGGGGAGGCCACCAGGAACGGGCCAACTCACTGATTGGAGCCATTCTTCTGCTCAGGAAGTCCCTATGCTGGGATGATAATGCGCTCCCCCATTCAAAGCCATCGTGGAGATGAATACTTTATTGTTGTTCCCCATCTGGAGTTCTGCTCTATGTTAATGCCTCCTGAGAAGGTAACCCCACAGGACTGGAGACCTCCTTTCCAAAGAGCACACAAAGTCTCCATGCCCTGCAGGTGTGCTAGCTCGCTAGGCTCCCTTGGGAGCAAACACCATCTCATCTCATACATCTGTGAAACCTCACCCCAAACACGGTTCCCACCATGCATTCCCTTCTCTTCCTGAGGACACTGGCCTCCTGTTTCTCAGCACAGGGGAAAATTCAACGTTTGTCTCCAGGTAATTGCAAGATACCAGAAGTGGGCCATGGATGGTAAGCCTTCAGTCTTGCACAATCTGGCATCCATCAAGAATACGACCCACCATTCATTGCCCCACCTCGGACCTCCTCCCATTCCACAGCCTCGCGCCATCCCCGCAAATGTCAGTAAGGAGATTGTGGCTCATAATAGGACTCTACTGCAGCCTCGATCCTGAACGTAGGAACCGTATCTGCGACGCCGCTAGAAGTTAGACGGTAGGACTTAGAGAGACACAGGGCTGGAGGGATGGCTCCATGTGGCTCGCAAGCCCATCGTAAGCACAGCAGAAGAGAGCGTCTCCCCACCGCATGCACAAGCTGCCATTGCCCCTAGCCTGTGTCCATAGTACATGGCTGTTGGGGTCTCCATGGGATCTCCCCCTAACCCCGGGGGTCAGAGACTGACCACTCAGCCAGAGAGACAACCTTACACCCCATCCTGAACATGAGCCACCAGCCACTTACTTCTCTGCCTACTGATGAAAAAGACAGAAGTTGCCCTCCTCACTACCTTTCTGAGATAATCCTGGGTTTTCCTAGTCCCGCTCTCTAGAATACTCCAGACTCACCCGCTCACTCCTATGAACACTGTAACCTCAAAGAACAAAGGACAACTCTTGAGGTTCTCGTGCCTACTCTTGAGTGTGAGATATGCTCCGAATCCGGTCACGGTGCATGATGAAGTTGGGTTTGCAAAGCTGGGTGCCGTGTGTTGGATGGGGACCATGTGTCCTTCTGTTCCCCCTTGTCTTCCCATATGGCTACTCCGCAGAGGTTTCACAGCTGTTGAGATGAGACAGTGTTTGTTCCCAAGTGAGTCTAGCCAGCTAACACACCTGCAGGGCATGGAGGCTTTGCGTGCTGTTTGGAAAGGAGGTCTCCAGTCCTGTGGGGTTACCTTCTCAGGAGGCATTAACATAGAGCAGAACTCCAGATGGGGAACAACAATAAAGTATTCATCTCCACGATGGCTTTGAATGGGGGAGCGGATTATCATCCCAGAGGATGCAAGCACCTATCCCACGGGGGACTATCAAGGCTTATTTTGAAATTCAAGATGTTTTTATTATCTGCCCGGCATCAGTAAGCAGTTGAGGACCCGAATCCTGCAATACGGTCAAATCCCTACATTTCATTATCTCAATGCATTTTCTATTTTTATTTTTTTCAATGCATTTTTTAATAAGACAGAGCGATGCAGACTTTGGACGAGTGTTAAATAATGGAATCATGTCATCTAATAACCACCCTGTAAAATAACGATATGTCACAGGATAGGACCCCACAGACCAAGTTTGACGTTTTCCCACCACATCTGCCTGTCTCCTTGACACAGAAATGATTTCAAAAGTCTCATGCTCCTCTATTGTTCTGTTTTTCCCAATGATGTTTTATACGTTTCATTATATTGTCTACACCACAAGAACCAAAATCCCACATAAAGAAACTCAAGATAAAATGGTACAAAGGACATTATTTCTTGTCACATCAACCACGAAATCAGGATTTGTACATCCATATCATAGTAAAAAAAAAAAATGTCTAGGGCGCCTGGGTGGCTCAGTTGATTAAGCAACTGCCTTTGGCTCAGGTCATGATCCCAGACTCCCGGGATCGAGTCCCACATTGGGCTCCCAGCTCCACAGGGAGTCTGCTTCTCCCTCTGACCTTCTCCCCTCTCATGCTCTCTCTCACTGTCTCTCTCTCAAATAAATAAATAAAGTCTTTTTAAAAATGTCTAAAAATGCCTCCTTAGAAGAGAGATTATTAAAAAGAAAAGTTTGGGAAACATGGTTTGAGATGGCACCACTCCATAAATTCCATCAGCCACGACTGTCCCATTTGCCAATCCAAATCCAATGATCCTCTTCCAAGAACGTGGGATTACTTAAAAGCCATCAGGCTTGCAGACCTGTGAAGAATTTTCACGCTGTGAAAAAGAGAAAGAGAAAAGGCACAGATTTCCAAAACTGGATGAGTTAGGCTATGCCACTTGGGTGCTGTTGATAGCCTGTAGATTCCATGAGTTTAAATAGGTCTCAACACGAAGGTAGCACATTGGTACCTTCCTTGAGGCAAGGAATAAATACACTTACACTAGTTTGTGTGTTTTAGTCTATGAGTCTGCTGCGTTCCCATTCGCATTACCAGCCACACTCGAGGACTCGATTCTTAGTCTCATTATAATTAAGACCACGGAAAACGGGGATCGTCATTTAATGCATCATTTGCTATGCAAATTGTTTTTCACAGAGAATTGTTTGCTGTGACCTTTCTTGGAGTGACGATTTCATATGCCCGGTCACTTGGATGCTTCGCCTTTCAGGATGTTGTTCGAGGATCTCAGCAGTGAATTTCCTAAGGATAAAAATATTAGAGGGGGTCGCCCTGTGACCCTATTTACTTAAACCCTGCCGTCCTTCGTCAGAGAAGACAGGAGCTCGCACTCCCCAGAGAAGAGATAGAATGGATAGTAGAAGAACAGTCTCCCCTCTGGGCCTCATGTTTATCTGGACCTAAAAGGTCTCACGAACTACCCGAATTGGAGCATATGCCCCAGTATTTGACTTTTATTCTGCCTACAGAATGACACGTGTGCATCGCTCCAAATAGATGATGCACACTGTAAAATGAACCCCCAACCCAGAATCTTCTAAAGAAGGAAAGGAGGTCTATTTTTTTCTAGCTCTACGGAGCTATAATTGGCGTATAAGATTTGCGGATGTCCAAGGCCAGCAACGTTGGTGATTTGACACAACGTAGATGTTGCAAAATGTTGAGCGCCATGAGGAGAATGGCTCCACCATCCCGGATAGCTCCTTCGTGTGTGTGTGTGTGGTGAGAACATTTCAGATCTAGTCTCCAAGGAGCTTTCAACGACACGTAAAGCGTCGCTGGCCACAGTCACCATATTCTATTTGCCTGACGCGATGAGTTAGCTCCTCGAACTTGCTCATCTCACAACTGGGATTTTGTGACCTGTGACCAGTGTCTCCTGTTTCCTCCACTCCCAGCCCCTGGCAACCACCAGTCCGCTCTTTTTTTCTATGAGGCAATGAATAATATTTTAAAATTACTCACAGAAATGAATCCACAGAGGTAGCAAGTGTGCTAGTTTGAATCTATATGTGAAGTGTTTCCAATCATAATTTCTTTCTCAATATAGATAAAAGGATGCATAGAAAGAGAAATTTTAATTAATATATTAATTAATGCATAATATGAATTAAAATTATATTTCATTATATATTATTTATAAAACTATATATTTATATCTTTATATACAACATATTACATATTATTATCTAGTATATATAATATATTACATTTGATTGCATATAATTTGTATATAATATATACATATAATATACTATATATTACATATAAGATATAGTAATTAAAATTATTATTTATATATTTATATATTATATATGATTAATACATAGTAAAAGTATGTATTAATATATATATTTGCCTGTGTCAGAGATTTCAAAGAAAATTAATTTTGATCCCTATTTAAGATTTATTTTGATTGTCCAAATATGATAACCAAAAGTTTGCAAAAACCTTCCATGCACCTCTGGGAGGAAATAGTGGCACTCACAAGTGCCAAATTCAACTTTCGAATGCTTTCCAAATTCTTCTTTGAGGCTCACATGCTGCCGGAACCTTAACACAGGTAACTATTCATTAACCAAATCCTTCTAGTGGGCTTTGCACCAGATAAGATAACACTATCTCTGTCACGTAGATGAAAAAACAGATCTTGTCAAAGACTAGAGCCCCATTGGTTAGAGGAAAGCAGCACAAACCAGGTAGCTTAAAACCGTAGCAATTCATCTTCTCCCAGCTCTGGAGACCAGAAGTCTGAGGTCCAGGCGGGGCAGGGCTGCTGAGATCCAGGTGGGGCAGGGCTGTGCTCCCTCCCGAGGCTCCAAGGGAGGGTCCTTCCTGCCTCGTTCAGCGTCTGGGGCTCCAGGCGTCCCTGGGTTTGTGACCACTTCCCTCTCATCTCTGCCTCTGTCTTCCTATGGCTTCTCCTCTGTGCCTGTGTCTCTTCCTCTGTACTTTACAAGGACACCTGTCATTGCATTTAGGACCACCCTGACACAGGATGACGTCGTCTCGATCCTTACATTAATTACATCCTCACATTTGTCATGACCAAACGTAAAGGTCCATGACCAAACATGGAAGACGGCAACAACCAAAAAACCCATAAACGTTCATCCAAATGAGGGATAAAATAATGAGGAAGCATTAATGCAACAGCGCTCCAGAAAGCAATACCAGAAGTTGCATACAGCATGTGCGTACAGCATAGCAGCGTATATAAATATCAAGTACAAATTTGAGTACAAAAAGCAGTGCAATTATTAAATGCTATGGATGCTGGGATGCAATCGGTATAAAGCTTTACCACATGAAAAAAATTAAATCCACTGTTGTTTGTGAACGCCTCCCTTTGTAAGTAAATATTTAAAATCTGAGAATGGTGAACATCAACACTGTACTTCCGGAAAATGATGGAATTGAGATGAGGTACACGAAATACAGTGCACGGAGCTCTCGGTTCTTTAATATTTTACATCCTTTAAAAAAAAAAAGTCATGGGGCTCCTGGTGGCTCAGTTGGTTAAGCATCTGCCTTGGGTTCAGATCATGACCTCAGCGTCCTGGGATCACCCGGCACTGGGATCCCTGCTCAGGAGGGAGCCTGCTCCTCTCTCTCCTCCCTGTTCATGCTCTCTGTCTCTCTCAAATAAATTAATTAAAACTAAAATAAGTAAATAAATAGATAGATAGATAAATAAAATCTTTAAGAAAATGAAATAAAAATCACGAAAATAAAATTTTAAGATGCATTATTATAGTTAGTGATGGGTAACTGTAGGGATGTCCTTTATACTTACCTCTCTATGCGTGGATATTTAGGAGATGTATATACTATAATATCATGTCATATATCATACATATTTCCTATATACTATATATATAACAAAGATAATACATTTATTAGCCTTTCTGTGTGTCTCTATATTGCAGTTTGATAGTAACCCTCAATGAATAAAATTTGCAATTTTTTTAAATAAAAGACTGAGCAGTAGCAAGGCTTGAAGAGAAAATACAATGAGAGAAGTTGAAGGAAATGCCCACATGTGGTGCACTGAAAGAAATTTCTGACTGATGGGAAATTTGAACTCAGCGAAAAGACTCCATTGACCCCCAAAGGCAAAGAGGAAGCCAGCATCCCTGTGAATGCTGAGGGAAGGGAACAGGTGTATTTGGGGCTCACACGACCATGAGTCTTTGCACTCATCAATGAAGGAGGCTCAGCCCAACCAAATAGCAGCCTTGCTTACTGGGCAGACCCCCAGCAGAGCTCAAACTTGACAAGATACAGGATGAAGCCCTTAGGATGGGTGGCTGGCCGAGAGTGCAGAGGGAGATCCCAGAAGCTAGAAGCCACATAGACAGCAAAGCCCAGTTGACTTTTCCAGCCCTCCACTAGCTCCAGAAAAGGTGTCCAGGATCAAACAATCCATCTTGCCCAAATTATCTGCTACATTACCCAGAACCCACCCAATTAGTTTGGGACATAACTTGACGGTGTATCAGGTTTGGAGCGTCCTTCAGCTGCATTCTGAAGGGAAGAAATCTCCATCTATGGGAAGGTCAGTACAGTGACTCCCAGACCATCAGTGACTACGGAGATACGCAACTTACTCCCATCCCATCTCCTGGCTCCTGCGTGTCTTCTGAAAAACTCTATGAATTTCCCGTTGTGGACCATCTGCCCACCCTAAACTTCAACTCCAACCACTGCTCAAATGCCCAGGAGCTCCTGATAGGTGGAAGCCACTGGAGGTCAATGAAGTCTTCTTTTGACCTTGAACCCTAGGTAAATGTTCAAGATGAACATGGAGTATAAGTGCCAAAGGACCACTTTAACCCCACCCAAGAGTCTCTGTCTTAATTGTGTAGCTATGTATGTATAGGAAACCAAACAGAATGTCCACCAATCAAAGAATCTCCAACCCAGAAAGGCATACCAAGAACAGCAGTCTGAACTTTATTCCACCTGTGCAGTGAAATTAAATATTCACAAAAATATGCTATTTCCCATACAATTTGATAAAACACTAAGATGTTAGCAATTTTTAAATATTTTTAATTTAAATTCAATTTAGTTAATGTGTGTAATATTCATGTCAGGGGTAGAATTTAGTTATTCATTACTGATTTTCTTAAAGATTTTTTATTTATTTATTTGACAGAAAGAGAGAGAGATCACAAGTAGGCAGAGAGGCAGGCAGAGAGAGAGGGGAAGCTGAGCAGAGAGTCCAATGCGGGGCTCAATCCCAGGACCCTGAGATCATGACCTGAGCTGAAGGCAGAGGCTTTAACCCACTGAGCCACCCAGGCACTCCATTACAGTTTTTTTTAAAGTATTCAACTGAAAAGTATTTAGAAAGACAAAATCAAATATAGTCATTTGTATTCCTACTATTTTGTGGTTTTCATCCCAGTGGAATAGTTTAGGGTGAACCATTGACTTGAAGTCGGTAGATAATAATTGTCCTGTACATCAATAAGCACCAACTAAATTATCAGTGGTCAAATCATACATGATGGAAAAAGGCACAGGGTGTACAGATTTGTGTCAGTTATTTGTCAAAGTTTCTGATAACATCCTCGCAGGCAAGATGAAGAAATCTGAGTTAAGTGATAGCACAAATAGTCAGACCCCCTTATACAGAGAGTATAGATTAATTTGATAAGAACATAGATGAAGGGACGCCTGGGTGGCTCAGTTGGTTAAGCAACTGCCTTTGGCTCAGGTCATGATCCCAGCATCTTGGGATTGAGTCCCGCATCAGGCTCCTTGCTCCGCAGGGAGCCTGCTCCTCTCTCTGCCTCTGCCTGCCTCTCTGCCTGCTTGTGTTCTCTCTCTGTTAAATGAATAAATAAAATCTTTAAAAAAAAAAAAAGAACATAGATGAAGTTGATGAGTAGGAACTAATTTGATGATAAAGCCACTTGTCCATTTTGAGGACACTTTTTTTCCCAATCAGGATGGGGATATTCAGCATATTTTTTTTCAGCATATTTTTTAAATCAAATTTTCGGATGAAATACAATAAACGGGATTAATTAATAGTAAAAATTGGCTATTAAAACAAAGGTCCTATGTATACCCGTATTCCCAGAGTGCATGTGAGTGTTTTTCAGAATGCTAACAACGGTTTTATTCACGTTGCCCTGTCCCTGGTGCCAACCATGTGTGGAACATATAATGGATATTGGAAAAACGGAGGATGGAAAGGCAGAAGGAAGGAACGAACGAACGAAGGAAAGAAGGAAAGAAGGAATGAACAACTGAAGAGAAAAAGGGTTTTAACTGTTGTGTATGACTTTTGTTAGCCAATTTTTCATAGACTTCCCTTCGACTTTAGTCACAATTGTGAGAAGCTTTTGTTCCATAACTCAAGAGCATTTCATTGGCAAATGCTTGAATGAATTAAAGGGAATATCTGCATGATACAATAATAACTTCCTCTATTTTTATGGCTCACCAGAAACCTAAATCTAGTGGAACACGGTGGTGAAATATGATACCCTCTATCACTCAACCCCGCAAAAAAATACTTCAAGAAGCCAAAATAAGATTAGCCAAACCTCCCAGAAATTTATGGTTTCCACAGTCCTTCATCAGTAACAGAATATTTGCGATCCTGTTTCGAGCATAATTTACCAAGAAACAGGGAGACGCCGTCAACATATTGCATTCAAAATAAATAGCAGTTCCTGTCATGCTGCAGACCTCCAGCCACGCTCTACGATTGCCCTCTAATGGATTATTAATTACAATGCCCTCTGCGTCTTCACTATTACACCGTGGAAATATTTTCGTGGCAAAAGACTTGTTTGTAAAAAACCTGCGGTCTCTCGACCATGTGGCCAAATTCCCCCAGAAACTTTGGGCATTTCCAAATGATTTCCCATATGCATCATGAGTAAGGATAAACAGGACCTCAAAAAAGATGCAATTAATCATAGCCCAAAGAAATGTGGAAGGACTCGGCACAGTACAGAAATCGAAAGGATTTCTTTGTCATCTCTGTGAGGTCCCCAATGTTATCACTTCCTTCAATGGGCCACATATGGGGTGCCCTGCGCAGGTGGGGCACCCACCTGTCCCGTGGGCTCTCCACCCTCCAGAGCTCACCAGCCAGGTGAGTAGCAGAAGCAATGAATGATTATGTGAAGCTCAAACCCCCCGTAGAATTAAGGACCCTACCTCACTGAGAGGTGGTAGCTATGGTTTCCGAGCCCTGTTTAGCAGTGTTTGATATCTCTCCTTCTATTTCATTAAGATGTTAATTCATCAAATATGAAACATTAAATATTAAAGTTTAGTTAAATTATATTATATAATAATATATAAAATCATTGTTGATTAAATTAGTGATTTAATTAAAGATGTTTACATCTTCTGGGGGAAGGATGTCCTTCTCTAGTATGGCTTTCCAACATCAAATATCTCCTTGCAGCCTTTTAATGAGACAAAACATATCCTCTGTGGAATTTCGGGAGATTCCCCCTAATAGTGAGGTCATTTTCCTGGAGAAATTGAGAACCCCCAGGACACAGCACCTCTGTGAAACAGATGCTGTGCTCAGAAGGCCTGGACTGTATCAGTGCTAGAGGCCATTACGAGAGCAGAGCTGTTTCTAATCTCTAAGGAGTTCCATGCGTGTCATCAGAAGAGATTTGCTGGGTCCTTACCTTTGTGTGATTTTTTTTTTTTTTTTGGATGACTCCTTGGCTTGGACGCCATATTGATCTGGTGTTTTGAGATCCCCTTGTCTTGCTCTTGGGAGGGTTGTAGGTATTGCAAAGAGCAACTTTTCAATGAATTCCAAGATTAAGATTGATGATCCAGACCAGTGGCTCTCAATGGGGATGATCTAACCTCCCACATTTGGCAATATCCAGAGACATTTTTGGTTGTCACAATTGAGGGGTTGGATTAACTGCAATTTTATTTTTTTAACGTAACTTTAAATAAAAACAGATATTGTCACCAAAACAGAAGAATTGGGGAGTTGGTGGCGGCATCTACAGAAAGAGACCAGGGATGTTGGTAAGCCTCCAACAATGCACCCTACAGACTCACACAAAAAAGAATAATCTCTAAAATATCAATAGTGCTGATGTAGACAAACCCTAACTCGGAATCAGCATTCCCATTGGAGAGGGGTAATTTGTCATTTTTTAATATATTTTGGTACATTTATTATTGCAGTGAGAGTTCTCTGATTGGGGAAGAATTTAGAATGGGGAAGCCGGATGAACCCGACTGTTTCTAGACAGTTACTTCCTCCTTCATGAAATGGGAATCATCGCATTTCTGTTAAAGAATGGAATTCTACTAATGAGCCATGGTAATGGGCACGGGGAGGGTATATTCCTGATGCATAATTCATATGCTTAAAAGGATAGTTATGTAATAGATTCTATCATAGTAATTTCCCATGGAGCACTTCTATCCATCCAAATCTTAGAGCATAGAAATAAGACTCCTGAAGCATATTTTGAGTTTCAAGTGAGCTCAGTCATGTCGATGCCACTCCAAAATTTCTCTCACAGTATCCAGTGTGCTGACTGGAATGTGGAGAAGATCACATGAGAAGCAACAGGGACCTCCTCTAGGAGCTGAGGGAGGTCGAAGCTGAGCAAGCAAAAATATCGGAAGCGAAATCCTATGACTCTAAAGAATTCCATTCTGCCAACATCAAGGATGGGCTTGGAGGCAGGTGTGTTTCCCCAGAGCCTCTGGGTAAGACCTCAATCTACCCAATGTCTTGATTTCAACTTTGTGCCTTTAAAAAAAAAAAGATGTTACGATTTTCATAATTTGCTACATAGCAGAGGAAACGAGTACACACTCAATATGACTATCCAGTGCTTGACTCAACGAATATTTGGGGAATGACACTCCGTGGTTCTAAAATTCCCAACAAGGTAAGGGGAGTAAAAACACCACCAAATTATCAGGAAATCAGATCTCAAGGGACCATCCATCCAAATACACAGAAGCAATGTCCATGACTGGCGGCCATTTGTATAGGTTTTTTATGATTTGCACACAGAGAATTCGCTCCTGTTGGTACCAGGACAAGCAAAATGTTACCTCTTCCTCTAGAAATGCATTAACGTTTACAGTTCTGCCTCAAATTCCCTCTGATAATCACAGTGCATGGACCTGAACCAACTGTAGAGAACTTCATTCGTAATTATTAAGCATTTTGAGGGAAAGTCCCCAGGATGCAGTTCAGTGGACAGAAGCAAAGTTCCAGTGGCGACTGCTTCCATAAATCAGCCAAATCCCAAGAGTCGGTGGCGTGGTAATGGAGAAAGCGACGTGAATTACTGCTTAACAGGAATATTGAATCCTTAAATGAACTGTACACTCTCATTTTTAATAGGAGAAAGCAGTAGCCAGGCATAATAAAAATAATTGAAATGAGGGTTTGGATCCATTAATCTATGGAGAAGTGCCTCACAGAACAAGTGAGGCAGAAAAACAGCCCAATGTATGTGACAGCCCCCGATAGATGTCATTTGTGCCTAATGGTCTCAGCGGCCATCAATAACCCAGCGAACAGTATGGATAATGGGGAATAAAGGTTTAAGACAAACTCTTCCTAGAAGAAGCACAGGATGAAGAATAGGAAGGGTGATGGATGGACAGAACATGCCTCTCCTGCTGCTTGTTTGGGGTTAAAAAAAGAAAAAAATGGAATCTCACATCTACATAACAGACGTAAGGAATGAAGAGATGAAAGTCTTCATGAAGGAACTACCCTCTTTCCTTGTCCTTCCCCACCATCGATGCCGTGTGCAGTCAGTCTCAGGAGAAACACCTGCTGTTGCCACAGGGTCTGTTGAGCCTTTCTACTGGGGTCTGAGAAACACGTGTCCACCCCTCACCTTCAGAGACTCATGGGCTCCCGGAAGGAGGCAGGTGCATTTTCTTTCCTACCGACCTCGCCAACACACGCAACAGGCGGCTGCGAATGTCGCCCATATCCTCCTCCGTGTCTCCTCCATGTCGTCCAACAAGAACCCGTATTGGATCCCTGGAAAGGGTCTTCTTCTTCCGGGATATTCCACAAACCAGGTCATGAGTTCCACGAGCCATGATCCCCCGTTTCCATCAGTTTGATCTATAATAAACTGTCAGTTGTTCGGAGGGTATATTTACATAGCTAAATGATCATTCAGGGTAGTTTACGCCATCCTCTCTAGATGGGTGTCAAAATTGAGCTATGCTTCCTGCAATTATCTCTCTCTCTCTTTTTAAATATTCTACTTATTTATTTGACAGAGAGAGAGAGTACAAGTAGGGGGAGCAGAAGACAGAGGGAGAGGGAGAAGCAGGCTTCCTGCTGAGCAGGGAGCCTGATGTGGGGCTCCGTCCCAAGACCTTGAGATCATGACCTGAGCCAAAGGCAGATGCTTCACTGACGGAGCCACCCAGGCGCCCCCTCCCACCCAACCCCACCCCCTTCCTCACACAGCTTTGAAGAAACGGACCCCCGTGTTCAGTGAACAGACTTTCAGGATGGGAAGACGACCAGTCTCACATTGCCCAGAGCCTACCCCAGTGACTCCCCAATGCCTCTGGCTCATGGGTCAGGGTCCCAGATTTCCGCCACCAGCACTCTGGACCTGGTTTTACAGGCGTGACCTGATTTGGGCACCTGACTCTCTTTGATGGTCGACCAGTTGGACGCCTGGTGCTGAGATCGCTTCTGGCCTCTCTGCCTTCTTGTAGAGATGCTTTCCAACCAACGGCATCTCTGACTTGCAGACTTGGCTTCCAGCTGGTGGTTTGAGCTCTCACTGATTCCTCGTGGTGCGGGAGCAAGGGGGCTCAGCAACATCCCTTCCAGACCATTCCTCCGTAGCTACTGTTAACTTCCCTAAACACCACGTCGATCTCTGCTGTGTAACACCCCCTTCTGCCTGCATGCCACCAGGACTCATTGCCAGCAAGCCTTTTCACAGATCATCCCTTTGCCCCAGGAACCACCCATAAGCCACGCGCTATACCGACGGAGACCTTGCTCCCAGCAGGTGGCAACCAACTCAGCTTCTAAGCACCGTGTGGTCTCCATATCTCGAACCTCTCTGGGTACCCATTCCTGCAGGTGGGCTTCTCCCCGAGGGGATGCTGACCCAGAGTTGGGGATGCAGGATGTTTTCAAGACATCGGTGCTCAAGAAGGAAAGCATGGCTGGGCAGAGAGAGACGATGTCAAACTGCAAAGCAGATCTACGACATCCTCGCCCCCCTGAGCTCTGCAGCAAGTTCTGCCCACCTGAGTTGAGCCCAAATGGCCAATCCTTAGCCCGCATTCCATCGCTGGACACCTGCTGCCTGCAGGAAGGACAGGACCTGGGGAAAGGTAACTCTGCAGCTGACAACGACCCTGGGCAGCAAGGGCCTCCATGAGGAGGGTCTGAAGCACAGCATTTCTGGGTTCGAAGGAGGACCTATCATGTTCTATTCCTTGACAGAGGCAATAGGCAGCCCCATGCAGGGGCATTATCTTAAGTGAATGAGTTAGCATTCACACAACCAGTAACAAACGTTGTACGGGACTGTTATTTTCAGAATTATAGTCCTGCGTTGGCCATAGTTTCCCTCCGCTTCTGCAAGATTTTACAGGACGTTAACCCGAGTGTTGTTACTAGTTCAATCTGTTCCATTACCCAACCCCAAGGTGATTCCTGAAATATTGTGCGTGGCGTAAATGCTTCCTAGCAAATGTATCTTGAAGAGTTAATTCCCGTCATTTATTTTCATTCTCGTTGAAACAAAACAAAAACGCATCATACACCGCTAATCGCCTTCCATGTTACGTCCTTGAGCATTGCTGGTTCATTCAGTTACGTCAGGTCCTTATGCAACTGATACGAAAATCTGATCGACCACACCAACCACTGTACTCACTTCAAAGTTTATTTTCCCTTCAAACAGAGGCCACTAGAGTGTATTCAAAACACTAAAAACTAATGTGGCGCCTGGGTGGCTCAGTTGGTTAAGCGTCTGACTTCCACTCAGGTCATGATCTCAGGGTCCTGGGATTGAGTCCCACATCGGGGGACCCTTGCTCAGCGGGGAGCCTTCTTCTCCCTCTCCCTCCTTAGCCCCACTTTCTTGTTTTGTCTCTCTCACTCTCCCTCTCTTAAATAAATAAATACAATCTTTAAAAATATACTTGAAACCAGGCATTGTCATTTGAGAAATGAGATTAATTTCTCACAATTAATAGCCATTTGGAGTTTAACCCCCGGGTCCTGAAAATGAAGATACTGATCTGCGAAAACATTCTAGTACTGGGGCCTCCACAAACCAGGGGGTAAGAATGCACTTTGTACCTTGTAGCAGCTAACAAAGTCTGGGGACTCCAAAAACAGAGCTGGAATACTGGTTCTCAAGTCTCCAGATCTGTAAACTTTGATAACCCTTGTAGGAACTGAATCGTGAACTTCTCCATGGTTTTGATTTAGCTAATGAGTTCCCGGCTCTCACCCATCGTTTCCGGATTTGTCTACCTGTAGTCAGGAGGCTTACGATGGGGAAATGCACTGTCATAAGGAAGCAACATTACCTGCTCTCAAAAAGTGACCCTGATACCTTCCTGAAAGCAAGCTGTACCCCTAAGTACTCGAGGCTGTGTGTGTATGTGTGTGTGTGTGTGTGTGTGTGTGTGTGTTCGTGGTGGCCAATTCTGTGTGTCTAAGTGACTGGGCCATGGTATGCCCAGAATAAAAATTATTTCTGCATGTTTCTGGATGAGATTAGCATTTGGATGGGCAGAGTGAGTAAAGTAAATTGCCATCCGGGGGTGGGTGGGCCTCGTCTAATCAGTTGAGGGCGTGAGGGGGCACAAAAAGGTAGAGGAGACAAGAATTTGCCTCTTTTCTTTGTGTCTCACTGTGTGTGAGCTGCGATGTGTCATCTCCTCTTTTCCTGCCTTTGGACTGAAATTCACACCATCGGCCTCCCTGGCTCCCAGTCCTTTAGACTCAGACTAAATTATATCACCAGCTTTTCTGGGGGGGGTCCCACTTCTAGATGGCAGATTTTGGGACTTCTCAGCCTGCATAATCATGTGTATCTGCAAATGGTTCTGGTTCCTTGGAAAACCCTGATAAGTTATGTATATGTATAATATTACAATCATTACAGCATATGTTATTATATATAATTATATATCACATTTTATATTAAAATATATTAAACACCCTAATAATATATGTAACTTTACGTATTAATATAATTGTAGTATAATAATAATTATACCATAATAATCACAAATATGTTGTTATATAATTATGAGAAGGGCTTTCTCATAACATAATATTATATTATAACATAATATACAATGTCTATCTTATATGAATATTTGTTAAGACTCTGTTATATTTATTATAATTATTAATATTAATATAATATTGTGATATTAATAATTATATTTTATAATTTTAATTGTGTTAATTATAATTGATTGGTAATTAAATTATTACTATAGATTACTATAAATTTAATTATATAACATACAATATAATATATAATTAATTATATAAATAATTTTAGTTAGTGTATTATATATTTTATGCATTTTTTTTTAAAGATTTTATTTATTTATTTGACAGAGAGAGATCACAAGTAGGCAGAGAGAGAGAGAGGAGGAAGCAGGCTCCCTGCTGAGCAGAGAGCCCGATGCGGGGCTCGATCCCAGGACCCTGAGATCATGACCTGAGCTAAAGGCAGAGGCTTAACCCACTGAGCCACCCAGGTGCCCCTATATTTTATGTATTATATAATAGTTACAATATCTATAATATAGTATCTATATATAATATATATAATATGCCATGATTTTATCATAGTTATGTAATATTATTATATTTACATAATATATGGCATAATGAATTGTATATGTAATTATGGTATAATATAATTATAATAACATACAACATGCATATTATATTATATACAATTAGCTCTGACTTGGTAAGGGATATGTAGGAAATTGCAGAGACAATCACTCCGAGGTTAAGAAGCTACATCATTTGCCAGTACTTCCCATACCGTGATCTTTCAGGTTACAACCACGCCCTTGGACATCTTCTAATGCACACCTGGCACAGGTAAGTGATTACGTGAGTCCTACCCCCAGGTCCACCAATGATCACGTGCCTCTGGGTGTGTTCTGTCCAGTATTGCAGAAAGCCGGTGCCCAGACCCATGTGCAAAGCCTTTTGTAACCTTCCACGGGCTTCCTATTTGTGCAGCGGTCTCTGTTGTACACTTCCTACGTGCAGCGGTTCGGGCTTGCAGTGCTGGTGCGCCACTCTCCAGGCGACGTGGTGTCTCCAGGTGTGTCTCACGCATCTCATTGCACGGCTGCTGTTACGGGAATGGCAGGAACGAGAAAGCATCCTCCTGGTATCGTTCTAGAAAGGAAGGATGATGTCCAACCCATTTAGGGACCGTGGTGTGATCCAACACAACACAAGGCAGGCACCAGACAGAGAAGGGAGTGAGTGATCAAACACATTGTGCCACCCATGTGGAAGCATGGAGCACGGGGGTCCCTCACCCTCATAGCTTTGCCTTCATGGGGCGTTACGTATAAAATCCCACAGAAGATGGGGACCCATGGCCGGAAGGCTGACAGTAGTGAAAATGAATGGCTAAGGACAGAAACAACAGAAACGGAATAGGTCCCCGAGGAACTGTACAAAAGATGTATGGAAGCACTCATCATGGCCGGGACAGCCTTGTGCAGTGCAGGTGGCCCCAGAAACATGGCTGCAGGACCCCCACTTGGACGTTCCCAACACTGTAGTAACCACCAGGAACAGAAGCAAGTGAGACAAGCTGTCCCCCTTCCTTTTCCCAGCGCGGACAAGGAAGGATGTATCGGGAGCTTGGAAGAGCTCCCCGTGTCCAAATCAGGTACAGCTGGAGCCAGAAAAGCGGACAAAGATAGGAATGGATGCTACCCATGAGAATTTCATACCTGTGGGCCCATACTGATATAAATAATGAACTGAGTAAATAAATGAATGGCGGAGAAGGGACAGCTCTTCCTTACAGTAGAAACCCAGCTGATAAGATGTGGAGGGACCGAAGGAGGTAGAGAAATGACAGTGAGCACTGCGGGCGAAGGGGCACGCACAGAGGCTAAACTAACCACCATGAGCACGGGGTGTCTGCACCTTCCCAAACTACCACACAGAGACTCACGAGCGAAAGGGGGGAAAAGGGTAACTTTGCAATAGCAACACCGCCTTAACCGAAGGATCAAAAGCAACAACAGTGATAACGAGATAGATCAACGTTGTTGAACACACAGCACTCTGAGAAGGACCCACTTCTGTAGAAGAGGAAGGATAATAATGAATGATTATTAACATACAATTAGAATATAACATAATACAATAAATTAAATAATTATAAATTATTTATAAATTATAATACAATAATGCACAATATAATACATACAATACATATAATACATAATACAATAATAATTATAATACAAATTATAAATATCTATAAATTTCTATTACAAATACATAAGTTTATATATAATAAAAGTATATTATAAATATAAATTATAAATATAAACATAATATGAATATATAAACATATAAGTATATAATATATAAATATAATATAATATAAATAGCATTTAATATATAAATTATAAATAATATAAATTTATATTACAGATATATAAATTTGTATTACAAATACAAATTATAGTACAAAAACACAATAATACATAATACAATGCATGCAATACATATAATAC
>CM052801.1:1468578-1490630 GCA_028533885.1 Nasua narica | reverse complement strand
AAAAAATTATTTATAATATGAAATAATATAATACATTATAATTGCTATAATATAGTTATATGTTGTTTATAACATAAATATATTATAATATTTAATATAATAAATTATGATAAACACATCTTGTAATAATAGGTTATTATTTATAACATGATCACAAATATGATAGTAAGTTATTATTTATAATTATTTTATTTGAATATTAGCCAACGGGCCAGTGTTAGTGACATCCGTCTTTCAAAAGCACAAGCATCGGGGCACCTGGGTGGCTCAGGGGGTTAAAGCCTCTGCCTTCGGCTCAGGTCATGATCTCAGGGTCCTGGGATCGAGCCCCGCATCGGGCTCTCTGCTCAGCAGGGAGCCTGCTTCCCCCCCTCTCTCTCTGCCTACTTGTGGTCTCTCTCTCTCTGTCAAATAAATAAATAAAATCTCAAAAAAACAAAGCACCAGCCCCAAGAGAGGATAGTAGAGGGAAAACTAATCGGCAATCCTGCGCCAGCAGGGAGCCTTCCCATCCCTACTTCTCTTCCATTAACCTTTTCACCGTTTGCACTTGGCCTGGGCTCCCTGAAATGGGTAAGGAGAGTGAGGGAGGCAGAAGACAAGCTTCCCCAGCCGGGAAGGTGCGAAAGGAAGTACCACCTGTTGCAGGACCCCCATGGTGGGCTGGGCAGGGAGGTGGGAGCCAGGTGTCAGTGCCCACTGCAGAGCCAGCGCTTGGACGGGATTGCTCGGGCACCCCAAAGTCTGGGGAGGAAGCTCCGCATGGAGCCACGTTGACAATAGGTCTTCCCAACTGAAGTGTGCTACAGATGGGTGTCCAGTATCCCTTGGATTCCTCGCTCATTTCCCAGCGACCCGGCCGGCGTGATAAACACATCCACATGCCGCGCACGCCGTGTGAATAAAGCAATCCTGGTCGATCGCACCCTTCTTCTGCGCTGCCCTGTGGACCCAGAAACAGCTCTAGGAGCAGATACCCAAATGCGGCTGGGCTGCATGGGTCCTTGTAAATCCTACACAGAAAGCACATCCAGATGCCAGAAGTCAACGCTCCGCTCTCCAGGTTGGCGGCCTACCTGCTTGCTGTTCAGGACTAGAAGCTCTAAATGACCTTGGAGGTTGACTTAGCCCCTCCATCCTTAACCCAAGTGCTAATTTTCCAGCGGGCCCATAGGAACCTGGGAGCTGGTGCAGAAAGATGGCAGGTCTTCATTTCCAGGTACCGCAATATTCCCGAAAGCACGCTGAAGGAAACATGTCTCAGTAAAGAAAACCGGGCCGTCAACAGTCTAAAAGCGCTCTTCTTGTGCCGTGTAATAGCCCAGGAGTCCATTTCACAGAGGCGGCTGCCATACTTGTCAGTCTTATCTCCCAGAGAGCTTAGGTTTGGAGGACAAGGAGGTGCCCCCTGCTTCCCGACTTTGCCAACCTTGGAAGCGAAGAGAATGGAAAACACATACTGAACTTTGGTAATGAAGATACCAAGAATAAAATTCTGTGCATTCCATTCTTAGGTTGGGTTCCCGTAGAAGCACATTCTGGTTTCCTACAGTCTTTAGACAAAGATTTTACGACAAACCCATTATTTAAGACATGAACCCGGGAGACAAGCAGGCTAGGCTATTTGTTTCCTAGGATTGCTATAACAAAGGGCCACACAATTAGTTGCTTAAAACAAAAGGAATCCATCCTCCCCCAGCCTGGAGACCAGAAGTCTGAGATCCGGCGGGGCAGGGCTGCTGAGATCCAGGGGGGGCAAAGCTATGCTCCCTCCTAAGGTAGCAGGGGAGGGTCCTTTCTGCCTCTTCCAGATTCTGGGGCTCCAGAGATCCCTGGACTTGTGGCCACATCCCTCATGTCTCTTTCTCCATCTTCACGTGGCTTCTCCTCTGTGTGTATGTGTCTCCTCTTCTGTCTCTTATAAAGGACGTTGTCATTGGACTTGGACCACCCCAGTCCAGTAGGAACTTGACTTAATTAACTGCATCTACAGAGACCCTATTTTTCAACAGTCTCATTCTGAGATTCTGGTGCACAAATTTTAAAGGACACAATCCTGTCCACCAGGAAGAGTGTGGAATATATTCCTTACGATGGGTGACAACCAAAAATTTTTGAAAGGCACAGCTCAAAATGCCATCCTTGGGTTCATGACTGTTGTCTCAAGGCTGTATCATTACAAAGCGTCCTCCAGGATCCCACGTCTGCCTTTTAGTGGAAACGTTGCAGAAGATAAATTAGTAAATCTAATAGATTTTCCACCTCCTTTTCCTACGCGCTCCTCCTTCTTCCCAAAGTCCTGGTCTTCACAACAACAGGGAATACAGGATGCCTTCCTTGTTCTGTGACTGTTTCTATGCCTTCCATCCTGGAGAGAAGACTATCACCGCAGTCGTTCATGAAAGACACAATTGAGATTGGTTGTCCTTGCGCTGATGTCTTCTACGGGGAAAGACACAGAGAAACACAGTATCAGGTGCTGATGGCAAAGAAGTCCCCGGAATTCCCTGTCCTATTCACATGATGCCAAGGAGACATATAGCTCAATAGAAACCAAATTGGTTGTTTGTCACCCTCCAATGTCCCCCAGTTGCCAGCTTGATTGAATGGTTTGCGTTTCATCTCTTTGCCCTTGGTAGTACGTCATCGAGACAACTTGCAAATGGCAAACCAGGAGAAGAATGCCTTGATGCACAAATGCCTGAGTACGTGGAGCTTTGGTCAATTGTCTCTAAAACACAGAACGTCAGAACCGTGTGCTAGGCTGTTGTCTTCCACACCAACGTCGTCTTGCACTGCCTTCAACTTCTTCCTTCTGTTCTTGCTCAGGACAGAAAGTGCCTGAAATCAACTCATTTTATTCGCCATGGGTGTAGAGTGGTAAGGAGAAAAAAAAAAACCATGAATTCATAGATTCCTCTTCGCTCACTCATACACCCATCCATCATTTGTTAAAAAAACACACGCCGGCTACACTAGTGAATGAATGTGGTGAGGTCTTCTGAAGGCTTTACCAATTGATAGAGGGTTTGACATAGTTCTCATTTACAAAAGCAAACTGAAAGTGGCCAACTTTTTAAAAGATGTTATTTATTTGTCAGAGAGAGAGAGAGAGAGAGCACAAGCAGGGGGGACGGCAGGCCGAGGGAGAAGCAGGCTTCCCGGGGAACCTGATATGGGACTCGATCCCAGGACACTGGGATCATGACCTGAGCTGAAGGCAGACACTTAACCGACTGAGCCACCCTCCAGTCCCCAAAAGTGGCAAATTTTCAGAGCCATTCTTCAGACGCAGAGAGCTATTGTAAAGTGATCCTATGACCTCCCAAAAGAAGCTGGCTTCCTTTAAAGGACCCTCCCCTGTCCCACCATAGACTTAACAACCACCTAAGGGGTTGGGC
This sequence comes from Nasua narica, assembly GCA_028533885.1. Lineage (NCBI taxonomy): Eukaryota > Metazoa > Chordata > Mammalia > Carnivora > Procyonidae > Nasua > Nasua narica. Next base: position 1,487,229 of record CM052801.1, on the reverse strand, counting down.
AGTTCACACAAAACATCCCACTCCCTCCTTATGAGAAGCCGTGAGATGGGCTTTACCATTTCCACTTCGAAAATAAATGATTAAGTCTCCAGATTTTTTAAGTAACGTACTCATGATCTCATGAGCTGAGATGCAAGGCCAGGCTGTCCGAACCCGACTTGCAATGTCTTTTCTTGCATGAAATTGCATGCGGTGTCATTTTCCAGCCAAATTTTAATTCATGTGCTACTTGTTGAGAGCAAATGTTGGATCCCCAGATGACTCCCCACACCCTTTCTCTGGGTGCCTTCACCCAAGCCAGCCTCTTCACTAATCCCTGCTTTCTCAAGGATGAAAAGTAGTATTAATTATAAGGGGAAATTAATAAAACTAAAAGGGAACGACTCTGTGGGGAACAAATTGTAAATTGAAGCATTAATAAAGAACAAAATTAAAGTAACTTTTAATTAACTACCCAGTGGCACCTATGGTTCCATGTCTCTTGATTAATATAGAGCTTAATTGTCTGTATTTGGATAGATATTTAATGTTGAAAATTTACTCCCCCAAAAATAAGTGCCTACGATTTTTTTGAGAAATTAAAAATTGTGTAAATGTATTAGATATTCTAGAGTACTAGTCATTTTGTTGTTGCCATATATTGACCTTTGATCCCCTGCCTCACTCTTCAATGGGTAAAGAGCCATCCTTCTCTGAGTCTCTCTGTAAGCTATTAATTTAGAAAAGTATTCAGAATTGATGCCATTAAAAGAGAAAAGCTGGCTTTTTGCTGTGTTGCTGAAAGAACAGCACGCCATGTTGATAAGTTCGTCACAGAAGAAATGGTGGCCATCCACTCCACACCAGGGGAGCGAGGAGAATACCAGTTAGCACAATGGAAATATCCTCCCAGCACTGCTACGCAGCACAAGACGTAGACCTCCGATCTACATGAGTCGTTCTTTTAAACCTCCCCGCTCCATGGACCCCTTTTGTATTTTTGACAAATCACAGAGATGGTGAAATATTTGCCGAGGGGAAAATAAACAATCAGCCTACACCTGTAAAGAGAAAGCACTCAGTCTGTCAACAGAAGCAGCTGGTCCAAGCCACTTGTCTTAAGACATATCCAGTTACGGAAGGAAGGGCACAGGGCAACGTGCCGAACGCGTTCAGCTTTGGGGGACAAAGGAAATGCAATTAGTTATTTTTAAATCATGCAGTCCATTTTTATTTAAAAATTCAACACATAAAGGAATAGAAGGAAGAGCCCTCCTCTTGTCACAGGTAATGGTGATCTTCCAAGACGTTTTGTAGCTATATTTATATTTATTTTTTTATTGAGGTGTAATGAACGTACAATGCTGTGATAGTTGGTCATTGTCCATTATTAAAGTAGAAGCCTCCAAGTGACAGGCAGAAGAATATCCTACATGATCTGCTGGACACAAGTGGAAATTCCATTCTCAGGGGACAATAGGAGCCCAAAGACCAACTGGAAACCTTGCGCACCATTGGCAGGAAGGCAAAATGGCGCCACAGCTGTGCAGCTTTAACTCTACACCACGTTGCCCTTTGCATCTGCAAAAACCATAGCTCCAGCAATTCTTTGAAAGCTTCAATATCTTTCCAGTGGCACTAATTTGTAGAACTCGTGTAAAATGGAAAATGTCCATGATATGCAAGAAAGAGGGTAGATCTGCAATTAACACAGGGAGAAGAAGCATTAGTGGGGTATTTCATTCAATCAGATATTCATCGAGCTGCAGCCTGAGGATTGGGTTGACGACTGGGATCAGAAAAAGTATAATACCACTAAAGATCCTGCTGGAAATGCTGGAAACTCACCATTGTAAAGTGTGTAAACGATGAGCTTTCACTATAATTTATATATGGGTTATACATAATAACATAATGATAATGATATAATAACATATGTACACATGTATGCATACAAAATTTATATTAATTAATTTTAATTAATCAAATTAGATCGATATGAATAGCTAATAAAACACAAATATATTTATATAAATTGCATAATTTATAACGTATGTAATATATGACTATATACATGACACAGAGGTGTGGTCTAGCTGTGGCTGGGCCTCAAAATGCACCCCGCCTTGAGCTGGGGGACTGTGCGCCTCACACAGACATCCTCACTCCGATGGAGACCCCCATTTTCGCACTGGTGAGGGCCCACATTGTCTTCAATCTTTTGAATATTATTTGGAATATTGTGGCCATGGAAGCAAGCCAATACAAGGTGTGCTTGGGAACTGGAAATTTGCCACTGAAAGATATCTCCGCAAGGAAGGCTTATTGTAAATTCCCATTGAGAATGATCATCTTTAAATCAAATAGTATGGCAACCAGCCAGACACCAGAAGATGAACGTGTCATCATACCCATCAATCAACTGAAAGACAACTGGCGCCATTTTATAAACTAGTTTGATCACTGAATGCTAAGAATTCCGAGTCTTTGCTCCTCGATCTCTCCCTCACCACTGACTTCTCCCTCCTCAACCCTGCTTGATGACGGGTTAGTTTGCAATTCCAGAGCTGAAATGTTACATCGTTGCATTCCTGTGGCCCAATAGTGAGTTTGAGCATTTTCAACAGGGCACATGATTGCTTTGTTTTGCAATGTGGGAGCCCACCTATAGAATGCCAACCCAACAAAGTCTGCTCATAATAATGCCTCTTATCAAAGACGAGCCCACAGCACCCAGGTGGCTCAGTCAATTAAGCATTTTGACTCAGGTCGTGATCTCTTGTGAGACGGAGTCCCATGTGAGCCTGCTTGAGATTCTCTCTCCTAGCTTTCCAAAGAAGATCAAGTTTCTGGCTTTCCAAAGAAGACCAATGAGACACATCATTGCATTTGGATTGTCTTGCCCTATTTCCTTCACGCCACATGGCACAACTGTGGTCTCTGGCTCTCTACCAAAGTGAATGTGATTTTGTTTGAAACGACGTAATCCTACCAATGCACCCAGTGGCTCTCTCCACCTGAGAGGTCAGGAAGTTGTTCCAGAGAAGCTCAAAGCCTCCTACGAAAACAAAGGAAAACTTTTGAGTTTCAAGCCTATCCAGCTGGAATATCAAAGACGGACCTGAAGAAGGGGAGGAGGGGGAAAGAAATGTCTTAGCTCCTGTAAACCAGATGAGAAAAATCGGGGGGACTCTGAATTTCCAGCTACCAAGGGACAAAAGTGTAGGTGAAGTATAGTGAAATGTGCTCCTTTTTGGTCAAAAGAAACAAAACCGTTGTCATAAAAGGTGAAGGCTTCACACAGTTGTCCTGTCGATGTTCAAAGCTTCCTCACGGCATCTTGAGTCTCTGGAAAACATGTCGAGTGATTTTTGCTTCCCTCTGCCACCATCACAAGCAAGGATCACACACTTAATAAGAGATGCTCAAAAGTGCACAAAATCATATTACTAACTCCGGGCATGATGCTGGACAGCAGATCTCTAGAACTTACTCATCTTTTATGACTGAAAGTCTATACCCACTGATCATCAGCTCCCCACTTCCTTTCTCCTCCTCTCCTGGCGACCGCCATTCTGGTTATGTTTTGTTTCATTTTTGCTTCTATAAATTTGGCCATTTTAGCTTTACGTGGAATCAGGCAGCGTTTTGTGTACTTAAAAACTGTGCCATGAGGGTACATTTTCTATTAACTGACCCCACCATTGAAAAGGGGGGATCCATGCAAAAACACCAATAAAAAAATAAAAATACATTTATTATCTCAATAGCGGTGATGGTGAAGACATCTGTCCAAACACATCAAATTTCGTGTATCACATATCTGCAGGGTTTTGTGGTGTATTGATTATACCTCAATAAAACTGGGGGGAGGGGGGAAAGAGAACACTCAGATATCAAGAGAACATCTCATCGAATGGAAGGATGAAAATCGTCAATGAAAACACAAATTGAGAGAACAAAATCGAAATCAAAGAGTGTATCTGTATCCGCCACTGCCTGAGTCTAGCTGGCCTTGGGGTTTTGCGCCAACCATGCGGCTTTCCCCAAAGAGCGGGGGATCGAATGGCCTGATTTTGACAGGTGCACACATTCTAGACTCTAATCTGCAAACACGTGGTACACAGTGTGCAGAAGATTTAAATCCAGTAAAACACTAATAGGAAGATGGCAAACTAGTCTACCAGGTGACCCTGTTTTGCCTTCGCCATGGGAACACCACACACATTTGTTTCTCACAGCTCCTTCTGGCCAGATGGACCCTTGCACACATCCCTCCTCTCCTGTTTGCTCTCTTTTTGCCCCAAAAGAGCACGTCTCTGGCTTTACCTTTGCAGGTAATGAATGAACCCGAAGGTCCCCACAGAGTCCCCAGGGGAGATTAATCAGGTTGCTGACTTGAGCTCCTTGCATCTTTAAGATTTACAAACAGGGTCTGCCTTCTGCTGCAGAAGGCACCCTCCCCGTGTCCAGCATTCCAGAAGGTGCCCATCAAGTCACTGAAAATAACCGTCTCCCTCTTTTGCTCACTGTCCGGCTTTGCTTTTCCCTATTTGTGTTTTCGTTGCGATGGGAAGGCAGACCTGCAGGGCTCTGAGGGCACTCATCTTTCACGGGGCAACAGCCCCCTCTGCTGCCCCCAAGCCTTTTCCACTTACAGAAGGCAGAAGAACAGTAAGCAACCTTGTGACAGCCTGGCCTTCTTCTGAGCAGGTGACACGGGTCACACCAGTCTCGACTCTGAACGACCGTGTCTCTGAATTCAAGCCTCTTCCAGAATTTCCCAATATCAAAGATTTTGGTGTTCCAGTCCAGGAGATTTTAAACATGCATTTCCTTATTAGATTATCTCAGTTACAAAGTGGCTGACGTTCTAAAGAATGTCCTTCCATAAATCACAACTTTTCCTCTCTGTTATATGCTTACAATATCATAATTTTATTAGAACTTGTTAGAATCCCATAATATTCTAAGACCGTAGTACTTTCTCTTTTTAGAAATATTTGAGAATTTGGTTCGGATGGGTCTTCTTCCCAGTTCTGGTGTTTATTCTACCTCCAGGGAGGATTATTACTTGTATGTACCCTTAATTTTTGCAGACTTGCCATGTAAATGATGTTGGTACGTCCAAGAGTATTTCTGCACCCCACACAATGTCACGAAGTTATCTTTCCATCCCACCATCACGCAAGGAATAACTGAAGAGAAAAACAACACACATGAGTCCATGGATGGTGAAAATGATGTCTTAAAAGAATTCAAAGACCAGTCTTGGAGGGACTTCATGAATAAAACTTTTGGAGATAGGGGCATCTTTCTAAGACACACCTGGGAACCTTGGGAGGAAATGCATGCATTTTTCATTTGGGAGAGATGTAAACTTCTGGTATCTATTTAAGGAATCGCTCCATCCAATGTGGGGATCAAACTCACGACCCTGAGATCAAGAGTTGCATGCTTGGTAAGCCAAGTTTTCAAGACAATCTCTCTGATGTTTGCCAGTTGGCATGGATGTCCCGTGCATATAATGGGGTGCTTGAGCTCTTCATTATGTGACGTTATATGCCAAAGGCCGGAGGGAATTTGGAAATGTCATTAAGGTCCCTGATGTGCTCACCGGGAAGTTATTATAAGTGAGATATTCTGGGTGGGCCTGACCTAATCAGGTGAGGGCCTAGTAAATGGGGTGCAGACCTTCACTGAGGGAGAGATTCAGAGTAACAGAGATTCTCCTGCTGCCTTTGAAAAAACAAACATTTATTCTGTGGGTTGCCTATGGAAGGGGCCGTGTGGCAAGAACCTGAGGACAGCCTCCGGGAACTGAGCGGATCCCCCCACCCCACCCCAGCCAACACCTAAAAATGAAAGAGATCCCAGTCTTCTGGTTGCAAGAAATGGATTTGGTCAACAATCTAAGGGAGTTTGAAAGCAATACTTTGAGCCCCTAGAGAGAACTCAGTCATTCAATGTCTTGACTCCAGTGTTGTGAGACCCTAACCAGAGGACCCATTAAAACATCCCAGACCCTCGTCCCACCCAGGGAAACAGTAAAATCATGAATCTGCGTGATTTTAAGCTTCTGAATTTGCCATAATTTGCTACAAGGTGATAGAAAACAAACACAAGTGGTTAATAACTAATATATATAAAGTACTCCTACAACTCAATAGAGAAAACAAACAATACAGTTAAAAAATGGGCATATGACTGGAATAGACATTTTTCCAAAGACCTCCAGATGGCCAAGAGACACATGAAAAGATACTCATCCTCACTCATCATCAGGGAAATGCAAATCAAAACCACTGTGAGATATCCTCTCACACCCGTCAAAATGACTAAAATCAAAAAGGCAAGCCATATCAAATGTTGGGGAGGGTGTGGAGAAAGGGAATCCCTCACGCAGTGTTGATGGGAATGCAAACTGGTGCAGTCACTCCTGAGAACACTATGGAGGGTCCTCAAAAAATGAAACCGACAAATACTGTACGATCTAATAATTCCACGACTGGGTGTATATCCACAGGATATAAGGATAGACAGTAAGAGGTAGGAAAGACCAAGAAGGGGTCGCATATCCACAAGGTCTTGCAAACCCTTTGTCTAGTCTGTCTTTTCTAACCGTCTAAAACACCCCGTGGCAAGAGCGGAATTTGGTGGGCTCCTTTTCCAAGAGCAATAACAGGTTCAAATCGAATGCCGCCGCCCACCTCTTCTGAGCCACACAACACACCTGAGCAGCGGTGGGGATACCTAATCGTGGGTAGACAGTCACCGCCCAGGACTGCAGAATGTAACTGGCTGGCCAACTGGGGGGTTGAGCACTGTCTTGGCTACCAAGACACACACACAGCTTCTCAGAAACGCCTCTCACTCGGCCATAGGCATCCCCTTTCCGAAACAGCACATTCCCTATTGTGCATTTTGGCCGAGGTCAACACTTCCTAGCTCTGCGTTGGCACCGTGATTGCATTTGGACTGGAAAACCCTTCACGGTATTTTGTGTCCATTAGCTACCTTTGGTCTGACTTAGAAAACGAAACCATCTGCTCCGCAGGTCACTTGTGTTCCCTCACGTGGGGTTATTCTATTTACTGACCCCCCAACTCCAAAAGTCACTCTAGGTGACCCACGCAGGGCATGCCTTGTTTTCCACACCAACAAGCAATCCCGCCGTTCTCAGCAGGCACTGACCAGGTGCCCCTGAGCTCGTCCTGACATCGTCTACCTGGAGACTGGATCTGATCCCACAGGGTAGGGACTCAGTCCTTCACCACGGTCTCCACTTCAGCCGTCAGTCCCAGTAGGTGGTCACCTGTGCTCTGGACCGAGCCCCTGTAAATCAGGGTGCCCCCAACCCCCGTCATAACTCTCTAATTTGCTAGAGTGGCTCAGACAACTCAGGAAACCATTTTACCTACCAGAATACCAGCTTCTTAAGGAATATAAAAAGATACCAACGAACAGCCAGCTGAAGACGTGCCTATGACGTGGTCCGGAAGGGTCCCAAACACGGGAGCTTTTGTCCTTGTGGAGCTGCCCGGGGGCACCATCTTGGGGCACCTGGATATGTTCTGGGTCAACCACCTGGATACTCTCCAGACCCCAACCTGTCTTGAGTTTTTATGGAGGCTTCCTCATATAGCATGATTGATTAAATCATTGGCCATTGGGAGATGAACTCAATCTCCAGCCCCTCTTCCATCCCCAGAGAATTCCAACCCTCCAAGCACGTGCATGCGTGTGTGGTTGGTTCCCCTGGTAACCAGCCCCCATCCTTTGGTGACCTAGGGGTGTCCAAAGGTCGTCCCATTAACATAACAAAGGACAGCTTTATGATTCTCTCCCTGGGGAAATTCCAAGAGTCTTCTTTAGCTCAGCTGTAGGACTGGGATGAGCAGGGTGGGGAATAAACATCTATTTCTTACTCTGCATCACAATAGCACACTCCTAAATTCTGGGATTTGAAAATATTGGTCCTGGGGTGTCGTTCCAAAGCCAGGGGATCCTGACTATCAGACTCTAGCATCTAGATTTCTCCAGGAATGTCACTGGATCTCGGATAATGTCCCTACTGAGGTTGGTCACTTACACTTCACTAAGAAATATTCCTATATTCGGTGTGCTTCATCTGAGAATGTGCCCATCACATTGACCCTCCCGTCAACGCTTGTGGGTCATGTCTTTGGTACATGACTCCTGCTGTTCCCCATTGCTTTGAGTCACCATTCCATGGGCTCCCTACCAGCCCCATGGCTATTAATCCAGCTGTCTGGTCTGCTCACTGTTACAGAATGGATGTTTGTGTCCCCCTTAAAATCCATATGTTGAAAACCTAACCCCACATCGATGGTGTTAGGAGGTGGGGAGTTCGGCAGGTGATCAGGTTATGGGGCTGGAGCCCCCCCATCAGTGGGATCGTGCCCCTGCACAAGAGACCCCACACGCTCCTTGGCGTCTTCCATCATGTGAGGACATGGTGAGAAGGCGTCAGTCTGTGAACCCCAAGGAGGGCTCTGCAGTCCCCAAATCTGCCAGCACCTGGATCTAAGACTTCCAGCCTCCCGAACTGGGTGACAGCAATGTCTGCTATTTATAAGCCACTCGACTTGGAGTTTCGTTATACTAGCCGAAATGAAATTCAGAGAGAGTGCATCATCCTCATTTATGCTCAGCGTCTTCGTTGGTAAAATAAATAAATATATAAATAAAAATAAAAATAATTTTTAGAAAGGATTATAATATTGATAGGATGACCAAAAACATCGAAGGTGCTCATTTGGACAGATTGCAGGTGGGCAGGTAGGTATAACAAGTGAACACACTTTACAGCACATTCAGTAATACATAAATGGAAGATGGTACCATCTTTGTCAACTTAGGACATCGTATTACCCATCTAGGAGCGCGTGAAATGTTGCCAAGCCGCAGGGGAAAAGGCAAACAAGGACCCTCCACTCCCCTTAAAAGTTTCAGAGATTAAACAAAGAGGCATCTGAAGTGTCCTCCAAAGACAGTTTGGCCTCGATATCCTTCCAAAGTAAAACTTCTTCTTTTCATCTGCCCAAGGGCCCCCATGATGCTATCCTACAACGTACCCTGACAAACAAAATACCCGGTTAGGGTATTAGCAGGATCTCTTTTGAGTCATTTTTCACGTTTCTAACTAGAAAGTATAGGTAGTTGGGTAATTCAAGAATCTGGCAGGCTGCTTGCTAATTAAGACGCTTAAGATAGTATTTGGTTTTTGCTTTTGTTGTTGTTTTTTGGTTTTTTGTTCTGTTCTTTTGTGTTTTGCCTTGAGTAATGAAATATATGCGTTGCACTGAGACGAGGACACGTAACCAGAATTTCAATTCCATAACGTCCTAAAGCAATACCCAGTCCCCTGCTTCCTTAATCTATGGACATCAAGGGTTTTTTTTTCCTTCACCCTACTATTCTATAAAGACGTTTATTTTATCTCTTATGTATAATTTTGACTCCAGGTTCATTCATAACACTGCTGGTGCACCTCTCTTGCTTAATCTTCCAAGATGTTTCTATTTTATTAAGGTTGAAAAAAAAAAAAGCTTTTGGTTTAATGATCCACTTTTTTTTGTACTTTCTTTAATATTTTTTTTCGTGTTTCTTGCTTGGCGTTTCATGCATTTCTTTGCTCATTTGCATGGTTAGGCTTTTTAGATGATTCTGCTGCTCCCTTTTTAAAAATTTCTTCAGTTGAGGGGCACTTGGGTGGCTTAGTTGGTTAAGCATCTGGTCATGATCTCAAGGTCCTGGGATCGAGCCCTGCATCGGGGGTCCCTGCTCAGCAGAGAGCCTGCTTCCCCTCTCCCACTCCCCCTGCTTGTGCCCTCTCTCTCTCCCTCCCGCTCTCTCACTCTTGCTCTCAAGCTCTCAAATAAATAAAATCTTAAAAAAAGAAGAGTGTCTAAAAGTTTAAAAAAATTAAAAATAAAAATATCTTCGGCTGATGCGGCACCTGGGTGGCTCAGTGGGTTAAGCCTCTGCCTTCGGCTCAGGTCATGATCTCAGGGTCCTGGGATCGAGCCCCGCATCGGGCTCTCTGCTCAGCGGGGAGCCTGCTTCCCCCTCTCTCTGCCTGCCTCTCTGCCTACTTCTGATCTCTCTCTGTCACTGTCAAATAAATAAATAAAGTCTTTAAAAAATATATATATATATATATCTTCAGCTAAATACTGAGTGCACGAACTCTGCACATTTTATTTTCTAGAATATGCATTTCAGGTCATACCCTGCTAATATCACGGTACCTGTTTGGGTACATGGAACTTCCGTGGGTTGTGACACTAAATATTTTGTGATCTATTTTGTAGCGTTACATCTTTGACTCACGAATAACGTGGAATTTCGGTTTTGCTTTCCCAGTGCACAGGTGGGGGAACAATGATCTTCTTATAAATTATGTCACTGTTTCATTTCAGTTGGAGAATATGATTTCAGTGACAGCATTTATCATTTGTAGAAGAAAAATTCCTTTATGATCAAGTATGTCCTCTTTTAACAGAAATGTGCCAAAATGATTGGAAAAGTGGCTATCCTCTCTGTGTTGAAATAAAGGTTCTTGATCATATAGTTCGATCAGCTTGCTAATTTTAATTGTTCAGTCCTCATACGTCCCACCGCTATGCTTGAAATGAGCCTGAATTCTCTATAAGTTGATTCATAGTCTTCTTCCTCTAGTTTTTAATGTTTGATGCACTTCAAGAGAAAGCGTTAAATTTTCTCTTTGTCCTTGTGGTGTTTCCCTTTCTCATGTAATTGTGACAGTGCTTGCATTCTGTATTTGTGGTTATTTTGTTAAATTCTGATCCCTTAAAGATTGTTGCATTTTTCTGATACATGGTTCCATTTTTCTTTAAGTAACAAATCTTGGGATCCACCATAATTTCCTAATTTCTGCCTCAACATCTTTTCCTAATATACTGCTATATCTCAGCTTTACTTTGGCTCCTTTCTTTTTTTTTCCCTCATAGTTACATTCAAACTTTTATGTGTTTATGCTTCAGTGGAGTCTCCTTGGATTTTCATTCTATTCTTTGTTCACTTTTAGAAAAATCTGTCCCTTTAGAGGTAACTGTTTACATTTATTATTATGTCTGATATATTTGGGCTGATTTTGTCTGACTTATTTTGCATAATCCACTTAACATTCCTTTTCTCCTTTTCCCTCTTTTTATTTGTTGCCTCTTCTTGGATTAAGATAAATCTCTTCTTACATTCCCCCTCTCCTACCATGAACATTATTCTTTCTTTCTTCTTTCCCTTCTTTCTTCCTTCCCTCTTTCCTTTTCTTCTTTCTTTCTTTCTTTCCTTTCTTTCTTCCTTTCTTTTTTATTACATTCTTTCTTTCCTTCCTCTTTGTTCCTTTCCTTCCTTCCTTCCTTTTTCTTTCTTTCTTTCTCTTTCTTTCTTTCTTTCTTTCTTTCCTTTCTTCCTTTCCTTTTTATTACATTCTTTCTTTCCTTCCTTCCTCTTTGTTCCTTCTTTCCTTCCTTCCTTCCTTTTTTCTTTCTTTCTTTCTTTTTTTCTTCTTTCTCTCTTTCTTTTCTCTCTCTCTCCCCCTTCCTCCTTTTCCCCCTCTCTTTCTTTATTTTATGTTCTCTTTCATTTTACTCTTTTCCCTTAAACATGTGAGAATGGAAAGTGATATAACATTATATAGCAAATATAGTTCAGTTAAAAAAAACAAACCATGAGAATGCATTGTTACAGAGGCAAAGTCAAATAATATTTCAGTGACCAATCTATATAACCTTGAATTAAAGTATGCCCATCTGACAATGCCTACCAAGTCTTCCTGGATTTAAATATTTGTTTGTAACACATCCTTGGGAAGCTCCATGAAGATTCTGCACTGTTTCTGCTTGTGGGTTTGCAAGCTGATTGGATACCATTTGGTTTCTCTTGTCCTGATAATCCACACGAAAGCCTAAGGGTCTCCCTGCATGGGTCTCTTGCCCAATGAGATGTGAACAGGAATATTTGTGAGTCCCCTTGTGCTGAAACATGACACCTTTGAGGACATCCCGACAACAGCGGCACCATTTCCTAAGTGGGCTTTGCTACAAATGGACCACTAGCCATGCCCTTCCCTGTCCAAGGCCTCTTTGGTGGGACTCAGCCCCTCCCCCATTGCTTGCTTCTGAGCTGACATTCCACGCCATGAGGTCGTCCATGCAAGAAAACCGGAAGAACCATCACCCAAGCCAGCCCCTGTTGCAAAACTGGAGACTCACGAGTTGTTGGTTTTAGGGCGCCTGGGTGACTCAGTCAATTAAGTGTCTGCCTTCAGCTCAGGTCACGATCCCAGGGTCCTGGGATCGAGTCCCGCATCAGGCTCCCTGCTCAACGTGGCATCTGCTTCTCCGTTTACCCCTCCCCCCTGCTCATACTTCTTTCAAATAAATAAATAAATAAATAGCTATAGGTTTTAGCCATTGGTGTCACGAGTGGTATATTACTGAGAAACACGGAACGGATTTCATGTTGCCATGTTGCCTATTTCTAGATTCAAATTTACCAAGGAACATTTAATGCTAATTTGACATCCGAACATTTTATTTGCTTCTTTTCCTGCTGTGTGGTGCTGGACAGTGGAACCCATCTCTGTGCGGGGGAAATAGGCTCATTCACAGAACTTTATTTTTCTCTGTTGGGTAGGTTTTATCAGCATTGTAAAACCACAGTGACTGAGAAAATAAAGACCATAAAGCATTGTTGTTATCAACTGCCCTCCAAATCAATGTCTACTTGGCCATCTCAAGGGTCTGTGTGGCTTTGGAAGGGAAATATAAATGTGAACTTAACAAAACTGAAACGATCCTTCCTGAGAACTTGTGGCTTCTGGAAATGTCCAGTATATCAGCTTTTCTAAAACCATGCACATGTATAAAAATTAACTAAAACGGACAAATTTAAATCCATGCTGGCACAGTGTGTGACTTTTAATCTTCCTGTTTGAAGATATTTTGAATGTGGAGTACTTAACAAAACCTTGACACTTTACCCTACTCAGTTGTGGTAAATGCCTAATAATTACTTAATAAAGCAATTACTATCTAATAAAATAGAAAGAAGAGTGGGAGTATTCATTAATTTCAATTCTTTACTTTTGCCAAAGAATGCCAGGACTAATAACAATTTGAGATTGCAATAGAATTTATTACACTGTCTTCCAAGCAGGATATATATCCACCTCATAAACTGGGTTAGATCAAGTCTTTCCACGTACTTTCAATGAACATGGGTCCAGAACAAAATAATTTAACATATGAAGCCTGGAGTCTATCTTAATAAGAGCTGTGTTAGGATACATTTGCCAATTCCTATTGTTTTCATTCATGGAGCATTTCTGTGGGGTCACAGCAGCAGCTAATGTTTGAACCCCAAACCCTTGAGTCAGGAGAGGTAGCTACACCTGCTTACCTAGGACTGAAGTCCCCACTGATGGTCACCTATTGGAACCATCAAACAAGCAACGGCAGACACAAAAGGCAGCAGAGAAGGAAGTCTGAGCTAACGCCATCCCCCCAAAACTATTCATCAAAGAAAAACACTTGTGGCTCAATTCTGTCGCCCAAATACACACACAGAAAAACACACATAATGGTCCATTGGTGCCTTGGAGGAGGCTACCCATCTCCCCAGAGTCAACGCATGGCAAAACCATTCACATTGAGTTCTTACCTCCCATTTTCTGGGACGCCATGTCTAGACCCTTGAATGGATTATGAAAGCAGCAAGATATTTGGGCATCTAAGCCCTGGAGAGATGAAATGACCTTCACAGGTTAATAGAGACTCTGATTCAGTAGGTGAGGGGCAAGACTCAAGAATTTGCATTTCTATTGAGATTTCTGGCCCCCGCTAGTGTTACTGGCCGGGGCACATGTTCGGAGTAGCTCTGGTCCAACTTGGACCACAACACAAGAAAACCAAGGATCCTGACTTCGTAGTTTCCAAAATTGTGGTCAGTAGATTTCAAACTCAGATGCCCAGGTAAAGGACAAAAGTTTTAAAACAAGGAAGGCCATGGTAAGATAATTCTCCCCTCCCATTTCCAGGGAGTCCAACATCTGACATGGAGGACTCTTCGGAATAGAAATTCACAGACCAAAAACTTCACCCAGTGTTGGAAACTGGTCCATCCAAACAAGCTAAGGCAAACTTTTCTCTTCGGATGTTCTCGACTCTGGATGGTTCCACTCAGATTTTTCGATATTATGGTGGTGTGAAAGCAATCTGCCTTCATTAGGAACCATCCTGGAAATTTTTAACTTGGATCGTCTCCCAAGCTAGCGACATGCAGGATGTCTTAAGGCAGATCGGAAGAATGAATCCTTGTGCTCCAAATTATGCACGATGATCTAATCATTACAACGAGCTTGGCCACTAGACGTCAGAGAATGTGAAAGATCCCCCAAGGAATACAACATGAGTTTGAAAAAAGGAGGTTCACACCGATGTGGTTTTTTTTTTTTACATTTGCATTGATTTCAAATGTTCAGAAATGCAGTCTCAGAACATGGTATATATTCAGCATCTCTCTAACCACCTGATTTTGGTCTCCCATTGACGAGATTTTGTAGGCAACGTGCCTTTTGCATCTTCAACGTAGACACCTATCAAAAGCCTGATGAAGTGTGTTATGGACGCCATCTCCTTGTTTCGAGTTGGAACTTAAGACCATCCCAAGGTGGCATCTCCTTTAAATTCATGAATTCAGCTTCCTGAGATATGGTCATGCCTCAGCTCTTTCCCACCACCGTTTGGGCACACGAATCCAACAGCCATGTACGACATCACTACCTTGCCTCTCCTGCTTCTGCGAGCTTGCCCCCCGTCTCCTTGCAAGACTTCTCGAGCCACCCTCCTTCGGTCCCTTTCCTGAAACGTATTTATCATCAACATCACGACATTCTCATTTCAGGAAAAGAAAGAGTTTCCAAATTTTTTTTCTCACGTTGATGGATCGTTTCTCGAGTGGAAATTTTTAAGAACCAGGAAAAGGAACCCATGGCTATTGTCTTTCCATGAAACATTGTCTGTTGATGGATGTTATTGCCAAGTCAGCATTCAGGGGACTGGGTCTTCTTGTAACTGCCAGGCATAAAGTCATCCATCATCTACAATCAATCCTATCTTTCTACCCTCTTCTGTGTTTAGAACCTCAGGGGAAGGGGATCTGCCTCATTGGGAGAATGACAAAAACCCTCTCCATTCTGCTCAGAAACGGAGACGTGCTTTGTGAACTTTTGAGGGCACGGCTCTTTCGCTCCCTCATAAAGGAAGGAGGGAAAATGAACTCTGGAAATGTGTAAGAGTTTTTAGGACACTCTTCACGATTTTCACGAGACAACCAACTTTAAATTTCATGAAAGATGATTCATAGCATTGGACTTTCTCCCTTAAATAATAAATCATTTTGCGTGGACTCTGGAGATTTCAAAATACTTTCTCCAGTGGCTTAAAAGATGGTCTTCGCCTTCATCTCATGACAGAGATGGACCTGTAGTGAATAAATAAACTTGCTCCTCAAACACCATAGTTGGAGTTCTAGGAGTCTAATTATTGCCATATAATGATCCACATCTGGGAAAAATATACAGAAGATCAGTAAAAATCCAAAGATGATGTTATGGTGAATTTTCTGATGTCAGGTCCTACGATCTTCAAAACAGATCTTTAAAACAAAGGAGGATCCCTCACAAGGACACGCTGGATCTGATTTCTGCATACTAAGAGCTTTTGTTTCCTTTTTTTAATGGTGAATATAGTGGAATTGTGACAAGTGGTCATCAAAGAAGTAAGACAATGAGAAAGTATTAAGGATTTGTATTGATGCCCCTCTCTAAATGTCTTTGAATGCTCTCTAAATTCAGAGAAAAATGAGTGACCTAGGATTCCACACCACTACACCACAAATGGCTTCTTCCTTTTAGTCAAATATCCAGATATTGTTGGAGACTATATGAGAGTGCCTGATTTTCCTTCTCATTTATCTAGATGGTGCAAAAAAACAGCCATTTGAATTAACACAGTATGAAGGAAAGCCACCTATATGGTCTACGAAATGAAACTTTAGTCATTGGTCAAACAACTTTTTTTTTCCACTTAGGGACTGTTTTGATATTCTACAGCCTTAATTTTTTTTCTGGTGTTTATTTCTTATGGCATTTTCTCTGCAGACACTTTATGTAATCCTTGTATCTGGGACATATATATATCACTTGCTTAATGTGACTCATTTATATATAACTTCATCTTTACAATGAGTTTGCAAATTCCCCCCAGAAAAGCTCCTTTTCTTGGGACCTGAGTGTTTTGCAATGAATTAAAAATAAAACCCCATCTTTCAGCTTAGGAATTTCTAGGAAGCCAGAAAAGATTCTATCAAGTAGCTTAGACCTCATTGCAACATATTTGTGCAAGATGAAGAAAACACATATACACACAAACACACACACACAATAATCATTTATCCAGAATAATCCAAGTAAATATTTTTGCGTAACGAACACAGAGAGGAGTAGGAATATTTCTGGCATCCCCAAAGCCAAAATCCTAATAAACAAAATGACCTCTGATTGTCCAACGTATTTTTTTTGAAAGAGGGAGTGAAGAGAACATGGTGATGTCTGCATTTTCCATCTGCAAGGATGAGCTGCGTATGCGGAGAACAGAAATGCCTGTAGTCTAAACATCCATGTTGAGACCCTCGTGTTGGGCACGGAGGTCGGCGGGAATGATGAGTTTTGCAGAACACCCGAGTTGACATGCAAGTGGTCAGCGTTCCACATCCCACAGCACACTGTGTCTTTGTTTAAATCTGCCCACACGTTACGCCAAGCAGGTGGAGTCCTCCAAAGTCACCTCCTTGGATCTAATCACACACTGAAAGGTGCTGCGTCACATGCTTGCAACTTCCCTCCTTCCAGAAACATCTTCAGAGCCCAGAACACAATCTTTCATGTCTCCCCTGAGCTCACTTTCCGGCGACCCTTCAAGTATTTCATGCATTATTAAGAACATTCCCCACAGAGATAAATCTCCATCCTTTCCAAAACGATTTCCTTTTGGGGGGGGGTGCATATTTCAAGTTGTTTTCCAACACAGTTTACAACGCCCTGAGGAGACCCAAAAATAATTTTCCACAGTACATTTGTTAACCGACGGTATTACGGACCTGCAGGAAGACAGGAGGTATCGACATTGTCCTTTATACCTGAAATCTCGTTCCCCATAGTAATGAAAGTTCCTACGGAGCGTTTTTGGGGTTTTTGCGCAGCTGGAAAAGACCGTCTCCGGACAGCGATGGAGAGCGTCAGGAAAACAAATTACGTTTGCACCGGGGTGTTCAAGCTTTTAAGAAAACACTTAACCAGTTAGCCCAGCTACCAAGGGCTTTGGGGGTGGTGTTGAGTTATCTCAAGATCCCAAGAGATGACAGTTGTCTCTCCAAGGAGAGATGTGTCTTGAGAGGCTAGCTGCAGAGGAGGGAGGTTTGGGGAAGTGGTTGATGGGCTATGGCTCATGTCAAGCCATCCAGGCAGAAACAAGAGCTTTTCCCCAGGGGGATGGACAGGGTCACCCGAGCCTAAAGGCTGGGATCCTTGGCTTCTGCCACTGGGCGGTGGCCATCATTACACACGTCCTGTAGCAGATGTCAGGGGTGTCCTGAGTAGGTTGTTGCCTTCCATTTTCCCACCACAAACCCATTCCATGCCCCCTCCTGACTACCAGGGTCCACCAGACCCCGGAGATGGGGGTCGACTCCCCAGCCACCCCAGCCTCAGAAGAAACCGGCTTTGCTTGCTCGCATAGGCAGGTTCTGCTTCCTTCCACACCTGCAGTGGCCCATTGCCCTAAACGGAAACCCTACAACCCATCAGCCTTCCGGGAGAGCACACACCAGGGACTCTTGTGGAATTGGGGACAGACACGGACGTCCCCGAACACCAAAACCGTGAGCCATACTAGAAAAAAATGGACAACTTGGACTTTATCGAAATGAAAATACTTCTGGGGATGACACCACGAAGAAAGGGGAATACTAAGCCACACCCTGGAGAAAATAGCACATAAAATATTTATATTCATCCATGTATCATCTATTCAGAATGTCTAAAGAACTTAATAATATAGACAAACAACCCAATAAGCTACAGACAAAATATTTGAGCAAACAATTCACAAAATATATATAATATATAGAAAATATATATTTATTATATAATATATAAAGTACATACTTAAAATTTCATCATTTAATTATTGTTTACAAAAAATTTATATAGTGACAATTTATTCATCCCATAGATTTATCAATTATGATATATACTATATTATATATTATGATATATATCAATATTGTGTATTTAATATATATTATATACTATACATTATATATTTTATATATTACTTGTTATATATAGTAATGTCTATATATTATTTAATAATATATTATCTAATATAATTTAATATATTATATATTTGTATAATATATGTGTTTGTATTTACATATTTATGTATGTATATTTATTATTTAAATTTTAAATGATAAATGTATTTATACATTTTGATAAATATATATTTATGTACTTAATAAATACACATGCACACATTATTTATTTATGTAATAAATAATTAT
>CM052801.1:1402859-1468078 GCA_028533885.1 Nasua narica | reverse complement strand
GCCAAGCCAGCACAAGTGTGTTCCTCCTTCTGGCTTTCCAGACCCAAGGTGAAGGGGTTCTTTGGTCTCAGTGTGCCTATGGAGGCACTGATGCTCGAAATAATCACTATAAAAAGGCTCACTGGTTTAAAACAGACGGTTGAAAAGGAAACACATAAAATGAACATAGAGATAGAAAATTGAAGACATGAACTGAGTTATCCAATGAAAGGGGGGAAGTTGGAACAGTATAGGAGGACTGCCTAGCTATCCTGGAAGAAGACTTTTGACTGCAAAATAAAACTCAACTGCCTTATATATTCGTTTTACTAGAGTAGCAAGTGACCACAAATTGGGTGGCTTAAGAGAACAGAAATTTGTCCTTCCCAGCTCTGGAGACCAGAAATCTGAGATCCGGGTGGGGCAGGACCACTGAGATCCAGGTGGGGCAGAGATGCTGAGATCCAGGTGGGGCAGGGATGCCAAGATCCAGGTGGGGCAGGACCGCTGAGATCTAGGTGGGGCAGGGATGCTGAGATCCAGGTGGGGCAGGACCACTGAGATCTAGGTGGGGCAGGGCCATATTCCCTTCCAAGGCTCGAAGGGAGGGTCCTTCCTGCCTCTTCCAGCTTCTGGGGCTCCAGGTGTCCCTGGGCTGGTGGCTGCGTCCCTCCCATCTCTGCCTCTGTCCTCACGTGGCTTCTCCCATGTCTGTGTCTCCTCTTCTGTCTCTTATGAGGACACCTGTCATTGGATTTAGGGCCACCCTGATCCAGGATGAGCTCATCTCAAAATCCATACCTTCATTGCAACTACAAATTTTATCCCCCAAAAAAGTTGCATTCCCAGGTTCTGCATGTTAAGATTTGGACATACCTTTGTGGCGGGAGGAGGGGGGGCACAATATAAATAGTATCCACTTAAAAACTGACGTGGTCATTCACCCTCTCTTGAAATCAGCACACATTTTTCTCCTTCTGTATCTCTTCCCATTGCTGGTGCCACCTCTCAAGAAGACATCATCATTTGCTTTTGTCTACCTCTGTGACAGCCGAAATCCTTGCCCTGCTGAATAATAGAACCGCCGTGCACTTCTTAAGCTTAAATCCATACTTTATTTACCAGAAAATCCATACAGTGCCTTGCACATAATAAGCACATAATGTTTGCCCAATTGACATGAATTTATCCAAAGCACAAGCCCTTCATTTTTGTTTTTAAAAAACAGAGAGCTCTTTTTCCACATCATTTCGGAGTTGTTCTCTAGTTATGCATGCCCTTTATGTGAAACCATATAGATATATTTTTTTCCATTTCATACATCATTTGCTGAAATGCCCTTTAAAATGTAATGTAACATGAAGCTTTAGGAAGCAAAACTCTGCAGAAAATAAATTTTCTTCTCTCTTTGTATTGGGACCCAAAGGTCTCACCTTATTAACGTCACCTGGGACTCTCTGAAAGCCACCTGAGTCGTGAAGACAGCTGAACTCCACCTTCAGGGGGACCCTCATTAATCAGACATGAACACCCCAGCCCGGGCCACAACAACCAGTGGCAGAGACCCACCGCGAAGCTCACGCGCAGAGGACACAAGGAAAGAGTGCTCTGAAGGGGAATTAAGGCAAAGCTCTCCATCACATCACCACCTGATATCATTTCCTTCACCCAAAGCAAAGCGCCCTGTGCATGGAAAATGCCCTTTGTGAGTTAGGGTCATGCTAAGCTGCTTTAACTGATGGACCACATAAGTCAGCGTGAATAACACTACCCAGTGTTCAGTTCAAAATGAACTGTGGATTCATTCTGTGGGTTCCAAAAATGAGTGTTTCTGGCTGGCTGGTTGTGCTTCTCAAGACTGGGTTCCGGAGACCTGCGTCCTTGAGCTTTGTGGCTCTCACACCTGCAACCCTTTCCAAGTTCACCGGGATTGTCAAGAGTTCATCAGAGGAGGGGGGATGGAGAAGGTGTATTATTTGCTAGGGCTGCCATAACAAAATCCCACAGACCAGGTGGCTTAAACCACAGACGTGTAATTCCTCCTGGTCCTAGAGGCTGGGAGTCCGAGATCCAGGTAGGGCTGAGGCTAGGGGTCTGAGATCCAGGCAGGGCTGAGGCTGGGAGTCTGAGATCCAGGAGGGGCTGAGGCTGGGGGTCTGAGATCCACGTAGGGCTGAGGCTGGGGGTCTGAGATCCAGGCGGGGCTGAGGCTGGGAGGCTGAGATCCAGGCAGGGCTGAGGCTGGGAGGCTGAGATCCAGGTAGGGCTGAGGCTGGGAGGCTGAGATCCAGGTAGGGCTGAGGCTGGGGGTCTGAGATCCAGGCAGGTCTGTGGCTGATTCCTCCTGAGGCCTCTCTCCTCGGTGTGTAGATGCCATGTTCTCTCCAGGTCCTCACATGGTCATCCCTCTGTGCATATCTGTGTCCTCATCCCCTCTTCTTATAAGGACCCCAGTCCTATGGGATCAGATCTCACCCTACTGACCTCATTTTATCTTAATCTCCTCTTGAAAGACCCTCAGCTCCAAATACAGTCCCATTCTGAGGTCTGGGAGCTAGGGCTTCAACATGCAGGTTTTAGAGGTCAACCATGCACCCCACGAGTCATGCCTGCTTCTTAGCACCTGGGCCAGAAGTGACATGCATGACTTGACATGCTGTAATGACAAGATGTCATCCTATGGGCCCATCTGGATGCCCTGGTGGGGGCGGGGCACTGGCTGACGTGGATTCAGGTGCAATGGCTGTCCCCTCCAACACAGAGCCAGCCCAGTAGACAGGGAGTGTGGATATCTGGTGGACAGGTGACCATTCCAGCCCCAACCAGACTTTGGAGACACCTTTCTGGCAATCACTTGAGGTCTCCATCATGGGAGGGATCACCGTTATCATTGAGCCTTTCTCTCAGTCTGTCACCTGTCCTTGGGAACAATGTTTCTGAGAAAATATTACGATTTGATGCTTGTATTTCTATAATACGCTTGTGCTTTTAAATTGCCTCCAAACCAGGACGCCGCTGGGATTTGTTGCTTATTTTCCTGACTTTAATTAACTGAATGGAGAGGGGAAAACCTCTCAATTATTGGCACGACTGTGCATCAGGTATAATCAGACACCAGAACATAAAGGGCAGGGTTGGGGCCTCAGAAGTGAGTGTCGAAAAGGAACATTGGTTGAATGAAAACCATCTGCAGGATGACATTGAAGCATGAACTCTGCACTCAGTGAAGACTTATTTAACGTACGCGATATTCAAGACCCGTGCCCAGCATTAGGAACAGGAAGACGTGTGATACCCAGGGCATTGGTCTTTGACCACCTCCCCGTCTGGATTCTAGATAGGACAGCACACCTGGGAACAAATCACAGCTGCAAAGTGAGATAAGTATCCCAACTAAAGTGTGTGCCAGATAGATAAGGTGGGGCAAAAGGGATTCTCTTCTCATCTACTATGCTCGGCGGGCAGAGAGCCTAAGAGTTACTTATTGTTAAAGAGCCTGGGTGCAACCCCAGACACGGGGTTGTTGGGTCTCATGGTACTTGTGCATTTAATGTTTTCAGAAACCACACTGTCCCACAACAACTGCACCATTTCCCAGCAGCAATGTGCAAGGGATCCCATCTTTCCACCTCCTCCCCCATGCTCATCATTTTCTGGTTTTTTGATGGCATCCATCCTAATGGATGTGTGTGTGAAGCGATAATGGGTGTGAAGCGATTACGCTTTTATTGTGAAGTGAAGGACGCCGTGCAACAAGCGGATGGAGGACAGCCGTGGAGACTGAGCTCCCAGACACCCCCATTTTGCATTTTTAAGTAGCCTTTCCTAGAGCAATATCTTCACATAAAATAGCAGCTCTTACCTGGAGATTCCTGGACGCTGCAGGACGCGGGCGAGGACAGAAAGTGCTATTGTAAGAGCGGTTCTCATTCAGACACCTTCTCAACCTACAAGCAGATGACCCTCTTCAGCTGCTCCTTGCTTTCAGACCACTGCTCTGTAGCAGCCTCCTTCCTTTCCCTTAGCACTTCAAGAACCTGACAGCTACACAGACTGGTGATCCCATTGCTCCCAAACAGCGCTCGATGCTGTGCGAAATGCACCAGTGCAACAGCGTCAAGAGCATTGGCCCTCCACGTCTCCATTAACTAATGTTTCATTCTGACTGGCAGCAAAAACCCTACTGAGCGCCACGGAGCCTCATGAGTATCAGGAGGGTCTTTACAATCAGCAGCTCCTGCACAGAGAATACCAAATCAGCGATTTAAAAAAAAAAAAAAAAAAAGGAAGAAGGAGAAATTAAAAAATAACGGAGCATTCAGAATTCAGGACAGCACTAGGGTATGCTTCTAGACCTCACAAATTCTTTCATTATTCATCGGGGGAGCTGTGCTGGGAATCAGGCGTCTTGCGTAGCCAGCCAGCATGTCTTATCTGGGCTTCTAGGAAGGCACATGTTCGACATCACACCGTGCGCACATAGGACCTGATTTTCCTGTCATTCACAGCCTTCAAATTACCCCCTTAGTGTAATTTAAACAACAGAGCATTGCACTCTTCTGCTGTCATGGAAATTGCTTGAAATTGTCGTTGCCATCTTCATGATCCTACTCATGTTATGTTATCTCAAAAGAAAGGGGATGGGAAGGTAGAAAGCTTTAAAAGGGCAGCACCCCACATACTGGGCTGAGAAGCCGTAAGAGCAGTCAGCGTGAATACGTTCACTGCATCAAATCCTGTATTCTCAGGGGATACTTTAACACTGAGTTTGATTCTCCCCATGGGGGACTTGAATTGGCACCTTCAGATTTCCACTCCCTTCTTCTTGTTGTGCTATCTTCCCAAGATATTTTGTGCCAGGTAGAGGTACGTAGGCAGATAGATAGATAATAGGTAGATAGATGAATGGAGGGATGGGTGGGTGGATGCATGATGGATAGGTAGATGATAGATAGATAGATGATAGGTAAATAGATATATAGATGAACAGATGAATGGATGGATGGATAGGTAGATGAAAGATGCGTAGATGCTAGTTAGATGCTAGATAGATAGATGAACAGATGGATGGATTGGTGGATGGACGGATAGGTAGATGATAGATAGATATACAGCTAGATACACAGATAGAGATATACATTACAAATAGATACATATAAATCAATAGATATACAGATAAACAAACAAATAGATGATAGATGATAGACAGATGATAGATAGATAGATGATATATAGATAGATATGATGTATGGATAGATAGAGCGATACATATACAAAAAGAGATATACATTATAAATAGATACATATAAATCAATAGATATACAGATAAACAAACAGATAGATGATAGATGATAGATAGATATGATGTATGGATAGATAGAGCTATACATGTACAAAAAGAGATATACATTATAAATAGGTACATATAAATCAATAGATATACAGATAAGCTGATAGATAGATAGATAGATAGATAGATGATAGATAGATAGATATGATGTATGGATAGATAGAGCAATACATACACAAAAAGAGATATACATTATAAATAGATACATATAAATCAATAGGTATACATATAGGCAGACAGATAGATGATTGATAGAAAGAATAATAAAGATGTGTATCTCAATATTATGGATCTGCAGGCTTCTCTGAATATCCCAATACTTCCCTGTGTCTCATTTTCCAAGTAATCATATTCCAGGTGTACCTGAGAACTTCTGGTTATCCATGAATCATCAAACACCCCCTAAAAGACCTTAAACCCAGGAACACGCCCCACTTGCACTCACAGCTCATGAATGTGAGCACTTCCATGACTGGAGAGGCGTGCAACCATCCTTGGGATTTTTTTTTTCCCACCAAGACATGCACAAAAGTGTTTGTTGAATCATTGGTCATTGTAACCAAGAACTAGAAACAACCAAATGTTCCTTCACCAAAAATGGTTAAGTACAGTATGATATTTTCATACACAGAACTATTTCATAGCCATGAGAAGAGAAGAGCTATTGAGTGAATCCAGTATTACTAGAAAGAGAACTAGGGTGTATCTCACGAGGATACACTGAGACAGAATCAACAGTACTTTCCTTATGGTTCCATTTATGTGAAGTTTAACAATGAGCAAGACTGATCCATGGTTGTAGAGGCTGCAATGGTCATTACTTGGGGACTATGGTATTTTGCATGGCACTGGACACAAGAGAGATTTCTGCCTTACCATCAACGTGCTATATCTTAATCCAGGTGATATTTACATGAGGGTATATATGCAAAACTCCATCAAGATGCAGATTTAATACTTGTGCATATGACTACATATGGTGTAATTTGATTAATAAGTCTAAAAAACATATTTTTAGAGTAGGCTCCATGCCCAGTGTGGGGCTCGAACTCACAACCCTGAAACTGAGAGTCATGCTCTACTGACTAAGCCAGCCAGGTGTCCCACGGTACAGTTTTTAAAAGGAAAAAGAGATGGGAAAAAAATTGTTTCAAGTTCTAAAAGAGAGAGATGAGGGTAAAAAAGAGTAGACTTCATAAACTACACATTGTTGGATTTTTATACTGGGACCTAGCACAATTCTAGAATCATTTCATAGTTTCCGAGCACTCTGGAATCATTCTGGATTCCATAGAAGCAAGCCGTACTGAGCTATTTTGCTCCATGATACCCTTACTAGAGCATTCACTCCATTTTATTAGTAAATGTAGAGATTACTGGTGAATGTAGAAACACACTTATTATTTAAGTCTGTTATACAGTAATGGTTAATTTCGTATGTCACTTTGGCTAGGTCATGGGATGCCGAAATAACTGGTCATGCATTAATGGGAGTTTATGTGAGAGTGGTTTTGCATGAGGTTAACATTTACGTTGGTGGACTGAGTAGATCTCCCCACCCTAAGGTGGGTGGGCCTCATCTAATCAGTTGAAGAACTCACCCTGACCGATCGGTTCTTCCTGCTCAAGAGGCTTTTCGCAAGTTTAACCAGAGAAACAGAATCAAAAAGCTCCTGGATCAGCTTGAGAAAACACCCCGGCCCCACATTTGGATCTGTTGACCGCAAGGTGGGCAGGGCTAGCTCCCTCGGAAAGCTGGTTACACACTACACACAGATCCAAAGCACACGAGGTCAGCGTTGCCCTTCTCTGTGGGGGGACTGGGGAGGAGGTGGAGAGGATGTTCAGGGCCAGAACTGGAATACGAGTATTTATTTTCCTAATGACATGTTGTTCTGAAAGCCCCACGTGCTTGAGTGATTCATGCCCTGACAACATCCACGGGAGGCTTGTGTGCGGTGTCCCCCTATCCTGCGAACGTGGGGAGACAACAATCTGAAACGGACTTACTCGCGGCACACGTACACCCCAGTGCGTTCAGCCCCACAACAGACAACGTTCCTTTTATTGAGGGCGAGGCTCGAATTTCTTCCAGTTCTCTGAACAGGGCGGGGGGGTCGAGTGCAGCATAATGCGTGGCCCCAAGCTAACTCTGCAAAATTAACGCTGTTGGGATAAAATCCCTCTCCCTTTCCTCAAGCGGGCGGGGACCCTTCTCTCTAAGGCACACACCCAGATTACAAACAACAACAACAATTCATTCGGATCCTTGAGTTGGGAACTGGTCGCTTTTGTGCTAATTGTGCATGGTGATAAGCATGCCGAGCGAGCGAGGTGCTCCTGCGTGGGGAAGCCCCGGGAGGGGGGGCAGGGGGGTCACATGCAAAGCCCAGCCACCAAGAGAGCCGCTGATCAAGGGTTTTATTTGTTTTCTTGTCGTCTTATGACTCCTTTCTTCATGAAAACCCTCATTGTTTTCCTCGGACAAACAGGAGAATGACTGCAATGTTGGAGATGGGGAGATGAAGGGTTTTTATGGGCAGAGAGAGAACGTGAAGCATCATCAAATCCAAAGCACAAAACCAAGCCGTGTTTTTCCGACACGCAGCGGCCAGATGGTGCCTCGGGGCAAACGCAGTCCAAAGCCATCTGCACAGGCGGGTCCCACAGCTGCAGGGGCTACACCTGGGGTCTGGGACTTGGCCCTAAGCAGGAAAACAGCTACCCTCGTCCTCATTATCGTCACCACCAGTATCCCCACCATCATCATCACCAGCAGCGCGAGGAACGTCCTGCAGAGTTTCCCCCGCGATTTACTAACCACCGTGTAATGGACCCAAAGCAAGTCAGTTCGGGATGACCCTCTCAAAGAGTACTTCAAGGCACATGATGTTTGGACAAAACGTTCCCTTTTCCCAAAATAAGGTCCTTCGACGTGTCACGGGGAATACGACTTTTCGGGGTTTGGGGTTTTGTTTATTGGTGTTTTCAGTTTTGTGGGGCTCTTTTGTTCTTGTTTCTGTTTTTGGTGCTTTGGTGCCTTTTTGGGGTGAAGGATGCACGTGATAAAGGGGTTTTGTGTTTTCTGACTCATTAGCTTTAATCAACTAGCTTACTCTGAGAAAACTGTGAATAATGTTGGGAAAGCCCACCCCTCTCCCGAAACCACATTCTCTGGCACGACTTAGAGATTCTGGAACAATAATCTGCAGCTATCTTCAATAACAGAGACTCAATACATTTTCGTTTCTATGGGATTTGGGCTCCTCTTCTTGCCTTGGGTGGTTCTACAACCTTCCCAGGTCAATCATCTCACTTTGGAGGGTCTCCTCCAAGACAAAAATCTGGGTAACCACGACGCTTGGGGTTAGACCCAAGATCAGAGACTCCACCACAGCAAAGTGATCTGATGATTTATTCCTGCCTGAGGTGCTGTTCCAAATACTCACCAGCAGGTGCAGGTGTTACCCTATAAGAAGGATGCCGATCTCAGGGGTTGGACCGTGCCCTAGGCCAGCTCACGGCTACCTGCGCCATGAGGATGTCAGGGATCCCGGGGCAGGGGTCAGCTCTTCCGGAAGCTTCTCCACTCCTACCCAACTGTCCGCCCTCACCACCTTCCCAGGCTTTGTTGTGAAAAAGGAAATAATCTAGGAAATCCCCCATAAGATAAGCATAGGTATCCGTATATGCAAATTCCTGCACCAATTATCCCACCCAGATAGCAAGACCCATGAGATGCACGGTCCCGTGTGCCGAGTTTCAAACTTTAACGACTTTGAACATAGTAGAAGTATGAGTAGCTCACTAAGGACACACACACACACTTCTCTGTGGAAGAAAACACAACGCTTTGGCAAAGCCTCCTGTGCGCGTGCAAGATACAGACACGGACACAAAGGGACAAGTCGTACAGGACTCCATGCATCATGGATCCCCAGAGGGGTCACATTTATAGACACAGTACATGGTGCGGACCAGGATGGGATTAGTGTCTGATGGGGGCAGAGCTTCCGTTTGGGGACATGGAACATTCTGGGGGTGATGGTGGGGTGTCTGCACCACAGCATGAATGTATGCAATGCCACTGAACTGTGCCCTTCAGGAAAGCAAACGCAGCCAACCGGGTGTTCTTTGCACCTTAGCACAAGTGGAACGCACACAGGGTTGGACGTACCCCTGATTTGCAGGCAGCCACGGGGAGGCTCCCTCCTCTACACCAGACTGAGGTCCTGGGAGCTGGGGTTTGGCAGCCCCAACCCCAGGGCGAAACCCCAGGACCCAGAAGGCTGCTAGTGCATCCCGGGTGGGTCTGATAATTAACCCTCCACGGAGGGGAGCTCTCCTGGGGACTGGGACTCCCTCACTGCCAGGAGGAAGAAACAAGCACGATTTTCCTTCATAGCCCCTCAGGGCAGAGCTTACAATTAGCCTACGTGCAAGATAAACACGGTGCTCCCACATTGCACCGCTCTCCATATCGGGAGCACGGAAACATGGCACCCCAGGGACTCAGGGGTGACCAGAAACCTCTGTGCACGTGGGAGGCTTTAAAACATGGCACCCCAACCCTTCTACGGTGATCAGAGATCTGCAGACATCCTTAAAACACGAGAAATCCCAATGCCCATAGTGCCCATCACCCCCATCATCGAGAACACACAGACCCTAACCGCCCCCCACCCCGCGCTCTCTGGGCTCAGCGCCCAACAGCCCAGCAACTCCCCATCTCTCCCCACACGTGTGCGTGGCTCGGTCTCCGCGCATTTACCCGTGTGCTCCCTAGAAATGTCTGTGTGAGACCCTGAAGAGAACATCTGAAACACGTAAAAACTCATCAGCTTTCCACCTGTCCCTGGGTTACCTAGGAGACCACACGGAAGCCACATCGGAGGCTGACGGGGCATTCGCAGGAAACCCGCAGGTTGGGAGCCGTGTTTATCCATCAGACCACCAGGAAGGTGCTGGCCGGGGGCACACCCTTCCGACCCCCTTTTTTTTTATGCACAGCAGTGTATAAACATATGAAAATCAGTACCTCTAAATTTCAGATACATATAAAATGTATGTACACTAATGTTGCAGAAATATCACATCTAATTTTTTTTATCTGAAATAAACAACATAAAATGTAATTTGGTGACTGGAAATTAAAGGTTGCAAGGCTCGAATACTCTAAGGTTTCTAAAAGCAATCAATTAGAAAAAGAAAAATATATCAAATACTGTATTTTTTTCATACCCCTAAAACATAAGGCATTTGTATAAATTAAAATGGTGCTTCAATCAAACACATACACAATACAGACTCATGAATTAAATTAGAAATCCTTTAAAAAGTTTAAACACTTAAACAAAAATAAAATAAATACAAATAAAAAATAAAAGTAAACAATATTGCAAACAAAAGTAACTGATGGCCCTATCAGGTTAATCTGTGCACAGTCCTGGACTGACAGTAATAAGTAAACACTGAGGTCACTCGATGTACCTAAGATGATGCTCCTCAAATGACATTAAAGCCTTGCCTTGAACTTCGGGGGTGTAGGTTTTGCAATAAATATGTAATAAATACCTGCCGGACACCCTACGACACAATCCAGCGTGTGAAGAGTTCACACCCCTTATTACCTGCCCGCAGACCCTTGGAAGCACCCCCAGTGAATAGAGCTGCCGACATGGGGCGAGCAGGGGTGAGGCAGTCCTCCGACCTGTCCCAACGTGTCCCTGAGGTTCCTTCTTGTGTTATTCTGCAAACAAGCTGCAGCTCCGTTAGAGAAGTCCCAGAGGCAGCGGGTGGTGGCACGGTGGGCATCACGCCTTCCCCCCCGCCTCACGGTGACGGTAGCTGAAGATCGGCCTCCCCCAAGGGCTGGGCTGGGGACTGGCTTGTGTGCCCCCAACACTCACAGATTCAAGCCCGAAGCCCCCAGCATGGCCGCATGTGTCCTTCTTCCAACCGTGGCTTAAAAAAAAAAACAAGGGCAAATACTGCAAGTCTCCACCTGCGGATGAATGGAGGGAAAAAAAATTGGCATTCACGCACACAATGGACCATTACTGAGCCTTGGAAGCTGTGAAATTCGCCACATACAAAGAAATAAATCCTGCAAGATCTCACGCCCACGGGCAACCTCAAAGAGTCAAAGCCCTACCAGCGGCAGGTCCGGTTCTGATTCCCAGGGTCTGGGGGACTGGGAAAAAGGGGGACCCCTTGGGCCGTGGCCATAAAGCGGCAGATCTGCATGATAAATAAGTTCTAGACGTTGGTGCAGCTCGGGGTCTAGACCCCACAACACTGCTGTGCGCGTTTAAAAATTTGCTAAGAGTTAATAGGTTGTGTTGTTACCACAACTGAATAAAAGGGAGTCCATTTCCAGACCCCATGCAGATGTTCTGCTCTTTCCTTTGCCTGATTCCCATTCTGTCTCCTAAAAACGGGCGCCCCCAAACCCACGTCCCATCCCGCTCCCCCCTGGGCCACCAACACCTTTCTTTGAGGCCTGGCGGCTTGACCTCGCCGACTTTACTCTGTGCCTAGCGACAGGACCACAGTGTTTCTGGTCCCTGAAATAGCTCGGGGCATCCACCAGCTACGCTCTGCTCGCGCTCCAGGTCCGTGCAACACGGGAGGGTGAGGACATCCATCCCTTCATCTTGCAGTCTGCGGGTAGAAGGACGGCCCAGCCACCCCAGGAACACGGTCTCTACCAGGGGCCCAGCATTTCTGTCCCCCGCCCCCTTTCGTGCCTGCCTTTCGTATAGGCACGAAAGAACACACAAAAGAAGGGAAAGGAGGACCTCGAAGAGACATTTGGACACCAATGTTTGCAGCAGCGTAATTCACAGCACCCAAAAGGTGGGAGCAACCCCAATGCCCATCAGTGCGAGGACGGAGGGGCACACGCAATGGGGTCCGCGCATGGCGGGAAGATCAATCCGCCCTGAAAAGCAGCGAAGCTCGGACACCTGCCACCCCGTGGAAGCAGGCACACGAGGCCCCATTGCGTGTGATCCCATCAACAGGCAAATGTCCCAAACACCCCAATCCCCACAGATGGAACACGGATGAGGGGGTCATCAGGGGCTGAGGGAGTGTGGGACAAACGTCGCGAGAACCCTAGCGCGCTGGGGACGTCCCCGCGGCATGGTGACCACGCCCTAAAATTCGCAGCAGGGATGGCCGCACAGCCTTGGGAACGTGCTAAACGCCCCTGGATTGGTCGCTTTGAGCTGACGCGCCCTTTAAATCTTGCACTGTGTGCCTCTTACGCCAATCAACACAAAACACAGAAACGTGGGTTCTCAGACGTTGGACACGCATCCCCGGGGGATGACATGGACCTGTGCAGTGACCTGAGGGGCGATCTGAGGCTGGGGAGAACCTCCCATGCACCCTGTTCCGTCCCTTGCTCCAGCATCCACCCTTTACGCAGTTTGGGGAGCGCTGCGCCAGGCCTCAGTCAGGGACTGCAGACCCCAAGCGAAGGACCCCGTGGGTTAAGCTTCTCCCAGCGTGCAGCAGCAGGTGCACGACCTCTGCCCTCTGAGCTCCTCTGAGCTCCAGACCCCACACTCCGAGCGGCCACCCCCGGTCCCCATGTTACCCCAGCGCCGCACCCCACCTGTGGGCATACCTACCCAGCTGAAAAGCTCCTTACGCTCCTCTTCCCTCAGCCAACCAGGACGCAGGCTGAGGGACGCCAGCAGCCCTTAGGGATGCTCCATCTGGGTCCCCACGGCTGAAAACCCCAAACTTGCCCAGAAAACCCACCGGCTTACAGCCTACTGCTTACAAACGGTCCCCTTGCTCAGTCCCCAGATGGTGCCCCTGGAAAGAAGTCTTTGCAGCCACAGATCAGTTACCTGCGTTTGCAGGGGGGAGGGGGTCTGGGGCACCCCTATCACCTGCAGGATCTCACTGTTTCCTTCAAAGCCCCGGGGCTGGTGGAGGAAAGGGGCAGAATCCACTTGTCTGCGAAAACAGCAGCCTCTCTGTCTGGGGCGAGGCTTCCACAGATGGATTCATAAGTGGCATTTCTTCAAAAGGGAGGCTTGAAAGGGGGAGTCACAGGGTCTGCCCTTTCCCAAAGCCCCCTGCCCCTCTGGGACCCCCATGAGAAGAGACAGGGAGATTGGATTCCCTCCTCAGGGCTCCTGCTTTGTGGGGAAAACCTCCTGGGGGAGCTCCGAGGAGCGGAGCCCCTCCTCTTTCTGCTTTCTCAACTTTCGCCACTCGAGGGTGACCTCCATTCAGGCTCAGGAAGAAAAGCTCCTGAAAACCTATCCACCCAGGTGTCCCCAAGGCAGGTACACCACCACCAGTAGGACAACTCTGGCTGGGGTGAGGCGCCCTGCGTCTCAGGCGCTAGGGCAATGCTTCCGGGATTGGGGGAATCAGCCTCCCAGATGGGGGGAACCAGCTCCCCAGACCCCAGACCCTCATTCCTGCACATCTCCACCAGCCAGATCATAGACGTCCCTGCTCTCCACCACGTTCCCATGCCTGTCAATGTCCTGCAATGGGAAACTACCCACTGCGCGCCGACAATTCCTCTGTCAAAACGCCTGGCTCACGAAGCTGACGATCTCAGGTGCCACGGATCTCAGGTGCCCCAGATTGGCAGAAAAGTCTTAGGCAAATGAGGCAAACTTTCAAATGCCCAGAGAGACCGTTAACTGGCAGAAGGCAATCAGATCCCTCATCGGCCACCTGTCTTCCTACCTGTCATTTCTGAGTCGAGCTCATCACCGAGGGTGGTGACAAGACTGTGCCTTCTCGGCCAGTTTAAAAACATCTTCCAATCGGCTCTCATCTTTAAAAATTGCTTCATTGCCTGGGTGTGATATGCAACGAATGAATCATTGAACACTGCATCAAAAAGTAATGATGTACTATATGTTGGCTAACTGAACGTAATAAAGATAAATTAATTAATTAATTAATTTGAAAAATTTTTGAGAATTGCTTCCTCATGGAACACCAATCCTACTTAAAATTTATTTTCATGCTAGACACTGAACAGGATACTTTTTTCCCTTCTTCTTATCAAATATGGATTCTTATCCAGTATACTTTTGCACTATGACGATATGCAACACCTAGTATTTTTTTGACTGCATTGAGATAGAATTAATAAGTAAAACTCTAAGATCCCAGTGATGTGATACACACACACCGTGAAAACATTCCTGCCATCTAGTCGATCTACCTATTTATCTCCTCACATGCTTTTCCTTTTTTGTTTTGTTTTGGTTTGTCTTTTGTTACATTGTTTTTTTTATATTTTTCCTTTCTTAAAAAAATTTTTTTTTAAGATTTTATTTATTTATTTGAAAAAGAGAACATGTGTGAGCTGGAGGAAGAGAGAATTACAAGCTGACTGTGTGCTGAAGCCCAGAGCCCAACTCAGGGCTCGATCCTGCGACCCTGAGATCACGATCTGAGCTGAAACCAAGAGTAAGCCACTCAACCAACTGAGCCATTCAGGGGTCCCCATATTTTTCCCTTTCTAGAAAAATTATGATTATAGTACAGTTGACACAAAGAAGAATGGTATTTGTGACAACACACATGGACTTTCTCTCCCTCTCTTTTTTTTTTTTTTTTTTTTGGTGAGAACATTGAAGTTTTATGCACTCAGCAAATTTCGACTACATAAGGTAGTGTTATCACCTGTGATAATTTGTTTTAATGGATGAAGAGGAACCTTGCAAGCATGAACTGCCCCCCCAAAACACAGTAAACCAAAAGGAAGCTTGTGGCTGTCACTTCATCCATCATAGGCAGCCAGGAATCTGCCACGCCCAAACATACGATGGAATAAAGTTATCATTATGGGTCCCTCTCACCCCTTTGCAGAGAGAGACCCAGAAAGGACATCCTCTATGAAAATGTCAGCTGATATCCAGGCACCTGAGAGACCTCTCCTCCCAGGTGACCTACGCTTTTGTTCTTGGCTTTGAGCCCTAGCTGCTTCGGGCAGCAAAGGCCCCCTCTTTTGGGGACCCATCAGACAGGAGTGATGTGCGGTTGACAAAGCACAGTTCTCAGCATTATCACAAGCCCCCAAACATCCTTGCTTTCCAAGTGGCATGTCCACCCAAAGGGACGGGGAACAAAGTGTGTTTACAATGCTACAGGTGCCCACAGAGCCCCAACGGTAACCAGGGGTGTTACTGAGTGGGAGGGATGCAGACATGTCCAACATCGTCTGGGTTTCTGCAGAACTTGCATCAGTGCCTCCCAAAGACCATGACGACATGGAAAGAAGCTCTCCAGGGAAGCTCTGAGTGGCTTTTCTTTCCTTCCAGCTGGGGAAGGGAGGAAATCCAAGAACAAAAGTCTAGACCCATGTGTTAGTACCCTTGAAGGAGCCTCGGGTTTCAAGTCCTGCTAGCTTCCTGGGGTTCCTGTCATTGCTCACTTCTGCAAAACGTGCAGTATGATACGTTAACAACAGAAATATATTTTTTAAACATTTTATTTATTTATTTGAGAGAGAGAGCATACATGGGGCGGGGGGGAGGAGGCAAGGGAGAAGCCGAGTCCCTGCCAAGCAAGAAACCCAATACAGGACTCAATATCAGGACTCTGAGATCATGACCTGAGCTGAAAGCAGAAGCTTAACTGACTGAGCCATCAGGCACCCCTAGAAAAAGATATTTTAAAGATGGTTTGTGGTCCCGTGGAAGATACTCAAAACTGGAAATGGGGAAGTGAAACAAGTTCATATTCACCTTATTCTACCTTTTCCACGTGATTCACAAAAGCCAAAAGGTGGAAACAACCTAAATGTGCATCAATGCATGGATGGGTAGACAGAATGTGGTCTGTCCCTACAGCAGAATATTATTCAACCAGAAAAAGGAATGAGCTACTCGTGTGCGCTATCACAGGCATGAACCTTGAAATGTCTATGTGAAGCAGAAATCAGTCATTAAAAAAGCTACAAAGTATCTGATTCCCTTTCTGTGAAACGTCCAGAAGAGACAAATCCATCGAGACACACAGTAGATTAGAACGACCAAAGATTGCACTGACTCAACAATGGGGGTGGAGGATATTGTTTAACAAGTGCAGAGTTTCTGGGGAAATGAAAAATGTTCGCAGTGAAGGATAGCAATTGCACAATGATGTGAGTATACTTAACGCCACTGAGTTCTACTCTTAGAAATGGTTCAATGGCCATATTTTTGTGATTAATAGTCCCACAATAAAAAAAATCTATAGAAAGAATTTTTTTAAAAAAATTAAATAGGGGTACCTAGGTAGTTTGGTCAGTCGGGTATCTGCCTTTGGCTCAGGTCATAGTCTCAGGGTGTTGGGATGAAGCCCTGAGTCAGGCTCCATGCTCAGCACGGGGTCTGCTTCTCCCTCCCCCTCTGCCCATCCCTCCTACTCATGCATGCTCTCTCTCTCTCTTCTCTCTCTCTCTCAAATAAATATATAAAATCTTTTAAAAAATATTTTATATATTTATTTGAGAGAAAGAGAAACAGGGAGAGAGAGTATGAGAGGGGACAAGGTCAGAGGGAGAAACTGACTCCCCGTGGAACTGGGAGCCCAATGTGGGACTCGATCCTGGGACTCCGGGATCATGACCTGAGCTGAAGGCAGTTGCTTAACCAACCGAACCACCCAGGTGCCCTAAATATATAAAATCTTAAAAAAATATAAATAATTGGAAAGGAAAAAGAGATTGCTCTGGAATACTATTCAGCCATAAAAAAGGAACAATTTATTAATGCATGTTATAATCTGCTCAAATGCAAAGACATCACATTAAGTCTCAAAAAAATCCAGTCTCAAAAATTCTGTCTCTTGGGGCACTTGGGTGGCTCAGTTGGTTAAGCAACTTCCTACGGCTCAGGTCATGATCCCGGAGTCCCGAGATCGAGTCCCACATCGGGCTCCCAGCTCCATGGGGAGTCCGCTTCTCACTCTGACCTTCTCCCTTCTCTTGCTCTCTCTCACTCTCTCTCTTTCCTAATAAATAAATAAACAAAATCTTTTTTAAAAATAAATAAATAAATAACCTTTTTAGAAAATAAATAAATAAATAAATAAATAAATAAAACCTTTGGAACACCTGGGTGGCTCAGTTGGTTAAGCAGCTGCCTTCAGCTCAGGTCATGATCCCAGGGTCCTGGGATCAAGTCCCATATCGGGCTCCTTGCTCAGCAGGGAGCCTGCTTTGCCTCTGCCTCTGCCTGCCACTGTGCCTGCTTGGATTCTCTCTTTCTCTCTCTCTCTCTCTCTCTCTCTGACAAATAAATAAAAATCTTAAAAAAAAAAAACTTAAAAAAAAATAATAATTCTGTCTCTCTTAAAAAAATATTCCATCTCAAAAAAAAAATATTCCATCTCTTTAGACACTTGAAATGACATGATTATAATAATGGAGAGCAGACCAGTGGTTCTCAGGAACTCAGGAAAGGGGAAGGTTTGATTATAAAGGGTATGGGTGAAGGAGTGTCTTTAGCCAGATCCTGATTGTGGTGGTGGTAGAAAGAATCCACACATATGATCAAATTTCTTTGTAGGATACATACACCCACACACCCACACACAGGTTCTTGTAAAAACCAGTGAAAGCAACATAATGTAATTTAGCTAGTATTCTTTTTTTTTTTTTAACATTTTATTTTTAAGTAATCTCTACACCCAATGTTGGGCTCAAACGTACAATCCTGAGATCAAGAGTCATGTGCTCTACTGACTGAGCCAATGGGGTACCTCTAATTTAGCTAATATTCTTGGACCAGTCTCAGTTTACCGGTTTTGACCACCTGCTATGGCTCAGATGTTACAGCCAGAGGGCAGCTGAGGGACAGGTACTCAGGGGCCTGCTTTATTTTTGCAATGCCTTGTGAGTCTCCAATTATTTTAAAACCCGAAGCTAAAAGCATTCAACAAACCAGACTGCTAGTCGGTCCCCACGGTGTAGAATCAGATCAGGCAGAAATCACCAATTCACTATAAGTCTTGTTAACTAAATGCCACTGAAGGTTCCGGCCTCACTGGTTTAGTCCAAGTAAGGACCAACCAAAGCGGGCCCCAGTGACACCTTCTTAGGATGTATTGGGTCCCCTGACCACTCGCTTCAGGTCTGGGTCCCAAACCAAAGCTGAGTGAGTATTTGTGATGAACTATTACAGCTGGTTCTTATTATTCATGGTAGTTACAGTTTATAAAGTTGTCTTAAACACTGAATTCACGGAAACGGAGTGATCTCCCTGAGGGACACACCGGGTTAATTTCCTACAGCCTCCGGTCTCGTTTGCACCGGCTAATCAATATTTAACCTGGTTCTTATGTTTCAGTTTAAAGACTCCTTATTTGGTAGATAATTTTTTACCCATTGGTATTGAATTCATAGGCAACAAAGTCGTAACTTCCATGGAGGCTGCCTCATTCCTTATCCCAAAAGGGAACGTTTCACCCACACACATATGTTCTCTGCACTGTGTGGCACGGCCTTCTTCCACTTAGGAGCATGGGACAGCATTTCCACACTGCTGGGGGTCCACATCAAACAGCAAAATCACCCATGGAAAGCACAAAAATGCAAAAGAAAGATGGCGGTAAGTAGAGATGCCGAGAGGGCATTGTATGGGGTAAGAGCTGAAACAAGAAAGCAGAGCGTCCATCCTCAGCTGGGAACATGCACCAAGGGCAGCTGAAGTTTTCTGCCACTCTGTGTATGTCCACAGATGACCACAGAAGTGCCAGGACACATGCATAATGAGGGCATCTTGCACTTTGTTGACCCCCCGGACGAAGTTTGACCTCTAGCATTCCTATCCTTGTGTGCGCCCTTCCCCAGGAACTACAGTGGTCACATGCTGCAATTTATCCTACACAACATGGCAGGGGGTGACTCCTCCACGGTCTAAGCTGGGCTGGGAGCTTGCGTTTTGCGATTAGGGGACAAATCAGCCTCCAGGTAATGAAAACCACACACGCCTTGAGATCCCCCCACCATGGGAAGCCTGAATTAGTAGGAGAACTACAGCCTGTCAGCAACCCTAGTGCTGCACTCCATGCAGCACTCACTCTCCGGGCTAGTGCCTGAGGCCCTCTTGGAAGTCAATCTTCCTACACACTCACCCTGCCCCATTGCATACCCCATGGCGTAGACCGTGCTGGCCACACCAAGCCTGTAGAATCGCTAGCAGATGACCTGGATGCCCTTAGGCATAGCTCTTCCCCATATGTTCTCTCCCTACCTGAGGCACACCTTTCTCCTTGGAGACAGTTGCCTTGACTTCCAACACTGTTTACCCAATTCCCAGTTGCTCTGTGAGCCTTCTCAAAGTACGGCATCTCTTTAAAGAATCAAAGAGACAGAACAGAATGCCTGAAATAAAATGCTCTTGGATAAGCTTTATCCATCAGGCGAAAACAGCCACCAAAGAGGCCTGCATTTTTCCAAAACCCATCGCAAACATTTCTTGCTTGGGGCTGGAAGCACCTACATTTTCCCACCTAGGTGGGACCAATGTGGATTTGGGGCCCCTTCTTATATTTATATCTTGATATTGCTACCCGAATTCTTTCTCATAATATTCTCTCTGGGTGGGGAGGAGGCAAATATTGACCTGCATGCATCACCAAATTCTTGCTGTGAGCCCTAAAGGTCGATCAACTCAATGTAGATCAGTAGCGGTAACTCTTCATTAAACAGAGCCCCTCCTTCATCACCCTGGAATGGATTAGAAGATCCAGAATTAGTTAAAAAGATGCAGGCATTTATATGCAGATTTGCTCCGTGGACACCTAGCAAGAGGTGATCAGCACACGGGCATGCCTCTTGCATCTTGGAGCGTGAAACCACACATACCCAATGGCCCTACAATGGACAGACCCAAAGAGAGCATCACTAAATCTCTTAAGTCATAAACAAAGTGTGGTATGGTCACATGGGCACCGTGTCAATGGCAAACCACTTCTACACACTTGTGTAGGCTCCACCATCAGAAGCGTATCCTGGGAAACAAACTATGCATTGGCCAGAATGAAGTCTCAGGCTCATTATTTATGTGGTATGTTCCAGAAAGTCATGGCTCATCCTGGCAGTGTCTAGGGTCCTCCGGGACAGCTCAATTTCCCAAATAAGACCAGCAGTGACGTAGGGAGCTGTGTTGCCAAGGGAAGCCTGTGGAGCTAGGGAAGCGATGCCATTTGAACTAAGGCACCAGAACAATGTCACCCTTGCTGAGTAAGTTAATCAAAGAGACCTGTGGCACATCACTATGGACGACAGGCATTAGGAGCAAGAGTTGGGTCACTGAGAATAATAAGCAGCCCAATGTCCCAGGTCCTACATATGCTACAGAGAGAATGGCCAACATGCAAACTCATTATGGGTAGAAGTCTTCATGAAACTGATAAGCCAGAATTCCTTTTATTCCCTTGCTGCTGATCTGGGGCATCTTTAAAACATTGCTGGGGTGGTGGGGGGAGAATATGAATATCAGGCATGTGTGTCTGAACACAACACAAAAGGAGAATTGCATAATTCATTGGAAATTAATAATCTAGCAATACTGACTGTGAGATCAGTTTAATTCTGTGCCTCTTGGTGCGAATAGGTTATTGGGATCGGGAGAAGTCACCTTCAGGCGTGGCTATGGCTGGACGGATAGGATGACTTATTTCAGAGAAGCAGAGAGGGCTGCCCAAGCTTTCTCCTTCCACACACAGTGTTCCGGGGGAGGACTGCTGATGCAATTCTACCAGAAAGGAACAGTGAATTAGTCAGCTAGTGTCTCACACTCATTTATTATGTACCAGTCAGCTATTGCTGTGTAATAAATTCCCACAGGTTCCAGGCACAATGTGACTGGTTCCTCTGCTCAGGGTCCCCCATGGATGAAATCAATGTGTTGGCCAGAGCTTCAACCTCCTCTATGGCTCGGGATGTTCTCCTAAACCCACTGAACGCTGGCATGACTCAGTTGTGTGGTTGCAGGACTGACATCCTCAGCCCCCGATGGCCTCCTGCCATTCCCTTCCACGTGACCCTCTCCACCACAGGAGACTTTGCTCTTTCAAGGATGAAAAAAAGAGACTGTCTCTGTTGCCTCAAATATCTCTGACTTCTCCCGTCATCAACCTGTAGGCCCTCTTTCAAAAGATTTGCCTGATTAGGTCAGGCCCACCCTGAATAATCATCCCTGTTCCTGGACAGAAAGTCAGCTGCTTTGAAGTCTTTAGCCATTCATAGTCCTTCCCACATTCAAGAGGAGTGGATTATGTGCACCAAGGAGAGAATCTTGGGATCGTCTTAGAATGTGCCTAGCACAACCATAATTAGTCCCTAGCTTTTACTTCCTAGCTATTAACAAAAGCATGTGGAACATCCAGCATTTTTAAATATCCCAAAACAAAATTTTAAAAAGGGAAAAATGGTCTAAGGCACCCCCTGAACCACACCCACAGTTCATACAATCAGACTCCCCTGAAAGGCTCACAACTCAGAAAAGTCATCCCCAGGGCGCCTGGGTGGCTCAGTTGGTTGGGCGGCTGCCTTCGGCTCGGGTCATGGTCCCGGAGTCCCGGGATCGAGTCCCATATTGGACTCCCGGCTCTGTGGGAAGTCTGCTTCTCCCTCTGACCTTCTCTCCTCTCATTCTTAGTCTCTCTCTCTAATAAATTAAAAAAAAAAATCTTTAAAAAAAAGAAAAGTCATCCC
Source organism: Nasua narica (assembly GCA_028533885.1). NCBI lineage: Eukaryota > Metazoa > Chordata > Mammalia > Carnivora > Procyonidae > Nasua > Nasua narica. Next base: position 1,446,050 of record CM052801.1, on the reverse strand, counting down.
CAGGTTTGAACAAGGACTGGACCTGCATTCGAGGCTGACGCAGATCTGGAAACATGAGCCGTGGCCTCCCGATACCAGAGATTAATCAGAGTCCGAAAACAATCCCAAATCCCATGCTTCTTTTTGCACAGCTTCATACACAAAGCTCACCTAGATCGGCAACATCATCTCTCAACATTAAAAATAAGAATAAATCAGTCTTCTGGTCCTCATCTTCCTAGCTAAGGGAAGGACAGAATTAAAATAAAACATAACCCAGAAACGGGAAATACTTTAACCAGGAGCAGGGGCAAACACCACAAAAATGCAAGAGCCACTTTCATAGGGAAGTGGTAGACACCTGACATGCCTGTGATTCTGTAGGTCAGGTCATTGGTTGTCCACTCACCGAACATAGAAAAGTTTTCATGCAGAGTACGTCACATCCTTTAGCGGCCGATGTCCACCTGGTCAATGACTGTGATGTCTCCCTTCCTAGAGTTAGTTGCCTGGCCCTCTAGTGATGAGCATCACAAGACACTCTGTCACTCACAGCTTAGATTTGCCCACCATCATACCCAGAAGACGTCCAGGTAGAGACGAAGGGGCCCTCAGCTCCTTTGTCAGTTTTCTTTCCCTAAACTCACTGCAGGTCTGCAGACCCCTGCCTTCCTATGTGCCCTTTGCCCACAAGTTAAAAGCACACCCTTGAAGTTCCAAGGTCCCTGTTTCTCCAAGATAAGCCCTGGTATCCCTTCCCCAAATCTTTGTTGGAGAAGTAAAAAAAACCAGACCTCAGGCAACTGCCAAGAGCTGAGACCCCTGCCAACAAGCCAAAGCTTGTTGGATTTTCTGTGGCATTCCGGTGAATCAACTCTTAACTGACACGTGATCTTAGTGGGACCAATGGCAGTCCCTCTCCCTGGATCCCTCTGCTGACCCCGTAAGGGCAAAGAAACGGGATATGGACTACAAGGATAATTTATCTTAGTAAGGAATCCATATGCAAGGAATAAATATTTTAATTTATTTTTTAAAAGAGTTTTTTTTAGGGGCACCTGGGCGGCTCAGTAGGTTGGGCATCTGCCTTCAGCTCAGGTCATGATCCTAAGGTTCTGGGATCGAGTCCTATGTCGGGCTCTCTGCTCAGTCTGCCCTTGCTCACGTGCTCTCTCTCTTTCACTCTCTCTGTCTCGCAAGTAAATAAATAAAATCTTAAAAAAAAAATAAAAATAAAGGGACGCTTGGGTGGCTCAGTCAGATACGTGTCTGCCTTCAGCTTAGGTCATGATCCCGGAGTCCTGCTTTTGCTCCCTCTGCCTGATGTTCTAGTTACTTGTACTCTCTCTCTCTCTCTCTCTCTGTCAAATAAATAAATAAAATCTCTAAAAAATTTATTAAAAAATAGAAATTTATTTCAGTGAGAGAGAGAGAGACCTCGAACCAGAGAAGAAGCAGAGGAGGGAGAGTCTCAATCCCATGACCCTGAGATCATGACATCGGCCGAAACCAAGAGTCAGACACTCAACCAGCTGAGCCACCCAGGTTCCCCAACAGGTAGACATTTAAAAATTTCATCTACAATCTGTATCTAAGTTACACTTTCTGGTTCATAGAAACACTACTCTATTTTTTCAGAGGCAGAACAAGGAAACCGAAATCATTTCTTACGTACGATGACATAATTGTAGACAGCTTTCTCTTAGCAATTACTCAGATGCACTGAGTTGAAGACCAGTCTGATCTCCCACTGCTTCTTCCTGGGAGAAATTGAATTTCTCCTACCTCAAAAAGGAAAGCACACGTCAAGAGAAATGATTTTTCATCCATTTAGCAGAGTCCAGCCACCCTCAACACCAGGGAAAGATCGTGAAGATAAGGAAGGTCTTCCTGAAGAAGAGGATAAAAGATAAGGTGTCCTTTTTACAGGACCACTTCATTGATTTTTATATGTATTGTGCTGTCGGTAAATATTCCCTGTGCATAATGGAGGAGGCTGGATGGTGGTGGATGTATTTCCCAAATGATCCCTGGATGAGTTTGAAAGAGTACCCACTTCTCCTGTGCCCTTTGCACCAAGAACCACAACTCTGGAGAACTTTCCAGACACCGTGCATTGGGGGCACATAATGCATTATGCCATTCTCCTGAGAACAAAACCATCTACCTTCACACCATGGGCATGGCCCAATGAAGCCACACCCTACTATCCAGCATGACCTTGCTTCTCCTTCATCCTCATTCATCTCGTCAAAGCAAGAGGGTCCAGGTAAATATTCAACTGCTTATTACAGGAATTTCCCCAAAGACCTATCAAGTCTTCAGTGCAAAGTATCAATGGACCATTGGTACACAAGATTCTTGGGACCTGTCACATCAATAACCTCCCCTTGCTGTTCCCACCAATCCTGGACTTTCTGAGCTCCTTAAACCCCGTTGTCATGATGCCATTTTGCTACTAACATTTTATAGTGCATTCCATGGTTGGAGTCTTGGTCACCCATCTAGCTTTATCTCATTTTATCTCTTTTTAAAAGTTTTATTTAAAATCAATTAATTAACTTAAAGTGTAGTATTAGTTTCAGAGGTAGAGGTCAGTGATTCATCCGTTGCATAGAACATCCAGTGCTCATTCCATCACGTGCCCTCCTTAATATCCATCACCCAGTTACCCCATCCCTCCACCCACCTCTCCTCCAGCAACCCTCATTTGCTTCCTAGAGTTGAGTCTTTTATGATTTGCCTCTCTCTCTGATTTCTTTTTTTTTTATTTCTTTTTTTAAGATTTTATTTATTTATTTGACAGAGAGAGAGAGAGAGAGATCACAAGTAGGCAGAGAGGCAGGCAGAGAGAAAGAGGGAAGCAGGAGCAGAGAGCCCGATGCGCGGCTCGATCCCAGGACCCTGAGGTCACGACCTGAGCCGCAGGCAGAGGCTTTAACCCACTGAGCCACCCAGGCGCCCCATGATTTCATCTTTTTAATAGAAGATGAGTACAAGGGCTGGGACATACAAGTGAGTATGTCCTAGTTTTGTTGAGTGAAGAACAAGATCTGTGTGCTTTCCATGGCACCTGTCACTATCATTCATAGTAGGGGGGGTCTCCCATTTGTGGGGAATACATTCCAAGACCCCACAGCAGATGCCTGACACCACAGATAGTACCAAACCCTCTGTACCCTGTGTTTTCATGCACGTGTACCTATAATAAAGACTAACTTACAGGGATGCCTGGGTGGCTCAGTAGGTTAGGCAGTTGACTCTTCATTCTGGCTCAGGTCATCATCTCAGGGTCATGGAATCAAGGCCCACATCAGACTTCACGCTGAATGTGGCATCTGCTGGAGACTCTCTCTCTCTCTGCCTCTCCCCCTGCTTGCCCACATGAACTCTCTCTAGATAAATAAATAAATAATTTTTAAAAAACACTAATTTATAAATTAGGCACAGTAAGACATTACTAACAAGAACTAATGATAAAATATAACATTTACTACAATATACATAATAAAAGTTATACAAATGTGGTTTCTCTCCCTCCCTCTCTCTGTATCACTCAAAATTTCTTATTGGCCCGTGCTCATCCTTTTCCTTGCGAAGATGTGACATGGTAAGATGCCCGCGGATGAGATGAAGGGAGGTAAATGCTGTAGGCACTGTGATGTAGGGTTAGCCCACTAATGACCACTAATGACCCGCATTGTGATGTAGGGTTAGGCCACTAATGACCCTGAGGAAGTTCATCCACTTCCAGGCTACAGTTGACATGGGTAACCATATCCATAGAAGGCAAAAACCACAGATAAGGATGAACCGCTGTACACCGAATATATTCAGGTCAAATTATCGATATCCTGAGATTTCACCATAATTTCATCTAAAGAAATAGAAAATAGTACCTGTGGTGGGTTGCATTCGGCTCCCCCAAAATACGCGTTCAAGGCTTAATCCCCGGCATTTGGGAATATGACCCCATTTAGAAATAGAGTCTTTGTGGGGGCGCCTGGGTGGCTCAGTCAGTTAGGGGTCTGACTCTTGGTCTCAGCTCAAGTCTTGATCACAAGGTTGTGAGTTCAAGCCCTAAGGTGGAGACGACTTTAAAAAAATTTTTTTAAAAAGAGTGTTTGCAGAAGTAATCAAATTACAATGAGGTTCTACTGGAGTATATGGGCCTCTGGATCCCATGACTGGCATCCTCGTAAAAAGAGAAGATACATTCATACAGACCAAAGGCCATGTGCACATGGAGGCAGACGTTGGAGTAATATTTCTCTAAGCCAAAGAGCACCATGAGTTGGCGGCAACACTAGAAGCAGGAAGAGGCGGGAAAGACCCTCCCCCAAAAACCTTCTGAGGAAGCACGGCTTCCCAACAACTTCGTCTCAGACTTCTGGTCTCCAGGACTCTGAGAGAATATTTTTTGTTGTGGTTGTGTTAAGCCATCCAGATTTGTGTTAATTTGCTCTGGCAGTCTGAAGAAACTAATGCAGTACCCAATAAACTTGAAAATTGTACTATTTGAAAAAGTAAACGACTTTCCCGTGAAGATTGAAAAAAGATGTTTCTCAAGGAGTTCAGAGAAATGGTCACTTGAGACACGCTCAACTTTTATAGCATTTTCAATAATTCAGAAGCAAGAGGCACAACCAATTACATGGAATTTTTTGAACTCGCAAATAAAATATTAAATCAAATGATAGAACTAAATACGAAATAACATGAGGACAAAATACGCCAATCTATAAATATATGCCCTCCGGGTGGGCCAGCATCTCCACCATGACAACACTGTATTAATAAATATTTAATAGGAACACGCCTTTGAATTTAGAAGTGTTGTTCCTGGTAGCGGCTGAAAATGATTTTTTGTCTGTAAAGAACGACATTATTCCTAGTGGCTAAAAGAGGGTATGGAAAGCCTTTCTTGAAACAAAACAAAACACCAACATAAGAGCAGAAAAGAAAAGGAAGAAACCAGGCAACCAGACTTGGGATAAAGAGATGCATTTCAGGTCTCAGCACCAGAAGGGTTTGCTCCCCAAGGAACTCAGGGACAGCCCCCTCCCCAGCGACTATGTGTCCGATCCTGAGGTCTTCTCCTGGGCACCCACACTTCTGCACACCCTCTCCCTGCCCTGGACTTACACCAGGCAAGGCCCGCAACATGGCACATCGGATAGAGTGCATAGCTGAGTCAGCCACGGGGAGCCTCCCTTTCCCCGACCCAGGAGGACGTTCTCTTCCCCAGAACCCTGTTCCCCAGCACCTCAGGCTCACTGAACGTCAGGGTCCCAGGTAAGAAGACACGCTTTCCCCACCGCCCCCCTCTGGAGAATGCCCTACCCTCACTTGAGTGGTAATCCAGTGACCTGCGTACAGGAGGGGCACACCAGCTCCAATACACAAGCCCTATACAACTGTCGGCTTACAACAACTCCCAAAGATATTTCTTCCCCAAAGCATGGAAAACACGCTCACAAGGAACACTCTCACATGCATACCTTTCTCTTAACCTCATTCCCTTGTACCTGCATCAACACCTCCTCAAGAAAGCATCTCATTCTTTGGACCTCTGAACCACCGCTCCAGGCCTCCTTAGTGAACGCCCACTCTCCTTGCCTCACGATTCACTCTACCTGGGTGGGCACTTACCCCAAATCCGAGTTAATGGCTCTAGATTTGACCTGAGGCGGTTTGGGGACAGTTCTAATGGATGTTGCCCTTCCCGGAAGAGCCAATGGAAAGACTTTGGCATTTGCAACCAACGCATGCTATACTTTGTCACCCTCAAAGCCTACACACCAGTGTGAGTTGCGAAGAAACCTCTTTATGCGTGCGAATGTTCAAAGGGAAATATTGAATCACACACCCTCCCACAAAGAGCAAACTTTAATTCCCAAGTCAGAGCACCCTCTGTGTAAAGGAGAGAACTGTTACCCTAACGTCACCATAGTTGACACGGCCTAGGGAGCCCCTCTGGCTAAAGCCTACACTAGAATATATTGATATTGGCAGAACAGGGCTACCTAGTTCCTTCCCCTGTCTGATCCCCTCCCCGTTGTTTCACTTCTGACTTCCAGGGAATCGGTGGTGTGGCTAAGCCACATGTTCCAGACCAACTCCACTCTCTCAAACCTGTTTCCGTTCCTTGAAAAAAACATGGTGGAAGCTCGGCAAGTCATCCATCCAGGGATGCAGTTACATCGCCAGTGGAAGACCATCCCTCCTGCACACGCTGGGGCTTTATCATTCTCTCGCCTGGGAACAGAACTGAGCTCCTGCCTGTCGATCCAGCAGCTCACATTCTAAATCTTTGAGTAGGTTGTGCACAACGCTGTGTGGAACATACCAGAAAGGGAAACCGAACTTCAGTATAAGCAAAGACTGCTCAGTAGAATATGCTTTCATTTTTTTGTGAGAAAATAAACCCACTCATTAGCTCATTTTATAAGACTATCGGAGTGGTTAAAAAAAGAATCACAAGAACTTCTAAGGCAGTGCTTTTCAAAGGGGGTCTTTGGGCCAGCGGCATCGGCATCCCCAGGAACCGGCTGCAGATACAAACCCTCAGGACATATGCGAATCCCCAGACCCAGAGCATCAAAAACTCTATTTTCACAAGCCCCCTGTGGGTTTCTGACACACACCCAAGACTAAGAACCACCGCTTTAGGGGTGCTTTTCTCGTAAGTAGGTTAATATCCTCTTTGGTGTCTGGTTTCTGGAATCACAGTCGTGTTCAAACAAACCACAATGAGCAGAAGCCCTTCTCGAGATAATGACTCCGACGTCCGGGAGTCTGGTGAGATGAAGCAAAACAGACCGCTAGTAGGGAACGAATTCTCAGGGAAAAAGATAAATGACCTCTTTTAGGACACTGAGGCAAGTCAAACTGCCTGTCCCACATAAAATATCCTCTTGAAAACGATGAATTTGCCTTGCACTTGTCTGTGAGGAAGTTTGGGGTTGGAGACGGATCAAGATTGGTCACCAATTTGGCGTCCTTGGCACCTTTACTCCCCAGATGAGCAGTTAGTGCCTGCAAGCTGGCTGCCTGGCCCCTGGCGTGGGTGTCCCAACCTTATAGTGCCCGGAGAGCCCTTCGTTTTAAATGAATAATGGTGGGCATATACCCAGTAGAAATGAAACGGATCTCAAAGGCATATCCACGCTCCGTGCTCATTGCAACATGATTCCCAACAGCCACGTTAAAGAAACCAAGTGTCTATCAACAGAAGACTGGGTAAAGAAATTACGGTCTAAATACACAAGGGACTGTCACTCAGCTTTACAAAAGTAGCAAGTCCTGCCATTTCCAACAACATGGGTGAATCTGGAGGATGTTATGCTAAGTGCAGTAAGCTAGGCAGAGAAGGGCAGATATGGCTTGATGCCACTCGTATGTGGAATCTGAAAACATTGAACATGTAGAAGCAGAGGGTAGAGTGTTGGTTTTCAGGGGCTGAGGAGTGGGGGGAAAATGGGTGATGCTGGTCAAGGGTGCAAAGCTTGAGTTCCATAGGATACATAAGTTCCAAAGATCTAACACATGGCACGGTGTCTATAATTAATAACACTGCAGTGAATGTGGGAAATTCGCTAAGAGAGTGGATCTCAGGTGCTCGCCCCCCCACACACATACAAATGATCACTATGTGGGTAGATGGGAACATTAATTAGTCATCATTTCAATATGACACATCTATCATTTCAATATGACACATCTATCAAAATATAAAAAAAAAAAGAAAAGCAAGGCTCCTTAATTATACACAACTTTTTTTTTTTTTAAAGAGAGACAAAAAAATTTAAAACCTAAACAATGCAATGGATAAAGAAATATCATTTGACTTCGGATTGGAATTAAAGGGGCACCTCAATTTAATATTTTTTTACCCCAAGATGATCATTCCATTGGAGAACATTCTCTCCCCAGCATTGCATGGAAGACCCATCACTTCATTCCTGGACCACTTTGTAGAAATGATCCCACTGTGACTTCTTCCAAACTTTCATTTTGGCTCCATTTCCAAGGTACATTGAGAAGAGCTAACCTTCCACCAAATGATGCTTTCGAAAAGCTGAATTATTACTTCGATTCTGCTTAAAACACCCTCAGGTAGAAACCATTAAGAGATATGTATCTCTGGAGAGGCCAACCCACAGAAAGAAAGGCTCAAATACACATTGTGTGACACATGCATATATTTTGTTTTATTACCTGGAAAGCTTTAACCAAAATGTATGTCATGGGAAAGACACTTGAAATTTTAAAATTCTAAGAACATTTTTCCTGGAGCTAGAGTTAAGGTTAACACGATTTAATGAGAAAAGGAAAGAAGACTACAATTCTGTTTCTACGAAAATTAGAGGAAGATGAGAAATGGCTGAACATTTGTAGACCTAGGCAAAGTCTACACTAAGTTCTATATTCACTAATTACCCAACATGTATTAAAATCCCACATTATGCTGGGCGATGATGGTTTTTGCCCCACTCCAACCCAAGTAATCAAGGAACTGAGATCCTTGCTTACAATCTTTCTGTTTCATTGAGTATAAAAGGAGTACTACAAAACAACACTACATGTTTAGCGCAATGATGGGTATTTGTGTGTTTAAATTCAACATAAATGTGTTTTTCTATTTTTTTTCCTACTCCTAAAATTAAAACACAGAGGACACCAGGTGAATACTCACATTCTGAGCGTTCTACCTTCACATAAGTTACCTCAGTGAGGGTGGCCCTGAAACATCTGTATCTTATCCCCATACTACAAATGAGAAAGATAGCATATCCTATGTAATGTCCATGTGCAAGCACCCTTATTATGTCCATTTCGTTCAAGCCTTGAGACAACTTACGGTCAGCCAAGATGGCGTCATAAGAACCACATGTACTCTCCCATCTTAAAATAAGATTTAAAATTTAAAATCTTAAATTTTTTTTTATCAAAACTAGGCACAGTATATGAACCAAAGGTTTCAGATATATGATAGTCATCCCTGAGAGAAGGGAGGCAAATGAAGCAATCCCTCCAATTTCCAGCTTACTGCCCAGAGAGAGATTCCACAGGATGTAGCAAAAGAAGAAACCTAGAAAATACCCAGCCAGTACTCTGGGTGGAGGACAGGCATTTGAGAGTTTGAGGATGCCAACTCAGCTAGAGTTGGCTGAGAACTGGAGAGAAAACAGTAACACAGAAAAAGAACCACAAAGACATGCAGAAGGTCCTCTTCCAAGTCTGACTAATCAGCACATTGGAGAGAAGAAAACACAGCTGTCCTGGGAGAGAATCCTTGAAAGGAGTAGAGGGAGCAATCTCTGGTACTTGTGAAGGACCAGGAATAGTTACTGTTCTCCTAAGTAAGAGTAAGTGAAACCTTGCAGTACTGGAGCATTAAGTAGAGAACTCCAAATAGTATTGTCTCAGTATTCCATGGAGAAAAACAATCAACCGAAGGCTGCTTCGATTCTGCCTAACTACACTTAAAAGCAAGGCTCCAGGGGCACCTGGCTGGCTCAGAGCGTGGAGCATATGACTCTCGACTCTTGATCTTGGGGTTGTAGATTTGAGCCCCATGTTGGGTGTAGAGATTGTGTAAAGAAATAGAACCTTAGGGGCACCTGGGTGGCTCAGTGAGTTAAAGCTTCTGCCTTCGGCTCAGGTCATGATCTCAGGGTCCTGGGATCGAGCCCTGCATCAGGCTCTCTGCTCAGCAGGGAGCCTGCTTTCCTCTCTCTCTCTGCCTGCCTCTCTGCCTGCTTGTGATCTCTCTCTCTGTCAAATAAGTAAATAAATAAAATCTAGAAAGAAAGAAAGAAGAAAGAAAGAAAGAAAGAAAGAAAGAAAGAAAGAAAGTAAGAACCTTAAAAAAAAAAAAAAAGAAAAGCAAGGCTCCAAAAAACATTTTTTTTTTTTTTGCAGCATCCCAGAACATTAACAATGTCTGGCACCAACCAAAAATGATCAGGCATGCAAAGTAGTAGAAATGTATGGCCCATCATTAGGAGAAAATGGATACATTGAAACTAATCTGGAAATAACACAAGTGATAGAATGAGTACACAGGGACATTTCATCTGATTTATACCAATATTCCAGATGTTCGAGAAGGTAGAAGAAAACATGAATATGTTAAGGACAGAGAAGCAAGATACAAAAATAAGACTCGAGTCAAACTTCTTTTTTTAATTTTTATTTTTTAAGAGTCTACTCAGGGCACCTGGGTGGCTCAGTGGGTTAAGCCACTGCCTTCAGCTCAGGTCATGATCTCAGGGGCCTGGGATCGAGCCCCACATAGGGCTCTCTGCTCAGCAGGGAGCCTGCTTCCCCCTCTCTCTCTGCCTGCCTCTCTGCCTGCTTGTCATCTCTCTCTCTCTCTCTGTCAAATAAATAAATAAAATCTCAAAAAATGATAATAAAAAAATAAGAGTCTATTCATTTTTTTTTAGGATTTTATTTATTTATTGACAGAGAGAAGCAACCAAGGGAATACAAGTGGGGGGGTGGGAGAGGGAGAAGTAGGCTCCCCACTGAGCAGGGATCCCAATGCTGGGCTTGATCCCAGGACCCTGGGATCATGACCTGAGCCGAAGGCAGACACTCAACTGCCTGAGTTACCCAGGTGCCCCTCAAGTCAAACTTCTTGAGATGAAAATGTGCTTTATGGGAATATCAGGACATCAGACACTATAGAGGAGAAGATTAGTAATATATATAATTAATATACAAAATTATATACATATGTAATTACATATATATATAAAATTAAACACAGAAAGAGAAAATGTCTGAAAACGAATATATACAATAAGAGTAATTTCTATTTTGCAGAAGAATAAAAAGATCCAAAGACTTAAAATGTGTTGTATGTTGGAAATAAAATTTTTTTTTTTTTGGAAACAAAATCTTAATGATTCCAAAGTATGCCATATCCATATCATACTGCATATCCATATAAGAGAAGCTTAGAAGATAGGTTTTTTAAAAAGGTAACTATTAAAACACACCAGATAATTGTCCAACTGTATAATAAACCATATGTGTACCCAGGAGGCCTGGGTAGCTCAGTCGGTTGAGCATCTGACTCTTCATTTTGGCTTAAGTCATGATCTCGGGGTTGTGAGTGGAGCCCCATGCCAGGTTCTGCACTAGGCATGGAGCCAGCTTCACATTCACTCTCTCCTTCTTCCTCTGCCCCTCCTCCCTTGCTCTCACACACACTCTTTTTCTCTCTCCCAAACAAACAGCAAACAAACAAAAAGATGTTCGATCTCTGAAGTTACTGTCAAAAGTAGAAGCATTGTGTTCACTCCTTTGCACCCCTGAGGATGCTGGGGCTCTCCAAGAGGAAAGTGTAACAGTCTTACTTTCCCAACCACTACAGCACAGAGCCCTTTGTCAGGAGAGATGGGGGAACATTTTCACAAAATAGGCACTCTCAAAGTCTGGATGTCATAATATTGAAAGACGTCTCAATCTCTAAAATGCTGTCTCATTCAACTCAGCTCCTAAAAATGTATTCAGCAAGGCTTTCAAGTGATTTGAGATCATTCTTCATTGCTAGCACTCTTGACGTAGGAAATCTCAATGTGAAACTGCATCATTAAGAGATCGAATTGTTACTGAAAAAATTGGTTGTCTTTCACTGATCTGTGACTTACCTCAGCCAATAGCACCATGAAAGTTCATCTTTTAAAGGGGAGCATATATTATTCTATCAAAGAAAAGGGAAATGGATTTGAGGAAAAAAATTGGTATATCCTCAAATTGGTAACACTGACAAAATGAGCTGAACTCGAATGGCCCCTCATTGGATACGTGTGCACGAGAAGATGGTTCTCCAAAGGAAAAAGCAGTCTGTACCCAACAAAAGGTCTCTTGAAAGAAATTTTTTAAAAAGCATTCCATACAGAGTGACAGTAAAAACACTCAATGTGACATTTGGTAAGACTCGGCAGGATTTAAGAAAAGAATAGTAAAATCCCTTGATATTTTAGTTAACTGAGTTCAACCTATTAACTGTTAGTGAAACCACTGCTGCTAACATAATGAACCCTTTCTACGATAGTACATAAAACTTTGACTTCCGAAGGGCACCTGCCTGGCTCAGTTGGTAGGGCATGTGGCTCTTCCTCTAAGGATTGTGGGTTGGAGCCCATGCTGAGTATGCAAATTACTTTAAAAAATAATTTAAAAAAAATTGGGGCACCTGGGTGGCTCCGTTGGTTAAGCATCTGACTCTTGATTTCAGCTCAGGTCATGATCTCGGAGTCGTGAGCCTGAGCCCCGTATCAGGCTCTGTGCAGAATGTAGAGCCTGCTTAAGATTCTCTCTGTGCCTCTCCCCAACTCTCACTTATTCTTAAGAAAGTAAATAAATAAATTTTTAAAATTAAAACTAATAAGGGGCGCCTGGGTGGCTCATTGGGTTAAGGCCTCTGCCTTCGGCTCAGGTCATGATCTCACGGTCCTGGGATCGAGCCCCACATCGGGCTCTCTGCTCAGCGGGGAACCTGCTTCCCCCCTCTCCCTGCCTGCCTCTCTGCGTACTTGTGATCTCTCTCTCTTTCTGTCAAATAAATTTAAAAAAATTTTTTTAAAAATTTTTTTAATTGGAACTAATAAATAAATAAATTTTTGACTTCCAAGCACTAGCTCAATGAGATTCCTCCAACACACGCAGGCAAAAATGAATCAACAAACAAACAAACAAACAAAGAAAAATGAAACATCCATGGAAAAAGAAGGCTAACCATCTTTGAGGAGTATCTCCTGCTTGCCTTTTCATCCATCATGACTCAGTTCACTTTTCTTTAACCTTCTCTGAGATCCAGGAGAGTTCCTTCTATAAAAATATTCCCTTAGCTCTTGTTTCTAGTCCATCAGAAGGCTTGGATACACCAGCAGAAGACAGGAGTGAGAGAGAAGAGGGAAATTGGCTGCATCTCTCCCTGCGAAGGGCCCCTTCCCATGCACCCCACCCAAGCCTCGAGACTGTGGTAGCTCTTCTTCTTCTGGCTCTTTTATGACTCAGAATCCTGCACTCTTGCCTTGGGGCTTCCCTCTGTCCTTCCCACACCTTTGAAACTGGTTCCTTTTAAAACCCATCCAAGGGGTGGCTGGGTGACACAGTGGGTTGAGCGTCTGACTCTTGGCTTTGGCTCTGCTCACAATGTCAGTTCTTGGGAACCAGAGTCCAGTTGGACTCAGTCCTCAGCCTTCAGCATGGCATCAGCTTGGGACTCTCAGTCCCTAGCTCTCTGTCCCTACCCCGTCTTTGAAATAAATAAATAAAATCTTTAAAAATAAGAAGAAAAATAAAGCCCATCCTTAAATCACAAAAATTGAGCATGGACAATGTTTCCACCACGACCCAGTCTTACTGTATGCTTCTTTTGGAAGCAAACCTGCGGGCTGATTCAGGTTTGCAGACCCGGGCTAAGCTACATGATTATTACTCTGTAATATGAAAAAGATCTGCTGCCGACACATTCCTGTTCTGCTGTTTTAGTGAGTAAATCTGTTGACAGTGCTTTCTTTCTGATTATCTGAACAGCAACTGAAATGTAGGGTTATTTGAGACAATGTCTGCAGAATGTTTTGATTTATAAAGACTTGAAAGAAACTCTTCACTAAAAGTACTTCTTGTTTGATTTGCTTAGCCTGTGCATTATTTACATGCTGTATCATTATAAATATAATCGATCGTGCGCTGCTCACTGCAGGAAATAAAGAACGATGTTATGTTCCTACTGTTACTTTGGTTTTTAAGACCAATGGAAGAGAGGCAGGGATATGAAACTTCTGAATGGGTGCAAGGACACTTAGGAAGGCCATCACTGGGAGTTGTAGCAAACATATGGAACTGGACAAATTCAAATAAAGGTGAGCAGCACAAGTACTTTCATTCTCTATTGTCCTCAAAGAAGGAAGTTTCCTACTCAATTCATTTGAGAAAATAAGCCTACACATTGATGAAATTAACAGATTCTCATTCCCTCATGCAAAGACCACTAACGTGACCGAGACTTTAATCGATGTTATAGTTGCCATCAGTCCTGTCATTGGACCACAGCATTAGGAAGACATCTCACTGCAGGTATAAAAATGTAGATGGAAGGTATTGGGAAAAAAAAAAAACCCAAAAAGCAAAAAGGAGCATTTGAGGACAAAATTCCTTCTACGGTATGAATGTAGCAAAAGCTGTGACATGTTGGTGTGATAGGACCAATTTCATGTCACATAAAAATGTATATATTATTGAGGGGTACCTGGGTGGCTTAGTTGGGTCAATGTCTTCCTTCAGCTCTGGTCATGATCCCAAGGTCCTGGGGTCGAGCCCTGCATAGGGCCCCCTGCTCAATGGGGAGTCTGCTTCCCTTCTCCCTCCCCCAACTTGTGCTCTCTAACTCACTCAGCCACTCAAATAAATAAATAAAATCTTTAAATATATATATAATTTACTACTGTCAACATGACTTAAGAATTTTTCCAAATGGCTGGAATTTAAACTTAACCTAAAATTCAGACAGAACAATTATCCTTTAGGTCCAAAATCACAGTCTGAATCTGGGCAGGAAAAAAAGAAATAAAAAGCCTGCTCTGTGATGTGTTTCTGAAACGCAGCCTTACACTTTTCCTGATACACAGTCCTACCTTCTCATCTCAGGTCCTCAGTTTGCTCTAAGATGTGTCAATTGTCTTCCAACATCCCAACAACAGCTGACTCAGGGATGTCCCTAAATAATCAACAGGAAAGAGAAAACTAGAGGGATTCAGAGACAACATTCAACCAATTCTAGATGCAGTTAAACATCAAGGGTACCATCGTGTTATCGCTCATTTTCAGACTGAGATTCTTTGGCTAACTAGGTTGCTCAGTCACTTTGTAAGCCATCAGAATGTAATAAATCCCCAGAAGAATTAGTGAGGGGCTTTTATCAAAGTGCATGGATAGGAAGGCCCCTCTCCCCCCAGGTCCTCATCTCCTCTCTTTGATATTTCTCTTCCACCCACTGGCAACTAAACCAAAGGGAAGCCGGATTGTTCAATGTCTGCTTGTGTGGGGGTCCAGGAGTTTGGGGGCATTTCCACAGCCCATTGAGCTATGGGAAACCAAGAGTCAGGGAGAGGTAACTAGAAATAAGACAGGTGCAGTGACTCCAGGCAGAGGGAGAGAAATGCCGCGGGATGTACGTGAATGCTGAATTTCATAGAGAGGGAGGTAGGAATCCCATGTCAACATGCAAACAGGAGAAGAAGCAAAGCAAAGATGATAGATTATAAACGGAAGGCAGGCTCAGCACGGGAAGCGAGACACGCTGAGCAGGAGGTGAAGAGGGGCGAAGTGAAGGACAAATAAGCCAAGTCCGGGGACCTTTTGTTGACATCTTTGTCTTTCGATGAAAATGGAATGTATCGGTTAATCAAAAATGAATTATCCATTTCGCAACGCTTGAAGATTACACATAAAATTCTAGGTAAACTTTTCAGCCAGCGTTTCTTAGAAAAACAGCGATTTAGGTGGAGTTACCTAAAATCACCCAGAGATAACAAAAAATGTGGGCTCCCCAACATTTCAATGATCTCGTTGTTGTTTCGTTTGTTCTTTATCACTTTAAAAACAGTGACTTTATAGTCCAAGGAAATATGAACAGTAGAAAGAAAACATGTATTCGAACTTTACATATCAGAAACAAAATTTTCCCAGGTGATGATTTTAAATCTCTAAAGCCGAGGGCAAATGAGGATTCTGTCTAAAAGGCAGCCAAGTTTACCACTAGACAAAGGTTTGTCAAATGTTTTCTGAAAAGTCCAAAGAGTTGAATACTTTGAGCTTTACAAGCCTCTGGATCTCCTTTGAAAATACTGAAACCTGTCATTGTCACAGGAAATGGCCGTAGGCCCTACTAATATGCAAATGAATGCATATAGCTGTGTACCGATAAAACTTTATTTATAAAATCAGGTCGTGGGCCAGATGTGGACCTTGCTGCATGGATGGCTGACACCTGAAACAGCAATGCTGTCATTTCCAGGAGCCTACCGGGAGCTCATAGCAGACCCAAGCGGCAATGAAATCTCATTTGAATCATCCTTCCCCCAGATACTCAGCTTTATTTTCTGTTTCATTCTCAGAGCAGGTATCTGTGCCTCTAAGCCACACCTTTACCATAAAGTATTTAAATTCTTAATGAGGAAGGTTCCAGAGACTCTCCCAGATGAGCACTGCTGTTCCCTTCTGCTTCTACATTAGTGACCACAATTTTCCAGGAGTGTTCCAGAACAACGCCCTGCTCATTATCAGCGATCTGAAATTCCAGCTCTAAGTGTTCTGTATTGAGCAATTAATGTCAATCCCATCAAAGAGAATGCACGTTCTTGCTTGCGCTTTGTGGCTTAACATACAAATGCAATCTAAACCAGCAGGGGAGAGCCAGTAGCCAGCCCCGTGGAAGTTCGTGGAAGTTCAGAGACACCAAAAATGCTCCAGTTGTTTCGGTCTCTCTCTCTTTTTGGGGGGGGGGCGGGTAAGGAGAATATTGAAGAATGTCTCTCTATATAAAACTTTTGGATTCCAGACTAGGCTTCAATTTATGCTAAGATGAGGAAACGGACATCACGAATGGACACCCATTTGGACCCCATGAAAGGGACCAGCCGTGACAGATGTCTCCCTGGCTTGTGCTGAAAACAAGTGCATCAGCCCAGCCCAGGCTCCCAGCCTGCCCAGTGGGTCCGCATCTCAGGATGGGACGACATCACTGACGCATGTGTGCCTCTTTCTGTGAACCTCGTCCGACAGCAAATGGGGGGCTCCCTGCCAAGCGTCTCAGGCTCCTCTCACATTACCTACTTTCCAGGACCTTAAGCATCAAGATCTAAGATCTAGAATCCTAGGCATCAAGGTTGTTGGTGCCAAAAATGCCACTTGAGTGGTCCCCTTTCTATGACGATCACCCCCAAATAGATGAGCCTCCCTGACAGACCTGTTGCATTTCCCCTTCACAGCTAAGGAACAGCAGACCAGAGTCCACAAAAAACCCATCAATAACGGACCCAGTGGATAGGAGTGTACGCCAAATCCCCTTTAAAGAAATAGTGGACACCCTCCACTTATTAATTTCCTCAGGCAAGCAATAATTCTTTGAGTTAGTCCTGAGCATCTAGGCATGCACTAGACACAAAAAAAATAGAACAGAAACCGCCCTGTACACCAGGAACAAAGCTCAGACAAAAAACCTGATTTTTGTGCACTGTTTTTGTCTTTGTGTGTGCTTATCGTGGAGAAACAAGAAACTGGAGACTGTTTTCATATGGATTCGAAGGAGTGACTGGGCACACACATGGGCACTCCCATTGAGCTGCATGTGGGATGTGTGTCTGTCATACGATCCTATGCACACATCCTTCTATCTGCACATATGTGTGATATATGTGTGTACACATCCTTTTGTATGTTTATAAATATTATATATTATATAATGTTTATATATATTATATAAACACATTAAGAATGTTAATTAAAGAATATATTTAAATAATATACACATAGAGAGGTGATAGATAGATACATAAGCTGATACATAGAATAGATGGATGATAGATATGATAGATGAATGGATGGATGGATGGTAGATAGATGGGTGGATAGATAGATAGATGATGGATAGATAGGATGGATGGATGATGATGACAGATAGATGATGATAGATAAATAGATAGTAGATAGAATGGATAGATAGGTGATGAATGGATGGGCAGATGATAGATAGATAGGATGGATAGATGAGTGGATGGATGGATGGATGGATGGATGGATAGATGGGTGGATAGACAGATAAATGATGAATAGATTGGATGGATTGATGATGATAGATAGATAGATAGAATGGATAAATAGGTGGATGGATGAGTAGATGATGATAGATAGATGATAGATAGATAGATAGATAGATAGATAGATAGATAGATAGATAGAATGGATAGATAGGTGGATGGATGGATGAGTAGATAATGATGATAGATAGGATGGATAGATGAGTGGACGGATGGATGGATAGATGGGTGGATAGATAGAAGATGGATAGATTGGATGGATGATGATGACAGATAGATAGGATGGATAGATGGGTGGGTGGATGGATGGATGGATGGATGGGTAGATGATGATAGATGATGATAGTGCAGAGACAAGGAAACTGAGGCAGAGGAGGCTATGGTGCCCTCCAGAGGACCCTGAACTAGCCAGGATTTCACTCCAAATTCATTTGCTGTCTCTTCTTTGCTATTTTTTTTTCCTCCAGGGTGTGATGTCCTTCAGACAGCGCTGCTCTGGCTCCTATAGGGGCTGGTTCTCTGCAAAGGGAGCAAGATCATGGGCACCCTCAAAAGCAACCACCCATTCCTTGGCTCCCGGAGAGGAACACTGGGGTCTGAGCTTATCTCAGTTCCATCTGCTCTCCAACGGTCAGACCTGCTTGGCAGCGGCAGAGCACGGTTGCCCCCCACGCCAGCGGTTCCCCGGAAGGCCTGGGACAACGACCCACGGCACCTGGCAGCCTACACCCCCTGCCGCACTTCCTGGAAGGCACCGAAGCCCCCATCAGAGCCCATATGTCAGTCAGGGAGGAGAGAGGGGAAAGTCATACACACCGGGCATGTTTCCTGACGGGACTATGTTAAGCTCACATTGGACGAAAACCACCTCATTAGGCAAATAACCTCTACATTCCCTTACGCATCTGATATCTTCACCCACCAACACACACACACACACACACACACACACACACACACACGTGTGCAGGCATAGACACACATGCACACCATGCACTGCACACACTGGCAAGCACACGCATGCATATCACATGATGCGTCTGCATGCCACAGGTGTGTGCATGTGAACACATGTGTGTGCACAATCACGCATGCAGACACACAACACCACACTGCACACACACGTATGCACACACATGCACACCACCCTATACATCCATGCGCCCCAGGTGTGCGCACATGAACACACGTGTGTGCATGCACACACATGCACACCACACTATACATCCATGCGTCCCAGGTGTGCGCACATGAACACACGTGTGTGCATGGACATGTGTGCATGCAAACATGCGTACAGGCACGCACACACACACAACACGCTGCATCCACACACCACACTGTGTGGTGTGTGCATGTGAGCATATGTGTGCACGCGAACATGTGTGGAGACACACATAAACCCCACACTGCTCGCACACACGTGCACACCACACACTGCACATACACCACCCCACATGTGTGCTCACGTATGAACACACATGTGAGCCGACACGTGCATACCAGATACCGCACGCTACATGCACACGCATGCACACACACACAGGCATCTACACGTCCACACATACACAGTAACCCATGCTGCACGTGTGCACACAAGCACGGCACATATGTATGCACACGTCATGGATACATATACCCATATATGTGCACATGCCACAAGTAGGCGTACACAGCTCAATACACACGCGCACATCACATGTGCATGCACACATATAGAGTCACGACGCACCACACCTGTATGTACACATGCCACGCATACACACATACGAGTGCATGAGAACATGCGTGCCATGCACCCGTACAGGACTGCATGTGCGCGCACACACATGTATGTGGGCATGAGCACGCACACACTGCTTCGCCGCTTGCCCTCGGCAAGATCAGATGTTTGCATTTTGTCTACACATCTGCACACACACGAGGAAGCATGGTGACGGGGACGCCATACGTAAGGGAACCAGAGTCTTGCCCTTGCGTCCCCAGGACGCCGCACAAGGCTCTTCCCAGACACGTCTCTCTTGTGAAAATCACTTCCATGTTGGCATTCTGTTTCTGAAACAGCCACACAGCGATATGCTTGCCATTGAGAAAACAAGATTCTACTGATTAACATCGAACCGTCCTCGGTGTTCCCTCTGGGTTTTCTTTCTTCTCAGAATTCAAATGAAACCTCACCAAAAGCCCCCAGTTACCATTCACAAATCCGCTTGGGTTGTGTGTTCTTCGAGCAGGCGC
This sequence comes from Nasua narica, assembly GCA_028533885.1. Classification (NCBI taxonomy): domain Eukaryota; kingdom Metazoa; phylum Chordata; class Mammalia; order Carnivora; family Procyonidae; genus Nasua; species Nasua narica. Next base: position 1,425,990 of record CM052801.1, on the reverse strand, counting down.
ACAGGTGCATGAGGCTGGCATCCACGTCCGGCACTCACGCCTCCAAAAATCGTCACCGAGATAAAAATACACACGTAGAAAAGCCCTTCGCCCTGAAATAGTCTGTGGGCGTGGGCGGGATGTCAACCAAAAATGAGAAATTTCAACTCTTCCTGATGGACACAGAGAGGAAGAGAGGAGTCTCTGAGGTCTGAAGTGTGGGGGCTCGGCGGTCCCTTTTGTGTGCGGACTCTCAACCTTACAGCTCAGAAGCCCGTGCTCTGTAGGCTCACTAGGGCCCTTGCCAAGTAATATGTTACTCGTCTGCGAGGCTGCCCTTCTCCCATTTGGCAAATACAATCAACAGAAAGAGAAGTGCTCGTATTTCTCCATACCCAACGAGCTCATCTTGTAGTGAGTGTGCCGAATGCCACCTTGATTAACACGCACACACACGCACACGCACACACGCACACGCAGAGCATTTTAAAGCCCTTTCTTGTCCACTTGATAAGCAACCGTAAGCCACACAAGCCCCCCCCACACTTGGCCTCGGCTTCTTCATCCTGACTGTGCAGGTGAGTCATGTGTCATTTCAATATGCCGCGGGGACGTGACAGCCCCGACAACAGACCCCAGCCCAGCAGGGCTGTGCAAAGGCCAGGATTCCCATCTGCCGCGTTGGCACCCATACCAACAGCGGGCAGAGCGCCCACAGTCTGCCTCCGTGAGCAGGCGCTGTCCCTTCCCAACAAAGGCAGTGAGATGCACGTATATTCTGAGTTCTCCCCGCCTGGGTGTAGGGACGCCACCGATTGCCAGGATGGAACCACACCACTCCCTTCGCCAGTCCAATAACAGGCTTCAGCTTCATGGGCGCTTTTCTGTAGATGTTTAGAAAATGTTTTTAAACCAAAGGCAAAACTGGAGAGTACAAGATCTGTGGTTGCCACGACTCCTGGGGACCCAATGATGGATTAAAAAAAAATAGAGCGTACGGGAATTTTAGGACATCAAACCTATTCTGTACAGTACAATGATGGCGGACAGATGGTGGAAAGATTCATTTTTTTGGAATCCAGGGGATACAGAGGACAAAGAGTGAACCCTAACGTGAGCGACGGATTTTCGTTCCTACTAGTGGACCAATAGGATCTCAGCAATTGTAATGAACGTACCACACCAAGGCAAGATTTTAGAGAAACGGGCACGTGTAGGAAAAAACAGGGTTTAATGGAAACTCTCCATACTTTCTGCTCAGTGTTTCTAGAAACCCCAATCGCTGCCCCCAAAATAATACCTATTATCTGAAAAGTCAGATAAAACTTAAAAATAAAAACCAAGTAATCCTCTTGCTCTGCAAATGTGTTAGGAAAGGTCCTTTTATTTGCCCTTGCAAACGTTTAATGATGACATGAACATCTTGGTTTATCACAAGAAAGGAAAAACTGTGTGTGCTACTGGATGTTCTCTAGGTTTGCTGTGGTGGTCATTTCTGAATATAGCCAAGTACCGAAGCATCACGCTATACACACCGAACTGACGTAGTCTTATGTGTCAATCACACCTCAACAAAGACAAAAGCATATGAGATGCTCAGAAGTTGGAGGCCAACGTCCAAATGAACTGATATCCTAAAAGGGGTATCTCTTAGCAAATATGTTAATTTTCTGCCAATACGGGTGTTGCCGAATATTATCCACTTTTTTTTTAAGAGTAAAGTCTCCATGAACTTTAAAAAAAATGTGCTCAGCACACACCATCCTTAAATTTCCTAAGTGCTGTTTCCTGTACTTTAAAAATATATATATCTATTGTTTTAATTATATTTTTCTAGCAAGAATGAACAAAATACTTAAACACACACACATGCAAAGGGTATTTATCTAAAATGATGAGATACCCCTTAACCAGTCTCCTTTGTTTCCACACATAAGCGAAATGAAATGTGGGTTTCAGTAACATCAAAGGTCAAAAATTGAAAAAAACAACAAATCACATCCATAGTTGCGAAACCCAAAGTAAATTATGCTAATTAACACTTGTTAAAAATTTCTTTAAAAACATTTCTTAAAAACCAGGAAGGTGCCAAGCACATCACAGCTGATCTCAGTAACAGGTACTGTGAACGATCACATTTGCTATAACCTGACATTCCCACAACTCTTCATGCTCTTCTGCAAATCAAGGGGTGATTTTTTTCAATGTTTTTCCCACAACTGACCAGAAATGATGCCAAATTCTGCAACACCCAACAAAACAGGGTTGGTTTATATCAGGTTACATACACAACTACAAAAAAAAAAACCCAAAACCGAAATATATTATAAATACACCTCATGGGTTTATTGTTAACATTTATTTATAAATTCAATTGGTAGATTACTATTGTTTATTTCCTAGGTATCAGACATAAAATGTATGATTATTACTATACAGTATACCAGATATAAAATTTGTTATCATTATTATTATGCAATGTACGAAACAAAACTTCGTTATTATTAAGGAGGGTAGAAATATACAATCTGTTATTTTTTTTTCAGTGTATCAAACATAAGAAAATCTATTGTTAATTATTGTCATTTTTGATAGTGCTTATCATTGATGGCCCAGTAAATGCCAAATGTCGTGATAAGATTTTTACATAAAGGATCTTGTGCTGGTTTCACAACAATCAGAGTTTCTTACGCAGGCAGGTATGACCAGAGTCTAACCCCAGGTTGGTTGGATTCCAAGGCCAGTTTTCCTAACCTTGACAGTCTGAAGAAAACCTAAACGTTCAATTAAAAAAAGCAATGTTGCTGTTTATAACCACACCTGCCTTGAAGAACAGAACATCTCCTTAAATAGAAATCTTGGTGCTCTTTCCTGTGCATGGGAGGCTGGGTATGTACGTTGGCAGGGCAGAAGCTGGGGAGAGCTAGGTGGATTTTCAGAATCAGTGGTGAAGGAGCACATGTCCAAGGAGCCAAGGGACACTTAAAATGAGATGCCTTACGTGAGAGGGAAGGTGGCTGCTTTGATGCATTGTGAACTATGTCCACCGTCCCTGGTAAGCAGAAGAAAAGGAATATTAAAGTCAATTTAATGTGAAGTCAAAATATACAAACACACATGGAATAAAAGATGAATGGATGGATGGATGGACAATGCATGGGTAGGTGGATGGGTTGATGAATGGATGGATGGTTGGATAAATGGATAGATGGGTGGATGGATGATGGATGGATGGATGGATAAATGGATAGATGGGTGGATGGATGATGGATGGAAGGATGGATGGATAAATGGATAGATGGGTGGATGGATGATGGATGGATGGATGGATGGATAAATGGATAGATGGGTGGATGGATGATGGATGGATGGATGGATGGATAAATGGATAGATGGGTGGATGGATGATGGATGGATGGATGGATGGGTGGGTAGAAAGCTATATTTGTGTGTGAAAACCATGAAAACCATGTTTATTATGCAGGAGCATGCCAGGAACAACTTGTTCGGCAACAAGGGGGGGAAATAAGTGAGTTCCTATTTATCTGTATAGAGTCATGATAATTCCCTCCCCCCCATAGGATCCAGTCTTGGTAAATTTAAGATCCCTATACCATATATTTATATTTTCTTTGAAAGGAAGGGAGGAAGGGAGGAAGGAAGGAAGGAAAAGGAAAGGAGAGGAGAGGAGAAGGAAGGGAAGGAAAGGAAAGGAAAGGGAAAGGAAGGGAAAGGAAGAGAAAGACAGGAAAGGAAAAGAAAGGGGAAGGGAAGGAAAGGGAGGGAAAAGGTCACCACATATTGAGAAGTCAATGGTAAGAACCAAGTATACTTTTCACAGTGCATGACCCTGCCTTCTCCTCATATCAGCATTCCTGGATGTCTCCTTAGAATCTCCATTTTCATCAAACACTTGGTGTCTAAGGTCCCTTTGTGGAGCATTCAGAGGGAGCTGGGCACCTGACCTACACCCCCCCACGTTCACATTCGCCTACGATGTCCACTCACACAGGCAAAGCTTTCTTGTTCACCTACAATTTGTCTCCTTTTACTCTTAAACTTAAGTTTTATTCTTACCAAAGGGACATACATATAAAGTCCCCAAAAAATTAAAGAGGACCGCAACAGATGTCTTCTCTTCCATGGTAACGCTCTCCTTTAATTTTTTTCTCATCTTTATCTTATGTGTTGAAATGACATATTTACTCAGAGATCTCTTGTTTTTGTGAGATGTAGCTGGGTTGATTCACTTCCTGTTTGGTAGATGATGGTTTTTGGTTTCTTACCCGAATGCTATTTTATCTAGCCTGTGTGTATAGCACACACACGTACACACACACTTAGTATCCACCTTCCTGATAGAACAGATTACAACCTTTACGAAACTAATACTCTACAATTTTTTTTTTTTGCTTTTAGTACTTTTGCTTTTATTTATTTCATTTTTTAAGTAGGCTCCATGCCCAACGTGGGGCTCAAACTCACGACCTCGAGATCAAGATCTACCGACTGAGCCAGCCCAGCTCAGTACTTTTGCTTCTAATTAGTATTCTTAGTAACTGCGTCTTTTTAATTGTTCCTCGCCTCTCTTACCTTCATCCCCGACTTACCGTAATACTGCAAATCCCTTCTGAAGACGCAAGCGCATTAGGACCTCTGTGGGTTTTTCTGAACACAGAGTCCCAGGACCCTCTGACCGCCTGTCCCTATGGGTCCCCACAGCTGTCCTTTTAGGACCTTCCATCCTCAAACTGCATGGGTCTGGGTCGTGGCTGCCCATTGTGAGAGATCGAACACACGACAGTCTCTCTTTCCCCCACTTCCTCTGGCTGGAAAATGGGAATATATTAATATGTAATGTAATACATTATTAGTTATGGTGTTAGTTTTGCCTATCCTGAGAACCCCCCGACCTTTCTCCCCCGGTGGCCACCCTGCTCCCTCACTTCTGTGTCTCCCCTGTGCTTTCTCTCTGTTTTCTTAAACGACATCTTCCAGTACATTCTGCATCTGAGAGATCACCAGGCTCTGACTTCTATTGTTTGTATCTTTAAGACTAACCCTGACCCTTAAACACCATAAGCCCTTAGTACTTGTAATTGAATTGAAATTCTTGTTGGGGTGCTGTGGTGGCTCAATCCATTAAGCATCCGACTCTCGGTCTTAGCTCAGGTCTTGATCTCAGGGTTATGAGTCCAGGTCAGGGGTTGGGTCCCACACTGGGCATGGAGGCTACTTTAAAAAAAATTGGTGTGACAGAATGGGAGAAGATATTTGCAAATGACACTAGAGACAAAGGGCTGATATCCAAGATCTGTAAAGAACTTCTCAAACTCAACACCCAAAAAACAAAAAATCAAGTCAAAAAATGGGCAAAAAACATGAGCAGACACTTCTCCAAAGAAGACATACAGATGGCTCATAGACACATGAAAAAGTGTTCATGATCATTAGCCATCAGGGAGATTCGAATCAAAACCACATTGAGATACTACCTTACACCAGTTAAAATGGCAAAAATTAATAAGCAAGAAACAAGTGTTGAAGAGGATGTGGAGAAAGGGGAACCCTCTAACACTGTTAGTAGGAATGCAGGTTGGTGCAGCCACTTTGGAAAACAGTGTGGAAGTTCCTCAAAAAATTAAAAACAGAGCTACCCTATGACCCTGCAATTGCACTACTGGGTGTTTACCCCAAAGGTACAGATGCAGTGAAAAGAAGGGCCATATGTACCCCAATGTTCATAGCAGCAATGTCCACAATAGCCAAACTATGCAAAGAACTGAGATGCCCTTCAACAGACGAATGGATAGAGGATACGGTCCATATATACGATGGAATATTACTCGGCCATCAGAAAAATGAATACCCAACTTTTGCATCAACACGGATGGGACTGAAGGAGATTATGCGGGGTGAAATAAGTCAGCAGAGAAAGTCAATTATCTTATGGTTTCACTGGTGGAGCATAAGGAATAGCATGGAGGACATTAGGAAAAGGAAGCGAAAACTATATAGAGAGAAACTGGAGAGGGAGATGAACCATTAGAGACTATGGACTCTGAGAATCAAACTGAGGGTTTTAGAGGGGAGGGGAGTGGGGGGATGGGTTGGCCCAGTGATCGGTATTAAGGAGGGCACGTATGGAGCACTGGGTGTAATACGTAAAAAGTACTCCATCAAAAACTAATGATGTACTGCATGGTAACTAACATAACGTAATAAAAAAGAAATTGGTGGGGGTGTGTGTTTAATTTCCTCTCTGAAGTGCCTACAGACCATTTGGGGAGAAAAAGAGTCATAAATACAGAAAGAGAAAAAAACCAAAACTGGAATGGGTGTATTGCAAGGGAAATGAACGATTACCATCATTTGTTAGAGCTCCTGGTAGTGTCGGAAATGCCCACTGTGTTCATTCCTCCTGGGGACACAGGCGGGGCAGGTGCCGGCTGCGGACAGGTGCGGTCTGTCACTTTCTGCGTTCGATGGAGCCCTGGCTGGACTCCCTGAGGGGAGAACGGTACTCCCTCGACCCGGCCCGGGGTACTCACCACAGCAGGATACAGTTCTATCCCCACCCCTCCCCATCCTCAGCGCAGCGGGGCAGCCCCGCGAGCACAAGAGCCAGGTGTGTCTACACCACAGGTCCACACTTGCATTGTCAAGGGGCAGGGGGTCAATGGGGGGAAGAAGCGTGTGCGTCCATCTACAAGGATCAGGGACAGGATGCCCCGTGGGCGTGTTTCACACATGGCACCAGACGCTTTTGTCGCATGAGCATATTCCCAACACCTAAGAAAAATGATTGTGTGTGCTACATTCGGGGCGTGTTAAGGTCCAAAGAGAAAGCCGGGGATGGTTGTGGTGGTGAGCAAGCCAGGGGTGGGACCCCGGAGCCCTCCTGGCTGGAAGATTGACGGCGAAGATTCAAATTCGAAAGATCTGATAAAGGCAAAGTCAACAGGATGTGGTAGTAACTGTCTTCCAAAAAACTGAAGAAAAGCAGCGACTGATCACTTCGGAGGTAGGACTCAAGAGGGTCGAACAGAAATGTGCACTTTTTTGGGTGTTTTGCTTTTAATAATGAGAAAGGGAACCAGACTGGGGAGGAGAAGAGAAGAAATGAGTTCCCTTTTTATTAATTTTACCCAATAAAAAATCCATTTTATTTATTTATTTTTTAAGATTTTATTTATTTGACATAGAGACAGCGAGAAAGGGTTAGCAGGGGGAATGGGAGAGGGAGAAGCAGGGTTCCCACAGAGCAGGGAGCCCAATGTTGGGCTGGATCCCAGGACCTGGGGATCATGACCCAAGACAGAGGCAGACTCTTAACGACTGAGCCACCCAGGCGCCCCTAAAAATCAAGTTTAGACGCTAAGCAGGTACAAAGAAATAATAACTAATATAATCTTCCAATGACCTCTTTAAAATCATATGCTCTTGGAAGCACACTCTACTTGCTTTAATGTCCAAGACTCACGCTTCGCCAAGACCACACAAGACGCTCTGTTTGGGGAATTAGCTGAATTTTAATTTGCCTTATTAACACATGAAACTAATGGAAATGGGCACTTATCCAACCAATGATGAATTGTTTTCACAGTCACAGAGTTGAGATATTTTTAGAAGAGCTTTGCATGACATGACGTCAAGTTGACATCTTGCCTAGAGAAAGATCAAACTAAACGCACTTGACAGATGTCCAGTCGCATGTGGGTTATATTACTTAGACAATGACTGAGAGAGAAAAAAGCTGCCTCTCAACCTCTTCTGCCACGAATTACCATTTTCTTGAACTATCTTTCTCCCTGCATATTTCTCCACACCTGGTCTGCTCCTGTTCTGAAATTCTGGTTGACCTCGCGCTACACGGCCACGATGTCATAATCTCTAACAAATGCTCGGCCACGTGGTATAAATGAATCACTTGCTAGAATTATTTTCTTTTCATGCACCACGGAGTAGACAGTGTCTCAGAGAGTCGAAGAATTGTAAAGGAAATGCACATATCCAACACCAGAGAAAGCAAAACACGCAACCTACATACACTGTAAGCTTCTTGGATCCCTTCCAACTCCTCAAGGATGATAGATCTTAAATTCACGTTAATCGTTAATTTGGGGTTTTTTTATCATTAATTTGTTTTATGTACAGCTTTGTCACAGGGGTGTCGTCTTGAACCTGCAAATTATATTCTGCAGATTTTTATCTTCAAATATATATGTCATTCTGTCGCATTTTCTCTTGCAATATGTATTATCTCTCCAACATCATTTGTGAGCATCACATCATTGAGGGACTTAGCCGTATTCCTTTAATTTCATTTTTTTGTCTTAATTCATTAACTTCATGACTTGTCTTTACAGTCTCTGACTCTGATGTCTGGACATCACGTGCTTTACTTACACATTCTTTTTCCTCTCCGGGGCCATTTGGATGGTTTTCCATTTTTTGTTACTATAGACAATGATGCCATGAGCATTTTTATATAGAGTTCCTTTGTAAGACTTTTTTAGGGGAAGTCTTCAGCAGAATGGTTTCTCTTTCCTAAGTAATGCCACATGGCTTCCCCCAAGTAGCTGTACCAATTTCCACAGCTACAGAGAATTCTCTCGCCTCCACGTGTGTGCCCTGCTTTCAGACTCTTTGATGGCAAATGTGGTTTTAATTTTGTATCCCCTGACTATGGCTCAGCAAGCCACTTCCCTCTGTTTAATTGTGATTCAGATTTCCTCTTCTTTGAAATGCCATTGGAGGCTCTTACCCATTTTTCTACAACCGTGTGGTCTTTCCAAGTTGACCTGGAAGAGTTCTTTATGGACAATGAACACTAAGCTTCTGTTGATTTTTTATAGGAAATGCGTTCTCCCAGTCTACGCCGTGTGTTCTCACTCTTTTATTCACGTCTTGACGCAAACAAATTCTTGGTTTTCATGGAGTCAACCACATCACTCTTTGCTCAATGGTTTCTGCTTGGGTTGTCTCTTGGGTGAAGAAATCCTGCCTTCACACAAAGTCATAAATGCATGTGCTCTTGTTTTTTTCTAAACGGGTTTCAGTTTAGCCTTTTTCATACCTAACTGCATAACTTGGATAGCTTAGAGTTTTAAAGCTGGGTTTTACTCCCTCTGGATAACCCATTTTCCGACCGCCATATTGGACATTACTTTCCCATGGACCGTCACTCACCAAATGCCTCCCATTGACGGTCTTCGATCCCATAGTCTGTGCTACCAGACTATGGCTCCTTGGAAGGGAACTTGATATTGGCAGAGATAGTCTCCACGTGATTTTTCTTCCTCAAACTTATTTCATCAGCATTACCTATTTGCACATAAATTTATTTTATTTTTAAAGATTTTTCATATGTTTTAAGTAATCTCTACACCCAATGTGGAGCTCGAACTCTTGACCTTGAATTGGGACAGTCAACCATAGTATTACCTCATTTTCCTTGTAAATAAGTCTGTATCTGAAGCTACGTCCCCTTATTCTTGGTATGATCCACTGGCATATTCTATTTCCCAGGGTTTTGTTTTTTTTTTTTTGTAAGATTTTATTTATTCATTAGAGAATGAGGGAGAAAGAGAATGAAAGCACAAGCAGAGGGGCAGAGGCAGAGGGAAAAGCAGACTCCCCTTAGAAAAGAGCCCCCCCCCAAAAAAGAGGCCCCAAAGTGGGGCTCGATCCTAAGACCCTGAGATCATGACCCGAGCTGAAGACAGACACTTTCCCAACTAAGCCACCCAGGCACCCCCCCCCCTTTTTTTTTCCATATCACCAGAATTTTGTTGATTCCACTATTTCTATTTTATTTAGAATATCTTAAATTTTATTACAAACTAAAATTTTATGTAAAAAACAAAAAAAAACCCTGGTTGGTTAAAAGTAGAATGCAAAAGAAAGCCAATTTCCTAAAACTAAATTTTAATTTAAAATAAAATTAAAGTCGTTAAAATTTTTTTAATTATTTTAATTTTGGCCACATTGATTCCTCATGTTTCATTTTGCTTCCTAATGTAATAAATGAGGTAGGAAATAATGTTAGGGTTCAAAGCTGATGGCCAAAAAAGAATTCTTAAGACATCTTTGGTGCAAAAAGGTGATTTTAGGGGCGCCTGGGTGGCTCAGTGGGTTAAAGCCTCTGCCTTCATCTCAGGTCATGATCTCAGGGTCCTGGGATCGAGCCCCACATCGGGCTCTCTGCTCGGCGGGGAGCCTGCTTCCCCCTCTCTCTCTCCCTGTCTCTCTGCCTACTTGTGATCTCTCTCCTCTCTGTCAAATAAATAAATAAAATCTTTTTTAAAAAAAAAGGTGATTTTATTAAAGCACGGGGACAGGACCCTTGGCAGAAAGAGCTGGTCCAGGGTCATGAGGAGTGACCCATTATATACTTTCAAGTTGGGAGCGGGTCAGGGGTAGCGTAAGTCTCTAAGGAATTTTGGAAGCAAGGTTTTCAGGACCTTGAAAGGCTAGCTGTTGTTGGGAAAAGGTCATTTATATTGTCTAGTAAAACCTTCATCATGAGACCCTTCAGATGTATATCGGTGGGCCATATGCTTAGGGATGATGGCCAACATGTATCTTGGGAGGTTTAGAAATAAAGGGAGTTTCGAAAGGAATTTTTATATCCTAAAATAGACTTACAGGACCCTGGGGGTCGAGCTAAGGTTGCCTTTAGCCCTTAGCAAAGTGTCAACATCAAGGCACTTGAGTGCCTACAGGAAGGTCACTCTGCCTGTTTGAAGGACTTCTCAGTGGGCCGTAGGTAGTAAGGAAATGTAGTAATTTTTCTTCTGCCTTCGTTTCCCACGTCAATAAACTCTGCGGCTTCCCATCTCTGTGTGCGTGTTCTATTGGTCTTCCTCTGACTTCTTCCATCACTTAGTTCGTTTATCTGTGCCATTTCTCCTTTTCTGGCATAAACATCATACAGTTTTCCAGAATAACCTATCAGGGGACCCCAGGGGCACGCCCACAGTTCCTGGACCGCGGATGTGCGTACCAAGCAGCCAAAAATGGAACTTGCAGATGTTTTCTTGAGGAACTGTGATGATCTCTGCAAAACCAAGGGCGCGTCGGGCGTAAAAGATACACATTTTTCCCATTTGAAGGCCACTCTGTTCTACCTTCTCTGCGGTGCATTTGGATAGAAGGAACACTTTGTTATGCTTTCAGAAAAACATCCAGGCATGGGCGCTGGAAGCAGGGACAAGATGCCCCGAGTCCCTTAATGGGGGATGTCTGTCATTCCGGGACAAAGGAACAGGCAGATGGAAATCAGTGCTACAGGGATCTGTCACCACAGGACTAAGCGACCCAAAATAACGCCAGCAGGACCCAAGTGGGAAAACGCTCCGGAAGGGAATTAGCCCTCGTTCCTGGAGTTCTGAACGTGGGTTACAGGGCTCCTGAGAGATGCTCCGTGGTTCTCCCCTTCCTCTGGGTACAGGACGGGTGCAGGCTCGGTGCTGGCTCCAAAGGGGGACCATGGGGCAGAGGGCAGGGGGCGGCGGGAAAGGGACTCGGCAGAGACCGCTGAAGGGAAGCTGGACTCCGTCTCCCTGGAAAGTTCCTGGGCCAACAGCAGGCGGAAGGGAGAGTATCCTCTGTGGGTACCCATCTTGTCTCTCTTTGAAGGGTTGACATTTTGCTCGTTGCGCATTTATTTATTGCAACCATTTTGATTCTTTTTAGACATTGCATTAAATACTATGGCTGGGGGCACCTGGGGAGCTCAGTCACATAAGTCCCTGCCTTTGGCTTGGGTCATGGTCCCCGTGTCCTGGGATCGAGTCTTGCCTCTTGCTCGGGCTCCCCGCTCAGCGGGGGGCCTGCTTCTCCCTCTGCTGCTGCCCTAGCTTGTGCTCTCTCTCAAATAAATAAATAGAAATAAAACAGGAGTCCCGTTGGATCCTATACAGCCTGAAGACAGCAGTCAGGTGTATTTTCGCTGAGAAACAGCACCGCACCTGCTGCGTTCCCGCCCCCTCTAGCCCAGCTTCCTGTCCACACTTGGCCCTCGGGGAATACAGCATGATGAAGAACACCCAGCCCAAAACACAAAACCCACAGCGCACAAAAGCCTCTTCTTCCCCCGACAAACCGTTCCAACAACACTGTAATTCCTTTGTTAGTGCAGGGAAACACCACGAGTTCCTTTCCTTGCAAAGAATGTGCTCCCTTTATCCGGAAAAAAATTCTGATTATATAGTCATTAGACTTGTAATGGCACTTTTATTATGTGCTGGATTACACAGTTAGCATAATTATAGCAACCGTTGAAATCTGTATTAAAGCCGTGTAATTCCTTGGCAGGGTGACACAGAACGCAGCCCATTCTCTGGAAAATGGAGATACTAAATAAACCCACCCCCAATCTGCAATTGGCTCGCCCCTCACTGCTCAAGTAAAGGAAGTACTTTCCAAGTAAAGGAAGGTCCTCAGCAGTGACACGCAGCTCAGTAGAGCCTAACCCCAGGAAAACACGGAGCACGAGAAGAAAAATCGGTAGAGGGAAGAGTTTTGTGAGAGCATTTCAAATGTTTGGTTGGTTGCAAATAGACAAATCGTGGAGAAATAGGATGTGATCGGGGTCTGTCTGAAGAAAGCGTCCGCGCAGTTTACTCTTTAATGGAAATGCACGTTGCAGGAAGACGTCTGTGCCTCCTGGGCAGCAGGAACCTTGAAGAGAGTGGGCGTGGTCAGCGAATTCTCAGATGGCCCCACGCGGTAGGTTGAATGGGCGGCCCCCAAAATGTGTGTCCGCCCGAACCTGGGAATAGAACCTTACTTGGAAACAGCATCTTTGCAGATGTGAATAAGTGAAGGATCTGGGATGAGACCATCCTGGACCACGGTGGCCCTAAATCCAATGACAGGGATCCTTGAAAGAGACAGACGCAGAGGAGAAGCCACCTGAAGACAGAGGCAGAGATGGGAGCGACGTGGTACAAGCCCAGGGACGTCGGGAGCCCTAGAAGCTGGAAGAGGTAGCAAGGTCCCTACCCTGGAGCCCCAGGAGGGAGCACAGCCCTGCCCCGCCTGGATCTCAGGGGTCCCGCCCCGCCTGGATCTCAGACTTCTGGTCTCTAGAAATGGAACAGGAACTCTGTCCTAGTGACCCTCTTCCTTCTGGTCATCTGCCTGTGTACTTGTCTGTGACTCCCAACAAGGTACTATCCATAGTGTCCCACACACGAAAGGCACCGTCAGCTACTCTATCTTCGTACCTTTGACTCTCCCAAGAGGTTCCAGGTGGGGAAGCCCCTACCCCGGTTCTAAAGACCAATCAAAGTATCTGCTTCTGCACAAATCAACTGGATTCATCTGTTGGACCGCCATGACAGAATCCCACAGACTGGGTGGGTTAAACACAGAAATGTCCTGCTTCCTGGTAGAAGTCCAAAGTCAACATGGTGGTAGGGTTGGTTCTTTCTGGAGGTTTTAGGACAGACCCTGTTCCAAGCCTTCCAAGGCTTCTCCCCATGTGCATCCCTGTATGCAAGGGCCCCCCTTCCGTTAAGGACGAATCCCATGGCATCAGGGGTGCCCCGATGACTTCATCTCAACTCACTCCATCTGCAACCACCCTATTTCCTAATAAGGTCATCGTCTGAGTTACTGCAGGTTGGGATTTCAACATACAAAATTTGGGGGTGGAGGGGACACAATTCAGCCTTTAACATACCCTTGATAAAGAAACCCTCCACATTCAAATAAACACGGTGTCAAGGACCCGTGAGCAAACCCTACTCCAGGAGCTCTTTCCACGGTGAGGGATCACCAAACCGAAACCGAAAGGAGCACAGCAGATGGCCTGGTTGGGCGGGTTTCTAACACTTCCCCGTGTGTTAGAGTCGCCCAGGGAGCTCGTTAAACACAGGGGCCTGGGCCTCGCCCCACTTCTTTGGAACTTGAATGGCCTGGGGTGTGGCTCTTTTCAAGAGCCTCCCGGGTGTTTGCCTGCAGCAGGAACGTTGGGAAGTCCCAAGAGCCTCACAGCCCTGTGTGCCCCACGCAGGTGGCCCCGACTTCAAGCAGGAGCAGCGTTAATTGGTTGCATGACCCCGAACTGGAGACACCCGGGTCACTGCGGGGAGGTGTGGCCACAAATACGCCTTTGCTGCGCCCAAAGGGTTTAATTAGTGGCTCCTTTGTAGACAAGAAACAAAAATTATTTCCAGATAAATCCAATAAAACCTCGTGGATTAAAGATTGTTTGGGCTTAGCAATTCCTCCTAGGTGGCATACGACCTTATAATCTGTTTCTGTTCCCTGAATGTTGTTTTGAAGTGGGAAAGACAGGACCCAGATGCACCCTGTGTCCCTTCGTCTACGCGGATCCCTGAGGCCATGCATTCCGAGAATGGGACTCCTTTTGAATCTGATGGAAAGTGGGAGGAGGAGGAGGAAGCCCACGTCAGCTCTCGTCAGCTGTGAAGAGCAGCCTTTGTACTCAAACACATCTGTTCTGGGCCATAATCACGAGGATCAGGCAGAATTGCTACGCTGCTTATACAGCTGCGGAAATGGCAGCGCAGGCATATTGAAAGTTGGCCCAGATGGACAGCGTCTTGACTTCTGAGTTGCCTTTTGGGGAAGTGTTGGCAAATCCTTTTGCCTAATGGTGCTGCACCCACACCTGGGACCACACCTGCAGCCCACACCTGGAACCACACGTGTAACTCACACCTGGAACCACATCTGCAACCTGCAGCTGGCACCACACACTTAACTCGCACCTGCGACCCACAGCTGCAACCCACAACTATTACTGACAACGTGAACCGCATCCACAACCCACACTTGAAACTGCATCCAGAACTCACACCTGGAACCATACCGAGAACCCACACCTGGAACCACATCCAGAGCCCACACCTGGAACCACATCCACAACCCACTCCTCGAACTGCATCCAGAACCCACACTTGGAACCACATCCACAACCCAATCCTGGAACCACATCCACAACCCAGTCCTGGAACCACATCCACAACCCACTCCTGGAACCACATCCACAACCCACTCCTGGAACCACATCCACAACCCACTCCTGGAACCACACCCACAACCCACTCCTGGAACTGCATCTAGAACCAACACTTGGAACCACATCCACAACCCACATCTGGAACCGCATCCAGAACCCACTCCTGGAACTCCATCCAAACCCACACCTGGAGCCGCATCCAGAACCCACACCTGGAGCCTCATCTAGAACCTGTACCAGGAGCCAGAATTTGCCTCCCCATCTTCCCCTTGAAAGGGTTATGCCAACAGCCACCTGAGGCCAGAGAACAGGTAAGAACACACTCCTACCTGACTTACAGTCAAGCTCTCTTCTAGATCCTGGTGCCCTTATATTTTTCATTTCACGTGGATTTTTCTACTTCGTCCTCATGATTGGTGCAGGCTGGCCCCCGGCCCTGGGTGGGCTCTGCGTGCCTTATCTTCCGTACCCCTGCTGCCCTTCCTGGCCGGCCGGCCCCGTGCCTTCCTGACGTTCCCTTCCTCAGTCTCCAGAAACCCGACGCCTGCTTTTCTCTTCTCCCTCCCTTGACGCACCGCCCGGCACAAAATGAAAGGAACCAGGCATTTTATTAAAATGCTCCTCCAAGAACACCACCTGCCCCAGACAAGACGAATTGGTCCTCTCCCGAAGAAAGCCTGGGCTCAAAGCTGGCAATCCCCAGTTGCCACCGAGATATATTTTACCCACATCCCTTGTTGGCATTTTCCTCCTTCGCTTCTGCAAGGGACAAAAGAACGTCCCTCCCAGAACGTCACAGAAAAGATTCCTAATCTATCAATCCCCACGTGTTCCAGCAATGCTACTCCCAATATATATAAACCCAACAGAAACAGAAACACAGCTTCCTGCAGAAACTCGTCCACACATGTTCCCAGCAGCGTGATTCACAAGAGCCAAAGGGTGGAAACCACCCAAACGTCCCTCAGCAGATGGACGGAGAAGTCACCTGGGGTCCCCGCACACGATGGAGTATGACTCAGCCGTAAGAAAGACTGAAGGTCTGACACCTGCTGCCGGCGGAAACCACGATGCTCCGCGAACCACAGCAACTCACTAGCTACCGCACCGCCTAGGTGTGTATCCTAAGAAAGCCCGGCATAGGCAAGTCTATAAAGACAGAATGCGAACTAACGGTTGCTTAGGGCTTGCGGGGCTTGAGAGGCCGGCGCTCAAGGGCGTGGGATTTCTTTTTCAGGCAATAAAAAGCATTCTAGATTGGGGTGCGGCGATGGTTGCTCATGTCTGTGCCAACACTGAAATCCATTCCGTGGTTCACTTTGAACAGGGGCATTGTCTGCTTTGTAATGTATATCTCGAGAAACCTGTTTTTTGGTGTTTGTTTTTTTTTTTTAAAGAAAGCTTTAAGAGAGCTTAAAGATAGCAGGGGACAAACCAGGATAAAGCAGAAAGGTGCCTTTCATGGTGCTTCTAACATAACTGTTTCCCCCCCAACTTCATGCTTCCTCCACTCATGCCTGGACTTTTGTCTTCATTGGTTTTTATTTGTGTTCGATCGACAGCTACTAAGTGCTACCGGGTGACGAGTCGAGGCTGGACGGTGGCTCCCACTTCTGGACTCCCTTCTTTTTGTAGAACTGCCAGTCTGTAACTGCCGCTGTGGATGGAACTTTGCAGGAGCCCGTGAAAGCTTTGAAATTTATGAGAAACATGCATATTTGGGGGTTCTTGCCCTGCCCCCACTCCTTTCCGGACAAGAGTTGCTAAAATCCTTGGAATTGCTAACTGATAAGATAGGAAGGTGTCTTTTGTTATGTGAATAATGGGACTTTTGGAATGCCCCGAAGGATGGGGGCTGGTTGCCACAGAAACCAAAGGTAGGATCAAAGGGATGGAAATTGAAGTCCCTTGGAGGGGGGAGGGGATGGAGGTTGAATCAACTACCCAAGGCCAATGATTTCATCAACTCTAAGGACAGGATGCAACTGCCACGAAATCCCAAAAGGGAGAGGTTCGGAGAGTTGCAGGCTGGGGAAACAGAATGCTTCCCCCTTCCTCTGTGCCCGACCCCACGCTCCAAGAGGACATAAGCCCCTTTGTTCTGGGCCTCACCGTATATGAGTCTCTTCATCCAGTTGATTCGTTCTCCTAATATCCTTCGCTCCTTTGTAATAAATGGGGGGGGGGATGGGTAATCTGAGACTACGAGGTTCCCTGTGTCACTCTGAAACTTAATGGAACCCAAAGAGGGGGTCAGGGGAACCTCCAATCTAGAGCTGGTTCAGGGGCCGACACGGGCTGGAGCCCTGACCCTGGGGGACCTGATTCCACCTGCAGGCAGACCCTGCTGGAAATGAGGTGCCTCGTACACCCCCAGCTCCCCTCTGAGAACCCGTGGTCTGCAGAAGCACCCCCCCCTCCCCACCGTACTCCTGCTCTATGCTACTGGGTTTGAACATGTCCCTGATCAGGGCCAAAGAAACACGAACACATGACACAGTGCGGCTTATCGGTGTGGCTCTCGGGCTGGCTGGTCTCCTTTGACCCCGTTTGCTGTCCCAAGCGCGGCGTTAGAACACAAATTCGGTGAAGCCAATGCTGGCATTATGAAGCTATTTACCAGTGGGGCAGCATCCCATCCAGCAAGCGGAGGGAGGCCCAGGAAAGAAGGATTTTGTGGGGAGAAGATGGATAAAGGACATTATGAGCCTATAAAGGAAAGATCTACGTCCGGCAAGGTCACCTTCCCTTGGGGGGGAAGGGCTGGGGGCATTATTAGGTGCATTAACTCATCTTCCTTTGGTGGGGGATGCAGACGGTCCTTGGGACAGAGAAGCTCATTGCTGGGTTTCAGAAAATTCATACCGGACTGACCAGTTCAGACGTCCTCCCTTCCTCCCTCCCTCCCTCCCTCCCTTCCTACCTTCCTTCCTTCCTTTTTAAAGATTTTTTATTTATTGGAGAAAGAGCGAGCACAAGCAGGGGGAGAGGCAGAGGAAGAGGAGGAAGCAGATTCCCCGCTAAGGAGGGAGCCCAGTGTGGGGCTCCATCCCCTGGGATCAGGACCTGAGCCGAAGGCGGACACTTCACCAACAGAGCCCTCCAGGCTTAACCTCCGGGACAGGTTGAAACTGCCCTCAGCTTAGGTATTAACCCCCCCTTGGTTGGGTGACTCGACCTAAGCAACCCATTTGGGGCGTGTGGTTTTCTTTGAATGCCCCCAATATCCGATATCCAATATTGGAGAAGCATGCAGGAGACATGAGCCCCACTAGAAACTTGGAACCCCACACTCTGCAGAGCCGAGATAGCCCAGCTAACATGGGAGATGATATTTTCCAGATACTTTGTATCCAGTCTCCATGCAATTTCACGACCCGGGGCCATTTTGCTCCCAGGGACATCCACTGGGTCTGGAGGTAATTGGGTGTCACAGATATGGGGGAGGGAGTGTTTCTGCCGCCCGGTGGGTGGAGACCAGAGACACTGCTCAGTCAGAGCTCTGCGGTGCACAGGATGGCCCCCAGCAGAAGGTCCTCCAGCCCCCGCTGATCATACCGCTGAGCCTCGCACTCATTTTACATGCAGTAAAATTAGTGTCATTTCTGAGGAAATGAGCCATCTGCAACTTACTTGTACTCACTTCTGGCTAAGTGCTGTGCCTTAGACCTTCTCATCCAGAGATAAAATGTTCATGCGATTTTCTCCACCCCTTGCCGGAGAACAAAAGACCACACGGCACTCAAAAGATGCCTTCCCAACGGAGCGTACAAAAATACTTAAAACGTTTAATGCTTAAGCATGCACAATTTAGACTTTTTTCTTCCTCGTCGCTTGATTTGTTGGAAACATTTGATTCCACTCAAACATCCCAACTGTATTTTAGGAAACGCATTTGGGTTCGCAAATACGTTTTTCTAATATGCTTAAGTGCGTCTGAGCAGAGCTCACAAAAGTATTTCTCTGTGTAAAAATAGATGGCCATGCCGCTTTGTGAAATCACAGAATTTTTCCCTAGTCTTTTGCCTATTAAATAATTTGAACGTGTTTTTGAAAATTCCCGGAAATAAAAGATTAGTTCCAGACAGTAGAGTAAATGCACTTTCAGGAAAAAGATAGCATTTCGATATGTGGAGAATATTTTCATAAAGGTCAAAATTACTTTATGACTATCATTCTTAGCCAGCTCAGAATGGGAAGGGCTCTTTTCATCTGTAATCTAGTTTTTAAAGACCCAATCATTTTCCTTAATGGGAGAGCCATTAATATTGGTTCTGTTGATCGGATACTTAACGGGAAGGCTGGGCTGGGAATTCATCTCTGTGCCACCTGTCACCTGATCCCGTCACCTAGAACCCTAGAACCGTCTCCATGGGGCTATTCACATTTCTTCAAGTTAACAAAATAAAGAGACAGCGTCTTAAGGATATTGAAGAAATGGTGGAATGAAGGAATGAATACCGAAGTCCTGATAATTTCGGAAAAATTGAAAGGATAAAGCCTCAACTCAGGATGAAAATTACAGTATGTCTCAATTCAATCTTCAGTCAAGGAAGGAGCGTTAATTTTAGAGGTTAATTCCACACTGACCACACCATGCACCTCCCTTACTCACGTCCTAATAAAAGTCCACTTAAATAGCACTGACTTCAATCACACACTGTTTTCCTACCGAAAAGGGTTTTATTATAATGATCAACAAAATGACCACTATTCAGGGCTGAACCTGAAAGCTTTGTGCCTCTTCCTTTAAAAAAAAAAATATGTCTAAGCAAAATATTAAATGAATACAAGCAGCAATGTTGCTTTGCTCATAGAATTTGGGGATGTTTTTTCAATTTGTTTCATGTCCATGTGTTGGAAGGACCTCCATGGTCAATAAAAGGCAGATGAATGAGAATGAATAAATATTTCCACCTGTGTCACATTGAGATAAGTAATCCTGTGAGTACAGATCAGGCTGCAGATATAAACTATCAGCAATGCCCAGGACCTAGGCCCTGGATACATGATCCAATTGGGAGTCTATAGACAAGCCCAGAATTCCATGGGACAAACTTGACTTTCCCTCTCAATGAAGTCCGTCCACTCCTACCATCCAACCATCCATCCATCTATCCATCACATCTATCTCCTATCTATCTATCCATCCATCCATCCATCCATCCATCCATCCATCCACTAACCCATCCACCCATCCATTCATCCAACCATCCATCCATCCAAACATCCATCCATCCATCCATCCATTGATCCATCCATCCATTCATCCATCCATCCATCCATATCTATCTATTCATCCATCATATCTAACCATCCAGCTATCCATCCATATCTATCTATTATCTACCTATTATTATCTACCTATTGATCCATCATCCATCCATCCCTACATCTATCTATGCTTACATCTATCTATGTGTCTATTTAACTACCTATCATCTATCCAAACATATATATACACATGCACACATATAAATTATATCTATGATCTGTGTTGAATATAAATAATACAATGTGCTAAGACAGGGGTCCTCACTTTATAAACACACACACACACACACACACACACACACGCTGAAGAACATGGATGTGTCCATGGGTGCAAGAGGGTGATCGGATCATACATTTTAAACACTAAGCACACAATCTCAGCCTCAACATCGAAATGGTCTAAAGACTATTCATCATCTTGCTTCCACTTAATGGTAAGGTGGTCATTTATACAAACTAATTTCACCACGGAGGCTACATATATTTGCAGCAAATTGTTAAGTTAGAAAGAGGACTGTCGGGGTTTTCTACCTGCTTTTCCTGGAGAAAAACCACATTTGGGGATTCCTTTCAAAGACATGTTCTTAGTTTCTGCATTACTCTAGCAACATTTTAAGGATTATTGGTATGAGCTTGAGATCATAGAGGAATAGATCATACACCGATGGTAGAGGAACCAGCTCCCAAAGCTTCTCCAACTTCTCTCAGAACATGAGGCAAATGCAAGAAATTCCCACAGATGCTGAAATCATGCTTCATGTTGAAGCATGTTCAATCATGTTGAAATCGTGCTTCCTTACAGGGGTATAAATGAAAACCACTTAAAATAAAAACAGCTCCTTATGCTTATAAAGCATGTTGCAAATGTGACATGATTTTTTTTTTTTCAGTCATCACTGTGACGTCTGCATTGGACTTCTCGCTATCCTATATTCTATTTTCTATACAAATATAACCTTGGCTTCCCAGAAGGGAGTTCCCTTCATGGAGTCACAAGGCAAACAAGAGTTTCACAACTCATGTTGGTCTGAGTTATCAACTATACACTTGAACTGTAAATTGCTTAATTGAGTATTTTGTCATAGGACAGATACCTGGCTACTTGCTAACTCTGTAAGATTTTTATTTCTTTTAAGAGTAAATGGGAGGCAATCAACCTGAAGGGTGTTTTCTTTCAATGGAAATTGTGGCCAAATTCAAAAAAATAAAATTGAACCCATCTATGAAGGTATGTCTAATATATAATTAGATCAGAATGTTCTATCTACCCATTATCTATCTTATCTATTTAACTGTCACCTACCTATCAATCATCTATCATCTATCCATCCATTCATCCACCCATCCCTCCCTCCATACGTTTATCTCTATCTCCCTATCTAGGTATCTATTTCCATCCTATCTATCCTATCTATCTATCTATCTATCTATCTATCTATCTATCTATCATCTATCTATCTGTCTATCTATTCTATCTATCTATCTATCTATCTATCATCTATCTATCTATCTATCTATCTATCTATCTATCTATCTATCATTTATCTGTCTATCCAAACACATAAATACTCACCCACACATATAATGCAAGATGCATTAAACATGCATTGATCCTAAGCTAATCTACTATCTACCTGACATGAGAAATAACACAGAAAGTCCCTAAAACAACTTCCAATGAATTCTTAAATAAACGAAGTGTTTTCTTTAAAACTGTGTTTGTAAAGCCTAAACACAATGACACCCCTCCCAAACCCCAAACCTCAGACCACGCCTTGTTTACACACCCAGTTCGGTGGAACGCGCATCTGGCTTTGTGTGCAGTCCGAAGCAGGAAGCGTTAGGGGTGGGGTTGGCCACTGGTTGCCAGAAGTCCGGGGTCGGTGGCTTTCAGAAGTCCGGGAGGTGACGCTCGGGAAAGTTGAGGCGAAGGTTCTTCTTGCAGACTTCATGCATATTCACCGATTGAATGCATTTTGGGGTAGAGTCAGAGTACTTCAAAGAAACCCAGACCCGTCTTTCCACCGTCCCCCGGAAAAGGGCATGTGAAACACAGAACAGCTGACCCTATTTCCCAGAGAGGACCTGACATGTCCCTGGACACATTCTTATCCCGCTGCTCCTCCATTAAGAAGGCGTCTGCATGCTTTCCCCTGGGAGTTGAGATGGACTTACCCTGACCCCATGTCTTCGCTTGCTAGGGCTGTTGAAACAGAGCACCATGGGCGGGGGGCTTAAAACACCAGGACTTGGTTCTCTCCTAGTTCTGGAGGTCAGAAGTCAAAGTCAAGGTGTGGACAGGGCTGGTTCCTCCTGGAGGCTCTGAGGGTGAATTTTCCCATGCCCCCAAGTTTCTGGGGGCTGCTGGTGATGCTAGGTGGCCCTGGGCTTGCAGATGCCTCAGTCTTTGCCTCCTCCTTCACACTCTCTTCCTCTGTGTGCATCTCCTGTTTTTTCCCAGGTAAGGACGCACATCACTGCCTTTAGGGCCCACCTGGCTAATCCACAGTGATCTCATTCCAAGATCCCTATTGCCATCTACAAAGACCCCTTTCCCAAGTAAGGTCCTATTACCACATACCAGGTGGGCACCTCTTTTTTGGGGGCTGGGAGTGGGCTAAGGGTGTGTCACCCTTCATCCCAGTACACGGTCTATGAAACACAAGACCCAGACCTTACTTACGTCCATTGACCTTGCAGCAAAATATGGCAGAATCTCAACACTTTGGCCAAGGATTGGTGAATCCCTGTCCTGGGAATTCAGATTTATCCAGATGCCTTCAGATTCCTTCATGGTGACATCTTAGGAATTGCGGACCTCCCAGATGCATTTTCAAATCCTGCTACTTAGATCTATACCTCCCCAGTCGAGATGGCTGC
>CM052801.1:1385185-1402359 GCA_028533885.1 Nasua narica | reverse complement strand
TTTCCTAGTTGGGGACCCTGGTCCTGGCTTCCTAACTGTCCAGCTCCCTGCTAACAAGGTGACTGCCCCAGTCGACCAGGAGGGGGTTGGGGAGGCCGTCTGAGCTGCTTTTCCACCCAGGGTGGTGCGTTCCTGCCTCGTCACCACCCTGAGTCCTCTTTGACCCGATGACCTTCAGCACGTCTGGGAGATGGCCACGGAGAGGGCTCCACGTACCATCACAAGACCTTCACTGTCCCGGCAGCCCACACAATTAACGTATTCTGCTTTTATTTTATTTTATTTCGTTTCGTTTTCTTCTATTTTATTTTGTTTTTGTTTTATTTTATTTTGTTTTGCTCTATTTTGTTGTTTTATTTTGTTTTGATTTCTTTTGTTTCCTTTATTTTATTTTACTTTATTTAGTTTTATTTTATTCTATTTTTTTTTTAAGATTTTATTTATTTATTTGACAGAAAGAGAGAGATCACAAGTAGGCAGAGGCAGGCAGAGAGAGAGAGGGGGAAACAGGCTCCCTGCTGAGCAGAGAGCCCGATGCGGGGCTCGATCCCAGGACCCTGAGATCATGACCTGAGCTGAAGGCAGAGGCTTTAACCCACGGAGCCACCTGGGCGCCCCTTACTCTATTTTGTTTTGTTTTATTTTGTTTTTATTTCATTTTATTGTTTTATTTTATTTTATTTTACTTTTTTGTTTTATTGTTTTACTGTTTTATTTTGTTTCATTTTATTTTGTTTTGTTTTACTTTGTGTTTTATTTTGTTTTCTGTTTCCTTTATTTTATTTTATTTTGTTTTATTTTGTTTTTATTTTTATTTTGTTGTTTTCTTTTTTCTTTTGTTTTAGTTTATTTTACTTTATTTTGTCTTATTTTGTTTTGTTTTACTCTATTTTGTGTTTTTTTTTTTTTAAGATTTTACTTATTTGACACAGAGAGAGAGAGATCACAAGTAGGCAGAGAGGCAGGCAGAGAGAGAGGGGGAAGCAGGCTCCCCGCTGAGCAGAGAGCCCAATGCGGGGGCTCGATCCCGGGACCCTGAGATCATACCCTGACCCAAAACCAAGAGTCACATGCTCAGCTGACAGAGCCGCCCAGGTGTCCCTGCAAGGATCCTCTTAAAATCGAGCCTGGCAGGTGACATTCCCGCTTATAATCTGACAACAATGCTTTGTTTTGCTTGGACTTGGGGTTGCCAAATAAAATACAGGACACCACCTGAACTCAAAGGGCACATAAACCGTGAACGATGTTTGGAGTGTAAGGAGGCCCAAATACTGCATGGGACATACTTACCCTATAAGAATTATTTGTGGTTTATGGGAAATTCAAATTCATCTGTGCCTTTAATATACATGCATCCCAAATAGTGCCTGGGGTATACTTACAATAACAGAATTACTCATTATTTATTTGAAATCCAGGTTCAACTAGTTGATTAGTGTAGATGTATCCCAATATCACACAGGACATACTTATAATAATAAAAGAATGATGTGTTTTTTATCTGTCTCACCACTTAGTATAATTATGTCCCAAAGATTGCATGGGCCATACACTCAAATTCAAATTCGACTGGGTGCTTAGTCTCAGTATGCCCCAAATATTATGTGGGACATACTTAGAATAAAAGAATTATTCATTGTTTAATTGAAATTCAAATTCGACTGGGTATTGAGTGTAAGTATATCCCCAATACAGAATGGGACATACTTCTTATACTAAAACAATGATGTATCATTTAGCTGAAATTCAAATTCATCTTGGCATTTACCCTAAGTATGTTCCAAATATTATATGGGGATATATTTCATGCTAATACATATACATATATTTATATGCACACATTTTATACTCATATGTATATATTAAATATATACATGGATATACTATAGGTATATTTGTATATTATATACATGTTATTTATCTGAAATTCAAATTTTCCTTGGTGTTTAGCCTAGGTATGTCCCAAATATTACACAGGGACATATTTTATACTAATATGTGTGCATATATACATATTTAATACTAATATATATACATATATATTCTTTATACTAGTATACACACATATACATATTTTATACCAATATACACATACATACATATTTTATACTAACATACACACATATATACATATTTTGTACTAATATATACACATATATACTAATACACACATATTTTATACTAATATATACATATTTCATACTAATATGTAAATATTAAGTATATACATATATACTATATTATATCATATATATATTTATATATACATTATTTATCTGAAATTCCAATTCACCTTGGCATTTTGCCTAAGTGTGTCCCAAATATTACACGGGGACATATTTTATTCTGATATAAATACATATCTACATATTTTATACTAATATGTAAATATTAAGTGTATACTTAATATTTATACTATGTGTATATTATATTATATATATACTATGTGTATATTATATATATTTTTATATACATTGTTTATCTGAAATTCCAGTTCATCTTGACATTTTGCCTAAGTGTGTCCCAAATATTACATGGGGACATATTGTATACTAATATATATTATATTAATTTATACATATATATATATACTATGTTTATAGTATATATGTTTATATATATAAATGCACACACACATTGTTTATCCGAAATTCAAATTTTACTAGGTATCCTGCATTTTTCTTTTTTTTTTTTGCATTTTTCTATAAATATTTTATTTTTAAGCATTCCTTAATCTCCACACCCCCGATGGGGCTGGAACTCAACCAGGGTCTCAGGGTCCGCCGACAGAGTCCACCGTCCTGCATGGTTATTTGTTTAATCTGGCGACCTGCCTGGAGGAAGAGGCAAAGTCATCCTAAGGGTCCTCTAGGGCCATTGCCTCTGCAGCTAGGCTTCCTATGCTCAGGGCACGCGGTCCCTGTCCCTTCTGCGACACATGCTCACAGGCTCCGTCCCTCCTTCAGGTCATTGTCTAAACCCCACGCCCCCAAGCCCTACTAGATATGCACAGATGTGCCCGCATCTGTATGTAAATAATCACATCTCCGCGCGCACATGTATATGATATGGCATAAAGCACTAACGTATACTTAGACCCTTGTAATTATATGTACAGCATGAAAACAGATAATTATTGCCTTGCAAATGCGCCCCTCCCGCCCGCCCTCCCACTTGGCTATTTCTGTCTTTCCAGCCAGCAAGTCGCATCCTCTCAGGGACAGCTAATGGTGATTGCGCATGGCTCCCCGGTGGGATCTGAGCCCCAGGAGACAGGGATCTCGGTCTGCTTACACCGTTTCACCCAAATGCTCACGTGGGGAGGGCCTGGCACTTGGTAGGGTCTCCACCAGCACCCCGGCTTGGTGGCTATGCAGTGCTGACGGCCTTTGCTGTTTCGAGCTCTGGGGCAACGAGCTGTCTTCCCCAAATCCCTTCCCAGGTTCCTCGAACACAGCCTGATCGAGCAGGTGCATGTGACGATTGTGATGGTCCCTTCCTGATAATTCCCTATAGCATTTGCACGCACTCCTACTCTCCCTTTCGGGGTGCCGCATTGCCCACTGCCTGGAAAGCCGACCTCCCTGGGGGCTGTGTATGGGGCCAATCATGTGGGGGGACGGGACACCCAGATTTGGGCTAAGCTGCCTTCCTCCACTGGGAGAGACTGACTGGCTTTTCTCAGGCACACACCCTACAGCCCCATCGCCCTACCCCCAAGGACCGGCTGGGGGCACAGACTATTTTTTTTTAATTAAAAAAATAAAATTAGCAGGGTGCCTGGGTGGCTCAGCGGGTTAAAGCCTCTGCCTTCGGCTCAGGTTATGATCTCAGGGTCCTGGAATCGAGCCCCGCATCGGGCTCTCTGCTCATCAGGGACCCTGCTTCCCCCTCCCTCTCTGCCTGCCTCTCTGCCTCCTTGTGATCTGTCTCTCTGTCAAATAAATAAATAAAAATCTTTCAAAAAAAGAATTAAAAAAATAAATTAGCTTATGTGCTTGTAAATTACGCATGCTTTAAAAGATTATAAATGCACACATAAATATACATATACACACACGAGCATGTGTACATGTGGCTTAATACATATTTAGGTTTGTATATTTGTATCTATGCTTATACACAGTTAGGTTTATGTTTGGATATATGTTTATACATATTCATCTACTATGTATACATATACAGTATTGTAACATTGTTTTTTTTTTAAGATTTTATTTATTTATTTGAGAGAGAGAGAGAGCGAGAGAGAGCATGAGAGGGGAGAAGGTCAGAGGGAGAAGCAGACTCCCCGTGGAGCTGGGAGCCCGATGTGGGACTCGATCCCGGGACTCTGGGATCATGACTTGAGCCGAAGGCAGAGGCTTTGACCTACTGAGCCACCCAGGCGCCCTGGCTTTGATTTTTCTCCAGTTACTTTGTGAGACTCTTGAGTTCCTTCCCAGGAACTTGAGCGCCTTCCCAGGAGCCAAAAGGAGTGGAAAAGCTTATCTGACCCCAGCGATAAGTCAAGGCATTTGTTGGCATTTTGCAAAGCTCTGTGCGACTGTGTGCATTGAATATCGCTGGTCACGGTTCCTATAAACCTCTCCAGCATCTGAGAAGGAATACCTCTCATGCATACCTTGGGTGAAGAGTAAACTCAGCAAAGTCTAATGATAGGCTGGTCCAGCCCAGGCAATGCTTCCCTCCCAACCCCCATCAATGCTTCCTATATGGTTTTCTTTGAAATCACTCAAGAAAAGCCTCCCGAGTAAATAGGCACATTGAGAAGCATTATTTTTGGAAGTCAGCGCTCCAGGCACCAGAAAGCACCTCCTTCGGTCTTTGGGATTTTCAAACTGTATTTGGGTGAGACAGAGCGCCTCAGGGTTTTGCTTGATTTCAGCGACGGTGACTGGTTTATCTCGCTGAAATCCGCAACTATTGGAGCACTCCTGTTTCCACCCCGTGATGACTTCATTGCTCTGAGCCCGTCTGGAATTCACGACCTGCCCACCCAGGGACTGTGTGCGGTGTCTCCGTGGCGAACGCATCCTTGGCTTCGCCGGACGGGGCATTTTGAGATCAGATTCACCTGGCTTGGCTCTTGATTGGGGTCTGTTTCTGGGGGATGGGGATGAGGGCATTTCTAAAGCAAGGGAGATGGGAGATGGGAGCAGTTTGAAAAAGGGGTCCCATTTGCATGAAAACCGGGCACCTGGGGGCCCGCACAGGCTGGTGTGCACGGGGGTCCCTTGGCCGGACTCACGCTGGAGCTAGGCTCCATTCCTGTGGCTCCACAAACATAAGTCTCGTCACCTCTGGTGACTCGTGAAGGGCCTGGCTCCGTCTCGGAGGTCCGAGGGCCCAGCACTGTCACTGGATGTAACCCAAAACTAGGATTCCGGGAGTTCCTAATACAGGAAACCCACACAGACCCCTCCCGCAGGGCCGACCTGCAGGGCGAAAGGAGAACCACAAACCTGCACGGCTGCGATCAGTGAGTGCTGCTCGGACTTGGAATCACTCCTTGCTAAGAAAAGGTTCGCCGGTGATCAACGGAAACGCCCAAGCCCCGATAAGGGCCGTTGCAGCAGCTGGTCTGAGAAATGGGGAGCAAATATACTGACCACGAAAAGCCACTCTGTTCTATTCCCACGACATAGGGGCACCCAGTAGAGGCCGTTGTGTGCATTGCGGGCAATGCCTGAAACCCTAATTCTGTAGCTAAACACCTACGAGAATTTTCTGCCTGCTTCCAACGACCAAATCCCAAATGGACAGATCTTCCAGCATCCAGTGATTTAAAGAAAACAAAACCCAAACAACCCCAAAACTCCCATCCCTGTGGGACTCCAGATTCAACAGACGGCTACATTGTTTGAAGGACCACTTTCCAGAAGCCCCGGAAGTCCTCTTTTAACAAAATACTGAAACCCACCATGCATATTTACAAAGTATGAGTTTATCTGACTGAGTGGCAATACACAGGGATATATTAAACTGAAAATATATGGGGGCACCTGAGTGGCTCAGTCAGTTAAGCCAAAAGCACCTGTCTTTGGCTCAGGTGATGATCCCAGGGTCCTGGGATCGAGTCCCGCATCAGGCTCCCTGCTTAGAGGGGAGTCAGCTTCTCCCTCTCCCTCTGCTCCTCTCCCTGCTTGAGCTCTCTCTCTCTCATAAATAAATAAAATCTTTAAAAAATATATATATATGTATATTTTTCATGTATAAATATAAATTTATAAATTGTGATGTCTGTAAAGACAGCTTATACATTTTTTACAATATATACATTAGAATTTATAATAAAATAGAATATACATTACAGCATGTTAGAATATACTGTACAATATACGCCTAATATTATACATATAAGTTGTAAAGTCTGAAGGCAGCTGAACACGTCTTCTAGGATTTGCACGTTAGAATGTATAATAAAACATTAAAAGATAGAATATATTAGACTACATTATAGAATGTCACAATATATAACACATCACATATGATATATGATACATATGTATAATGTATAAATATGTATACATTTTATAATATATACATGTATATGATGCATAATATATATCATATATTGTGACACTGTTGCAAAGTCTGTGAAGGCAGCTGAACATGTCTTTAGAATACAGATAATAAAATATATTAGAAGAGATATTCTAGAATGTAGTAGAGTACAACGTATGTAACATATAATATAATATGTATACATTGGGAAGCCTGTGAAGGGAACAGTGTACGGTTTAACGGACTATATACACATTCACCCATACGCGCACACACACACACACCCCTATGTACACATACATACAGGTGTATATAGATTTTCATGTATAATCTATATTTGTATATCTGCATGTGTTTGTGTGTGCACGTATGTGTACATACAATATACACACATGCATACGCACAAATACATAAATATGTACCCCAAATGAGCGATACACATGTACTCCAGCTGCCTTCACTGAAAACAGCTTTCTTTTCCATGTGCTCATGGGCGCCCGCACAGGGGAGGGTACTGACCTTCCGGTCCCTCTGGGTGGACGCAGGAGCTCTTTCTTTCCGCATTCCTGAGCCGGACACTTCCCGCGTGCACCCGGGGGGGAATGCGGCGGCCTAAAGGCAGGAATGACCCTATAGGACCTACCTTCCCGGGATTGTTCGGTCTTGTCTCCCGAGTGCTAAGCTGTGGTTTCCGAAGAATTTTTATGATCCTTCCACATGAAAGCTGCTTTGTACGCTAAGGTGTTGCCCAACCTGCCCAGGATATTTATAGGAAGACCTAGCTCTGCGGTGAGTCTCCGGGGCGGGAGAGGAAGGAGTCGCACCAACTCTGCAACCCAGAGTCTAACTCCGAAACTTCGTCTGGAATCCTTTTCTGCCTGGGCGCAACTGGAAGGGAAAAGCCTGTCCCTAATTGACCCAGCCTTGGCCACCAAGCCTAGTCACCTAGGAGCATCACAGTGGTGAGGGAGCCGGGGACGTGCCCCCGAGCACCGGCCTGGGTGCCCAGAATCGCTCAGGAGGGCCTGGTGGCCAGAGGGCCTCCTGGTTCCAACCAGGTGCACGCGGCCTGCTCAGGGCAAGCATTTTTGGCATTCCAGCTCAAGATCTGGCAACAAGCAAAGACAGCTGGCCTAATGCCCCGGGGGAAAATGCCACCCACAATGTGCAGACCAGGGCTGGACCCGAGCTGAGGGCCCCGGGCCAGCAAGGCACACCCAGAGCCCGCATGTGACTTCCGGTGGCCCCCTCCCAGTTGGCCGAGCCTGGCAGACAGGGCCTGGTGTCCTTAAGAATGCCCCGTCCCCGACCTCAGGACACCCCCCTCCAAGGGCCGAATGGCAGAGATGCCCCCAAACCAGGCGGGCGGCGGTAAGGTCTCTCTTTGCAGCTCCAAGTGCGGTCCGCGGGGCCGCAGCTGGGAACAGCCCTTCCCGGCCCGCATTTTAACCGGATGCCCCGGGACGGGGTGAGCAACGAAAGGAGAGCACGTCCAGTTACGTTCCAGTTTCAGAGACGCCCGAGTCCCTGACTGCGTTAAGGACATCTGGGACTTACACTGCGGGGGGGACTCTCCTCCTGTGTCTGAAATACAAATTGTTCGGAGGCACCCGGCGTTTCTTTTCCAAAATGGTGCCAGGTGTGCTTAAAACAGCGACCCACGAAGTTCCATGCACTGTTTTTGGGGGGGGGGGCAAAGGGGTGGGGCTCGTCCTAACTCTTAAACCCGTGTCTCCTGGTTTTTGTTTAAAAAACGGTTCTTTGGAAATAATCATGGATTCTTAGGAAGGTGCCCAGAAACTGGAGGGAGGGGTGTGGAGCCTGGCGCCCTCGCGCGCCAGCCCGCCCCCGCCCCCAGCTAGCACTTTGCATCACCATGGTCCCCCCGAGAAACCAGGAAGCTGACACGGGCCGGGTTTTTATTCGCTAGCCGCCCTCGGGGACGCGCGGGCACCGAGCGGCCGCCAGCCGGAGCGCCCCGTGCGCCTTTCGCTGGGGCTCAGTTTGGATTTTTAACTTTACTTTTGTTGGAGCCACGCCCTCCCGGTCCCCCCCGCGCGCCCTGCCTCCCCCCCTTCCGGGCTGGGGCGCGGCAGGCGCGCCGGCCGGCCCGCGGGGCCCCCGGGGGACCTCGGCTGCGGAGCCCACCCCCGGGGGACGCCCCCGGCGGCGCAGGGGGCGCGGCCAAGTCTCGGATCCGGCACCGGGGCGCGGCGGGGGCGGAGCGCGGGGGCCCCAGCGACACCCCCGGAGGCCGGCCGAGCCCGGGCGGGCTGGAGAGCGCGCGGCCCCGCCCAGGCCGCTTCCGCCCGGCCCCGGACTAGCGCGCACGCAGCGCCGGCGCGGGTGGCGACCGACGCGGGCCCCCGGGAATGAACAGGGAGCCGCGCGCCCGCGGCCAGGACCCCG
Source organism: Nasua narica (assembly GCA_028533885.1). NCBI lineage: Eukaryota > Metazoa > Chordata > Mammalia > Carnivora > Procyonidae > Nasua > Nasua narica. The sequence continues at coordinate 1,393,440 of CM052801.1, read as the reverse complement.
CCTCGCCGCCCCCCGCCTCGGCCGCGCCGCCGCCCCCGCCGCCGCCCCCCCCGCCCGGGCCCCCGGGCCCGCCCCCCGAGGCCGCGGGCTACTCCCACCAGCTGCTGCTGCTGCTGCTGCAGTGAGCGCCGCCCCGCGCCCCGCCATTGTCCCCGCCGCTCCGCCAGTCGCGCCGGGCCGCGGACCGGGAGGCGGGGGACGCGCATGGGTGGGCGCCGCTGATGCCGCCGCCGCCGCGCCGCCCTCCGAGGCTGCGTCCCGGGAAGCCCGGACCTCCGCGCTCCCCCGCCCGGCCCGGCGCCGCGGACTGGAGCGCGCCCCCATGGAGGCTCCCGGGCTGGCCAGGGCGGCCAAGGCGGCCGCGACGGACCCCGAGCCTCAGGAGAGGCGCGGGGAGACCCCCGACGGGGCGCCCGCGCTCTGCCCCAGCCCCGAGGCGCCCTCGCCCGAGCCGCCAGCCTACCGCCTGCAGGACTTCGACACGCTGGCCACCGTGGGTGAGTAGCGCGCGCGGGGACCCGGCCCGCAGGGTCGCTCGGCGCCGCCCGGGACGCTGGCGTCAGACAAAGGGCCGGTGTGCCGTCGCCCGGCCGCCTCCCCGAGCCGGCCCTGCCGGGTCCCGTCCGCTCAGCGTCTCAGCGCGGGCTGGCGATGCGCCCCTGGGCCCTTGGGCGCTCCCGGAGTTGGAGGGTGGCCCCCGCAAGCTCCCGCGAGCCTCCCCAAGTGTCCGCGCTCTGGCCCGCGCCCCAGGAGTCTGCTTGTTTAGAAGACCCCACCTCCTCCCCCAAAGCCCCTGGTGTCTGTGCCACCCAACGTCACAAAACTTCCTGGGGGTCATGTCCTGTGGGGGACCTCGCCCGCCCTCCCAGCCAGGGGCCTCTAAGGGACAGAGGCGGCGCCCAGAGGCACCTGCGGAACTCTGGCCAGCCTCCCTCTGCCCAGCGGCAGGATGCCCCCCGTGTAGACTTTAGACCTCACCAGAGACGCGGCCGGGACCGGTGACCTGGGGCGTAACGGTGAGGCGGGCATGGGGTCGGGGAAGGGGGCGGACGAGTTGGAGATGGATTACCCATTTCCCCCTCAACCGCGCGTGCTTTTCATCTTGTTCATCCGAGAAAGTTGGCATTCTTGATCAGACACTGATTTCCTTTTGTCCTACGCCCGAAAGGCGCTGCTATCTTATGGGGCCACCCCGACTGGCCTGGAAAATCCCCACCCCGGGTCCGAGCTAGGTTCGAGTGGTGGGCACAACCCTCTGTGGCTTTTCGGCAACTCTTTGTTGCTCATGGGGTTTCAGAGATGGGTCTCTTGTTGGAGACATAAACGGGGAAGGGGGCAAGCCACATGTCACCAAGGGGTTGGGGTGTTCTGGGACTTTTCCTGGGTCCCCTGCCCCTCTTCTAGAAAGGAGGAAGCTGGGCAGGGAATCAGGAAGCCGGGGCTCAAGGTCACGGCCTTAGGGTTTAATCGGACTGCCAGGCTCGGGCACATTGGCTTCCTAAGGAGCCACCAGCACAGAGGGAGACTGCCTGGACTTCCTGCCTGTGGGAGGGAGGGGTCTCCAGGGAACCTGGTTTGGGAAGGAAGGCACGGCAGGCACCTTCTCTACCTCTGTGTGCCTCTCGGGTCTCTCCCCTGTCAGCCTCCTCCTCTTCCTTCTGTCTGTCTTGTCTCTGTGCCCCTTCCCTGCCCTTCCCCGGGGAACCTGGACTCTTGGGAAAGCAGGCTGCGTTTTGCAGGGCTGCAAGGTGGGACGGAAACCCACAGCCCGGGCGGCGACACCGGGGAGTCGGTGGAAATACAAGCGAACAATGGAAAGTTGGTAGAGGGCCCGCCGAGGCTTGGCACGGAGCACCAACAATTGTGTCTTGTTTGGGCACGCACCGGGGGTATTGTTGGAGAGGCCCGGGCCGGAGGCCAGGGTACCCAGCACGGCGTGGGCAAGCTGGTGGGCCGTCGCCGGGACCTATTATTCTGCTGCCTGCGGTCCTGTGGGGACCCTGTGAGCCGTGCCAAGTGGGCACGGGGTGGCCAGCCCGTCGCCTTGTCCTCACAAATAGAATGTGGCCGCCTCTGGGGACTGAGGGGCGTGCATGGGAGGGTGATTTCTTCCACGGGTCTTTGCGTCTTCCAGGAGGATGCTTGTTCCCCGAGGATAAGTTCCGGTGGGCTCCCCGGCTGTGAGGGGAGCAGGTGCGTGTATATGTGTGTGTGTGAGAGAAAGGGACACGCACGCAGACGCAGGTGTGGATGCGACTCGTCTGAAGGAATCCCCCGCCTTCTCCGGCCGTCCCCCTCCTGTGTCCCAGCCCCAGTGCCCACCCGCTGCAGGGGACTTCCTAAGTAAGGTGCCGTGGGTCCCGGAGAGGGGCCAGGCTGAGCTCTGCCCGGGCAGTTAGAACCTCGCCTCCTCGCTGCCCCCCCTGGCGGCCAGGCCCCCGTGGGTCCTGCGGGGTCCTGGGCGGTGTGTGTGCACTTTCCCAGTTGAGCCACGGGGTCTCCTGGACGGGAACCCAGCCCACACGCAAGCAAACCTGCCACCTGCACACACCCCAGACCTCTCTTTGCTCTTCTTCAGCCGCACCTTGGAACCTTCCGGGCAGAAAGGGTCCGGCTGGAAGGTCGCGGCCGGGCTTTGTCCTGGCTGCGCGCATTTCGCCCGTGTCTTTTGCTCTTGTCCTCACGCGCCCGCGTGCCCTGCGGTTTCCCTTCCTCACTCCTGCCTGAGAGCCGGGCGCGGTCGGGAGGCTCCCCGAGGGGCAGAAATGCCGAGTCACCCCGGTTCTGCCGGCTTCCTTAGCCACGCCCGCCGTGCCCGGGCTCCAGGCCCCACCGCAAAGGGCACGACCCCCGGACGGAGGAGGAAAGCCGGACCGGGGAGTCTGTGTGCACTGTGCATCCGCCGATGGCCCAGAAACCCGGACGGCCAGGAAGAAAGTCAGCAGGCGTCGCAGGGAACCGACGTTGGGGCGTGTCTGGGCTAAACCGTGATTTCGGGGCGGGCTCCGCAGCCGGGAAGTGCTGTGCAAGCGCATTTCCGCACACTCCAGTCTGCAGGAGGACGCTTGGTTTAGTCCCGTGATGGGGGACAATGTGCTGTTAAAACACAATCATAGGTTTTGAAGTAATTACAGACGCCCAGGGCGTTCCCGAATCCGAGCCCAGCGTCCCGTGCTCCCCTGGCAAAGCTTGCGTCGGTGGCGTCGCCGTTGGTGGCCCAGTATCAGAACGGGGACGTTGGGTTGGTGGTAGGGACGTGCTGAGGGGCCACAGGTCACGTCCCCGCGCTCCTGGGTTCTGCAGGCTCCGCTCTCAGCGTGTGTGTCTCGGTGTGTGTGTGTGTGGCTGCCGTTCTGTGCACTTTTATCGGGTCCCTTTCTTTCTCAGCCAGCGCCCCAAATCGAGGACAGAACTGATGCCCTCGGCAGAGACTGCTGGGTCCTCCTTCTCCGCGGTTGCACAGAAAGCCCCGGGCAGGGCGTCGTTCCCTACCGCCGAGGAGACCTTCCTTCCCGAGGGGACTCCTGACAGTCGGTTCTCTCTAACGTGTGCTTGGAATCGGTTTCCTTCGTGGTCATAGGGTTTTCTCCTGCGCTCTTAGTGCCCCCCCCAGATTGTCTCTGCTTTCGCTCCCTCTGACCTGAGCTCTTCTTTACCCCCAAATGGGCGGTCGGTCATAGGGGCGGTGTTGACATAAGCCATTAGGAGGAAGTGCTTCTTGCTCAACAATACGCAGAAAATCGAGATCAGCCTTTGATCCAGTTGGTCTCCGTGGGGCGGGGCGGGGGGAACTTGCCAACGAGCGCCCCCAAGCCGCCGTTTCCGTGGCACAGCGTTCCGGGAACCCAGAAATTAGATGACCGATTAGAAAGAGAGCGTTCTCAAGGACAGAATTCCTCCATACGCTGTTCCCCTTCATGTTTAAAAAATGGACATAAAATTCACAGAACGTAAAACGAACCGTTTCCATTCAGAAACCTGCACGACCAGCACTTCTGTCTACTTCCAAAACGTTCTTGGCACGACCCCAGAGGAGACCCGGCCCCAGGAGCTGTCACTTCTCAGCCCCTTCCTCTAGCCCCCGGTGACCAGGAATCTGCTTTTTTTTTTTTTTCTGTCTCCATGGACTTTCTGGCTCTCTGCGCTTCGTTCTCTGAGTGCTTTTTCTTTTTCCCTTGCCGTCTCCAAGGGGCTGACAGTCCAGTGGCAAGAGACCATGGGGAGATGCAGAGCCCAGATTTCCCCGCTCAAGTGGTAAGAGAAAGATGCACCCAAAAGACCAGATGAGGACAAACCAGGAAAAAGGCATGTGCAGTGGGATTGAGCCCTTCATGAGCAAACACATACAGGCAACCTCCAGCATCCTGGGGTGAGTCAAGACCCCACCACCACCCCGAATTCATGTCCTCCTTCTCAGAACTGCACGTGGGACCTTATTGAGAAGTAGGCTCTTTGCAGATACAGTGAGTAAAGGATGCTGATGGAGTCCGTTGGACTAGGGTGGTTTTAAATGCAAGGGCAGGGATGGGAGGAGAGACACAGGCACAGAGGAGAAGCCATGTGAGGACACAGGCAGAGATGGGAGGGACGTGGCCACAAGCCCCGGGATGCCTGGAGCCCCAGAAGCTGGAAGAGGCAGGGAGGACCCTCCCCTGGAGCCTCAGGAGGGAGCACAGCCCTGCCCCACCTGGGTCTCAGCATCCCTGCCCCACCTGGATCTCAGCATCCCTGCCCTACCTGGATCTCAGCATCCCTGCCCCACCTGGATCTCAGCATCCCTGCCCTACCTGGATCTCAGCATCCCTGCCCTACCTGGATCTCAGGGGTCCTGCCCTGCCTGGATCTCAGCATCCCTGCCCCGCCTGGATCTCAGTATCCCTGCCCCGCCTGGATCTCAGCATCCCTGCCCCGCCTGGATCTCAGACTTCTGGTCTCCAGAGCTGGGAGGGGATGAATTCACATTGTTTTAAGTCACCATGTGGTGGCAGCCCTAACACAAGTAGGCAATGAATACACCTGTCGGAGAGGAATGCAGAGCTGACTTCTAGGTTGCTCTACACCATGGTGCCTTTGGTCCATGCATGGGTTTCCCCAAATCCCTAGAGGTGCACACTATCCGGCTCCAAGTTGGATGATGCTTTCTGTGGGCCATCTTATCCGAGCGATAGCTTGTGGAGAGCGATGTGTTCATTTCGGAAGATGAGGCATCGGTAACTCACTGCTTGAGGAAGGTCATCCCCAGTGCTCAATGGAACAGAGCCAAGAACTTATTACTCTCCTTCTGCCTCTGCTTCTGCTCCCTCTCAACCATCCCCTTCCCCCACGGAGAGCAGCCAGGTGAGGCTTACACACGGTGTCTACTTCATTTTCCCACTCCCTGATGCAAATCCGCGGCTTTCCCACATGGCCAGACCAAGGGGCGCCATCTTGAATCCCTTCTGACCTTCTGACCTTGGGTTGCTGTAACAAAATACCATCCACCAGGTGGCTTATAACAACACAACTTTAGTTTTCACAGCTCTGGAGGCTAGAAATCCGAGCTCAGGATGCCAGAGCGTGGGTGGGTTCTGGTGAGGGCCGTCCCTGGCTTGTCATGGCCACCATCTTGCTGTGGGCTCATACTTTGGGAAAGGAGGTAGGAGAGTCAAGCTTCCTGGTGGCTGCTCTAAGGGAACTCAATTCCCCGTAAGGGACCCCATTCTCATCAGATCTTAGTTACGCCCCAAAGACCCACTGGCAAATATAAATAGTATTAAATTGGAAGCTAGTGCTTCATGATAGGAAACTGGGGGTTGGGGTTGGTGCACAATATTCAGTCCATAATACTCTCTTTTTACTCCTCGTTATGTGTTGTCCTGACTTCCTTCTCCTAAACTCCTACTTTTGGGTACAGGTGGCCGCCCCAGCAGCATGCTTCCCTCGCCTCACCCTGGAATCCCCAGGAGAGGGCACCTCACTCTCCATGTCTGTCTGGGACAACCGTCCTTGTCCCTGCTGGCCTCGCCCACAGGGGTGGGGACGTGGCACCGTGATGGTGGGCTCAGATGCCCTTCCTGGGTGAGTTCCTCCGCAGCGGGGGAAGACCCGGGAGGGTGCCTTTGTCCCTGGGGGAAACGGGCAGAGGCAGCCCATGCCACCTGGGTTCACTGGTGAGGACGCTTCTGACCACAGTGTTCTTTCTGAGAGATTAACGTGTTACGATTTCTCTGAAAACTACTTTCAGTCTCTGGGAGGGATGCCATGGGGCTCTCTCTGTATTTCCCCCAAGGCTTTTTTCAAATGACCACAGTGTCACGACCTTCACCACCCTTTGGAGACTCATCTTTTCCTTTTTTTTCCCCTGGAACTCTGTGCCGTTTGTTGCTGGGAAGGGGCGTAAAGTACTAGATAACCAAGGCCGACGTTGTTGCGAGTATAGGCAGGGGACCCGTCATCTCCCCTGATCTCACAAGGGTGTCCACGAGGGCGGCTGGCCGCTGCCTCTGGGGGTTTCTGCCTCCTTCTCTGCACTGTCTGCTGACTGTCGGCGGCCCGGCAGTCCCCTGCCCTGTGTCCTCCCTCTCTCCCACGGCGCTCGTGCACCGTGCTCCCCTGCACTGAGGCAGCCGAGCGGGGGCACGGAATCTCTGGGGCTGTTTGCTAGCTGCGTGTCTTCGGGCAGGTGTTGTCCCTTCCCCCGGGAACGTGGCTCGCGGTGACATGGCAGCGCCTCCCTGCAGAGCTGGTGGGTTGTGTGGTGTTCGGCAACGGCCCAGCCTCTGTTCATTTCTTCCCGCGTACACGGCCCGTTGGGCTGTCCCTATGGGGCAGGAACCTTCCCGGAAAGCCGGAAAGTCCCCATGTCGGGAAGTCCCTGGGCCCGGGCTCCTCAGGACGGTAGTTGGCTCTGCTCACGATGGACATTGGTGGAGCAGCCACTGAGCGCCAGCCGGCTCTCGGGACGGAGTAGGGGGCTCGACACACAGGTCCCTGCTTCTTGAGTTCACGTTCCACCGAGAGAGGTGGCCAGTGGGTCTGGGTGTGACACCTGCATGTGGTGGTTTGTTCGGAGACCCTCCGAAGCGTGGGGGACGACTGGGCAGCGGCATGGGGGTTGGAGCAGCAGGTGCCGAGGAGGGCTGGGGGCGCGCTGCCCCAGGCGGGAGGTCATGGGGTCTCCTTTCCCAGAACGAGAGCTTTGCTCGCATCCTGGAAGGGAGGGGGCTCGCCGTGGGGACGCCCTGGGCAGACTATGGGCACAGGGGCTGGTTCTCCACCTTGAGCGGCAGCAGAATGCCCTGGAGCAGATGGCCAGCCCCACCCGGCAGATTTCCTGATGCCCCAAGGTGGAGGGGTCCCAAGACTCTGCATTTCTAACAAGTTCCCAGTGATGCTGTAGCTTCTGTGCTCTGCAGTGTGCTTTGGAGCCACAGGGCGACCTCGGGGCCCACCGGGCATGATCTAGAAGCTCTCAGAAGGTCATGGTGGCCAGTGTGGGATGGAGCAAAGCAGGAACATGAAGGGCAGAGCTTCCGTGTGGGGCCTGTAGTGTGTGTGTCCTCACGTGGGCGTTCCTGGATGCGTGTGCAAGGAGAAAGGGCAGGGGTCGTGTCTTTTCTTACAAGGACACTTGTAAGTTGTCTGTAGGATGAGGGCCCCACCCCAATGACCTCATTTCCCCATAATTACTTCTTGGAGTTTCATGTCCAAATACAGTCACACCAGGATTTAGGCCTTCAAGGCATGAATTTTTGTGACAGAGACATTCAGTTCATAACAGTGACTTAGAGAACAGTCATGGGTAACTCCCAGGTTTTGGGGTTAAATAATTAGAAAAGTGGCATGAGGCAACAGAAGGAGGGCTCTTGATGGAGCAGTGTTTGGGAGAGAAGATCTCCATATCTTCCCCGTCACCTTTATCAGTGCCTCTCCCTTCTACCTGCTCCCTTTCTGCCTTCTCCACCATACGGATCATCTTAACCATCATCACTAGCATCGTCATCACCAACATCATCATCATGGCCGTCATGACCTGCATCACCACCATCAACCCCTCATCATCATGACCTTCACCACCTTCCCCTCAACACCATCCCCATCCTACCACTCTCTACCATCTTTCTCACCAACACCATCGTCATCATCATGGTGGTCATGACCTGCATCACCACCATCAACCCCTCATCATCATGACCTTCACCACCTTCCCCTCAACACCATCCCCATCCTACCATTCTCTACCATCTTTCTCACCAACGCCATCGTCATCATCATGG
>CM052801.1:1336609-1385085 GCA_028533885.1 Nasua narica | reverse complement strand
TTCCTACCACTCTCGGCCATCTTTCTCACCAACACCATCGTCATCATCATGGCCATCATGACCTCCATCACCACCATCAACCCCTCATCACCACGACCTTCATCACCACCTTCCCTTCAACACCATCCACATCCTACCACTTTCTACCATCTTTTTCACCAACACCATCGTCATCATCATGGCGGTCATGACCTGCATCACCATTGTCACCAACCGGCCCCATCATCATCATCATCACCACCTTCCCCTCAACAGCCGCTCCCATCATACCACCTTTCTCTCACCTTCCACATTATTTCTGCCATCAACTCCACTTCTGACACTCGTGAAACTTTTTCTTTGAAATGCACGGAACACAAAATTGTTTTACGGTGAACCATTCAGGGGCATTTAGCGCATCTAAATTGTGCGAGCATCCCTTCCATCTAGTTCTGAAACACTTGCATCAGCCCCAAAAGAACACCCTCTACCCATTAGCAGTCACTTCCTATTCTTCTTGCCCTTGGCTCCCACCTACTTTCTGTCTCTATGGATTTGCCCATTTTGGGCACTTCATAAGCATGGAATCATACGGTGCAGAGCCTTTTTAAACTGGTTTCTTTCATTTCGCATGGTGTTTTTGAGTTTCATCCATAAAGCTAGTGTGTGTCAGTAGTTCATTCTTTTTTGTGACTAATATTTCATGGAATGGAAATACTACATTTCGTTTATGCTCTTGTCAGTTTGCTTAGAGAAACAAAGTACCAGAGAGGGGACGGCTTCAACCATAGACATTTATTCTCTCTCTCCCAGTCCTGGAGGCTGGAAGTCCACGATCCAGGCGTGGCCAGGGCTGGGTCCTCCTGACGCCTCTCTGTGGGGTGTGCTGACGCCGTCTTCTCCCTGTGTCCTCGCATGGTCGTCCCTCTGTGCGTGTCTACGTCTTAATCTTCTCTTGTTGTGAGGACACCAGTCTTGTAGGATCCGGCTACACACCCCAGTGACCTCATTTTACCTTAATCACTTTACTTTAAAGACCCCATCTCCAGAGATAGCCCCATTCTGAGGTCCTGGAGATTGTGATGTAAATATAAATTTTCTGTGGGGCAGCAACACAATTCAGTGTGAAACTCTGTGTTCCTGTGAAACTTTGGATGCATCAGAGATACCTCTGTCCCCTTGGAGCTCCCATAATGACATAGTCTAGTGTCACCCCGGTTGGATTTGGCTGACCAGCTGCGTGGGCGGTGGGCATTCTTTCTGTCTTGGAAAGGGAGAGCCCCTGCCCGTGTCGCTCATACCTGGGCTTAGTGTGTGCAGCTCCTGGTGCCCAGATGCCACGTGTTCTGCTGGCTTTCCTGAGGCCCTGTGTGGACCTCCATCACGCGGCACCAGGAATGGCAACCCTCCAGCCCGTCTGTTCTGAAGTCTGCAGGACTGGGTGTATGTAGCTGGGTCCCTCCATGTCTTTGGAAGTCACCTTGGGTGACCTCTCTGGGGGATCAGGCAGCCCCACCAACTGTCCAATTCTGTTTATTTTTTATTTTTTTAAAGAATTTTTTAATGGTAGTGGCACTACGTTTTTAAAATTCACCATTCTAACCAATTTTAAGTGTATACTTCGGTGGCATTAAATAAGTCACACTGTGTGACCATCACTACTGCCTACCTCCAACACTTCTCCGTCACCCCAAACCGAAACCCCACACCCATTTAGAAGTCACTTCCGGAGAGTCTAGTGTCCTCTAAGCTTTTTTCTGCCCCTGTAGCTCATCCCTGCTTCCTGACCTGCCTTTCTTCTTTTGCTGCTGGAGGCTGGTCCCCCATTCCTGCTCAGGAGCAGGGGTCTGAGCATTAGAGAACTGACACAGTGTATGGGGTTGGTGCTCAGCTTCCCGGATTGAGTGATGGGGACAGAAACCCTGCCTCTCGGCCACTCTTGCTCCTCTCTGTGTGCTCGGGGAATGGAGGACCATGGTTTCACAATGCATGAGGACCTGGCTCCCCAGCCCGCCGTGTTCCCCACACGGTGCTCGAGGAGGCGGCCGTGAGGGGCTCGGACCCTCAGTGGGGGAGGTCGTCCTTGTCCACGTGCCTTGGCAGGTGTGGGTTCTGTTTCATCCATCCTTCGAGGAGGAGTGGGGAGCTTCAGCCTTGAGCACCTGGGTCTCCCGTCCCCTGCGTGTTAATCAGGAGGTAAGCCCGCCTCACCAAAGCAGGCATCGCGGTCATCGTCACCATTGTGATCATCACGACCATCCATTCCCGAGCGTAGGGGAGGTTCACCATTTCCGGGATGAATCCTGGTGGTGTTTGCCTGGCATTGGCGCTCACTCCTCAGGGCACCCGCAGTCTTCCGGCTACGCTTGTGTCGAGGCTGCTGGGAGCCTTCACCCTCTACCCGACCCCTCACGGGACACCTCTTTGTGAGGCGGCCCCCCGCAAGGTTACCTTCCCTTGTTTGCCTGCTGCGATCGCTCATGGACTTTGTCCTCATATGGCTCTCCTACGGCTGCTCTCCCAAGTGACCTCACGCCGAGTGGCTGAAAACAACACGCGTTTGTTTTAAATCCCCCAGCTCTGCAGGTTAGGGTGGTGGGTGTTGGTGGGTTAACATCAGGGGTCAGCAGGGCTGCGATCCCTTCCAGAGACTCTGGGGGAGAGTCTGTTTCCTTGCTTCTTACAGCTTCTTGATGCTGTCTTCCTTCTTTGGCTTATGATGCCTTCATCCACCTGCTAGGACCAGCAGAGTTGGGTCATATCCTTCTCACGATGCCGTGTCTCTGTCTCTGGTTCTTTCTCTCCTCTCTCCTAACCCTTGTAAGGAACCCCCCCCCCCCCCCGCATCACCGAGGATTGTCTCCCTGTTTGAGGTCAACTACCTAGCGTCTGTACGTAACACTTGGAAACTCAGTTCTCCCTTAAACTCACGTACGCCCAGGATCTGGGGATTCGGATGTTGACGCCTTTTTGCGGGGGACATTATTCCGTCTACTTCCTGTCATGTGCTGTGTGTGCCTCACCTGAGAAGTGGTTTCTAAGAGTGCGCTCCGGAGAGTGGGGCTGGGTGGGGTGGGGTTGGGTGGGCTTCGAGGGGGAGCGTTGGGGGGGTTGGGTGGGCTTCAGAGAGTGCGGTTGGGTGGGATGTGGTTTGGTGGGCTTCGGAGAGGGGGGAGATGGGGGGGTTGGGTTGGCTTCAGAGAGCAGGGTTGAGTGGGTTTGAGTGGGGTACGGTTGGGTGAGTTTCAGAGGGTGGGGTTGGGTGGGCTTCGGAGAGGGGGGAGGTGGGGGGGTTGGGTGGGCTTCAGAGAGCGGGGTTGAGTGGGGTTGAGTGGGGTAGGGTTGGGTGAGATTCAGAGGGTGGGGTTGGGTGGGCTTCGGAGAGGGGGGAGGTGGGGGTTGGGTGGGCTTCAGAGAGCGGGGTTGAGTGGGGTTGAGTGATCCCCTCTCCCTGGCCGGAAGCCTGTACGAGGACCCACTGCCCCCTCTCTGGGACCCGTCCCCTGCGCCGGGCACGCACAACCCGTTTTCACGTGATGAGGAGCCCCGGCGATGGGATGGTCCCGTGGGGTTCACCGTAGGGCACTTAGATAGGGGTGCCGTCGGCCTTGGGAGTACATCTGAACAGCACACATTACATGGCCGCCAATGCATTTGAAGTTGTCCGGCGATTTCTCCACGGAAGCGTCCTGAGGTTCCAAGGCTTGCCCCAGCGGAGTGCCCTGCATCGAGGATGGCATTGGGGGTGCATTCCGTGGCTCGCTCCTGCTCTCCGTGCTCCCCAAAGAGGCCAAGTGGAGATTCTTCAGGGTGGGAGGCTGCCACAGCCCTGAGCATCCCATGTCCCCATGTAGGAGTTCCCTGTGGGCCACCTCTGGGTAGTCCTTAGCTCAGGACTTAGCTCGGCCCCTTAGCTCAGCTCAGGTGTTCAGTTGCCCCCCCAACACCTGTTTGCACCTTCCCACCCTGCTCGGTGTGGGCAGCCTGCCCAGGCCGGGTCCTGGGCGTCCCGGGGCTCTGCCTACGGGGACAGGTCCACGTTTGAGAGTCATCTACCTTGGGCACGGTGTCTTCCGGGTTGACCTTGGTTACCCCCTTCCCCACTTGGAAATCCCTACTGGTTTTTCCAGCAGGTAACGGAAGAAGGCTAGTGACCCCCAAACGCCCTGCTGAAACAAATGCACAAGGTCCCCACCGGGCAGTCACACCCAATGTCCTGGGCAGGCGTGAGAGGCCCGGACTGGAGGTGGTTGGACTGCAAAGAGTTCTGATGGAGCAGCTCATCCAGGAGGTTTGCAGGGCAACCTCCGGAGAGTTCTTTCAAGTGGTTGACGATTAATTTGGTGGATGATTTCATCCCGCTGGATCATTATCTTGGGATCCACTCCACAGAACAAAGGGCCGTGCAGCTGTGGGGCTGGGTGTGTCTGGGGAACAGCCGGGCTCCGCAGAAAGAAGGTCTTTGTCATGCCTGGGGCCCCGGGGATCTGAGCGGGGAGGGCGGCCAGAAGCGGGGCTGGGTGTGTGTGCGCGCGCGAGCGTGCGTGCGTGCGTGCTCACGTTGGGGGCGTGCACTGGGCAGTCCCCCACGGGGATCGTGAGCCAGCCAAATGTCTGGGGACAACTCCAGAGGAAGAAATCATTCTGCAGAGATTGCGCAATCCAGGAAGGGCATTAAGAAGGCAAACTGCCTAGATTGTCCTCTTCGTGGGCCTTAGATTCCATCACCATTCCACCTTAAGAACAAAGCAACGTATGTAGAAAAATAAAATCAGGAACAACTCCCTATTCCCTAGACGCTCGAGCGTAGTTGTTGTCAGATGACTTGACTTAGGAAGACTTTTCTTTGCTCCGTCTTTCAGCAATTCAGTATTTTATTTTGATGACACATACTGGAGTGTCCATTGTATTGGTCTTTTCCAAGAACCAGAGTCTCCTTTCTTTGATTTTTTTTTTTCCCCTCTTTCCCCTCTGTCGATTTCTTGTTCTTCATTTCACTGATTTCGACTTTCGTTTTTGGTCTTTCTTCTGCTTCCTGATCTGCTTGCTCTTTCCCTGACTTTTCTTCTTGCCCTGCGTGAAGAACACAGGTTCGCAGCCGCCTGGTGGGGAAGCATGTCCCCAGAAGGTGCCGCATTTCAGGGCAGCTGCTCTGAGTTCGGGGGGCTTGTCTTCCTTCAAAAAAGAAAATCTGGGGGTGCCTGGGGGGCTCCGTCGGTGAAGAGTCTGACTTTGGCTCCGGTCATAGCAAAGACTCCTTCCCATAGAAAAGACTCCTTCCCCGAAAGGACTGGAACACAGGGATAGGAAAACGCAAAGCAGGATTCTTCTAAAATTAGCGGTTCGGGGGAAGGAATAACTCAGTAGCACAAACAGCGGCAGTGTTCCATGTCGAAGGTTGGCGAAAGGTAGATTTCCCAGGGAGGAGATGATAAAGGCAGGGTGAGTGGTTCAAGACCCTTGGGGAATTTAGATATTGTCTTTTTTTTCTTTGATTTTATTTTTTCTGGCATCGAACTTCACGTCCCAAAGGGGTGGCGTGTAGTTGTCGTTTGAAACATGTCTTTCGCTGATCCGCCATGATGGGGCTTGCATGGAAATGTGCCTTGGGTCAAGAACATGGCCCGTGGCTCCAGCCGGGTGAGAGTCAGGCCCGGGATGTAGCAGACGGACCCTTTCCTTGGTTTCTTGGTTCATGCTGGGATCCCAACATGCTTGCCGTCTACCTGGGTCGCCAGCATCCTGAGAAGGTGAAGGGTTGAGTCTTAACCTAATCTAGGGACACAGATGGATAGTTTCCGATTTCTGTCTTGGACCCTCAGGCTCCTTCTCTCCTGAAGCCTCCTGGGGGATGACGCAGGAGCCCCATAGTCATCGGGGAGGGAGGATTGAGCGATGGGAACTGCCTATCTCTGGGGATGGGGAGGGAAGGGGAGGGTGCAGAGAGACGGTTGGGATAGGAACACACATTTTCATCATGTTGTCCAGAAGCGCCTTTGATCCTGGAGGTTGTGACTTGAAGCGGGAACCCTTAGCAGCACTGAATGGAAGGCTTTCTCCATCTGGCTGTGATATGTCTGGGAACATGTTCTTTGCTCAAGACTTTCAGGATGCCCAGATTTCATATATGGCATGTCTTTGTTGTGTTTGAAGAACGGTGCCATGTGCAGACTTCTCCATTGAACGTCTCTTGAGTGAGCTTGTTGGTTGCATGATGTGTTGCTACTGTGAGCTTATTGCCAGAACCAAAGTGGTTCTCCAGGCGGGGTCCGGAGAACCTTCTGGGGACGTCATGGGGTCAAGCGTCCTTTCATAGTACCATGAAGATATTATTTGTCCTTGCTCTCTTTCTCTCCCTCTCCCTCTCTCTCCCTCTCTCCTCTCGTCTGGGCGTGTGGCTGTTTCAGGAGGCTCCCTGAGCTTGGGACGGTATCACCTCTGACCTTCAGTGGAGTGTCCTTGCTCGCGCTTGTGTTTTGGACATTTCTGCTTTCCCTGCTGATATGGTTACTATCTCCAGAGAGCGATGCCCACAAGCAAAACAGACATTGGTTACGGTCCTTGATCTGTTTCTGAAGATCTGTGCCAAAGAATCTTGAGTTCAGGGAGCTCGAGAAGAGTTGTTTTAAACCAGTGACCCGGTCTAAGAGGTTCTTGATGGACCACCGACAGTGACTGATTTATGGCGATTCCTGTGTCCAGAGAGTCTTCAGGGAATGAAATGCCTCATTGTGCCCCAAGAACGTGGCCAGAATTTTCATTTTTCATCTTACTCCACCCCAGTGCAGTGGTCGCTTTGTTCGAAATCGAATCCTACCAATTGCATTGCGTCTTCGGAACTCTGGATGTTCCCATCGCGGTGTAGGCTTGGGTTGGCTTTGCAAAGACATCATTTCGGCTGTTGTGAAAGTGGTAATTAGCACGTCCCATGTGCACGGAACTGCGGAGTTTATTTTGGGGGGCGGAAAAAGATAGGATGCAGTTTACATTTCCAAGACGCTTACTAATACACATAACTAAGAAAAGGTCAGTGTGTTCAGGATTGTAATCAAGGTGTCAAGAAGGAATGAGGATGTGATAGCAGATGTTCAGGGCTGAGTAGGGTTTGGGAAAACACAAGTGGGGAGGAAGCACGCGGTTTCTGGGGCGCTCCAAGACCGAGTTCTCCTAATGCTTTCGCTCTCGGAGCCCCCGGCCTCACGCACACACGGAAACTTTCTGAGTCACTCTTGCCGGTGTCCGTCTCATTCTTAAGTGGGAAAAGACCGCAAACCCGGTGTTTATCAGGAGGTCACACTGTGTGAGGCATCGAGATAAGTAAAGACATGTGATCCCAGGAAAAGCAGATAATTCAGGGCCCCTAAGAGAAGACTGAAGAAAACAAAAAGAGGAACCCAGGAGACATTTTTAGAGTCCTGTTTTCAGGGAAGTTGGAGAAGGTACCGTTCCTCCCCATCAGTGAAAATGGGACGTAACAACGAAAGAGAAACCGTTGTAGATGGGATTGCTGAGAGTTTAGTTAAAAAAGAAAATTCCCCCAACTCAAGGGGTGATCTTGGTCCTGCTTGCAAGTTCTCCTCCACCTCACCGCAGAGGCGTCGGCTCCCAGTGGCACATCTCCATCCACACCTTTCTCTTGAGTGAGCGCTGGCGGTCTGGTCTCCAAAGCAATGTCTGTTGGGGGGTCTGCGTCTCCCTGAAAGCTAGGAAGCCCATTGTTAGACATTCCTGTGGCTCTTCTGATAAATCCCTGCAAACCTGGTGGCTTACAAGAACAGAAATTCATGCTCCCCCAGCTCTGGAGACCAGAGCCTGAGATCCAGGCGGGGCAGGGCCACTGAGATCCAGGCGGGGTAGGGCCATGTTCCTTCTCGAGGCTGCAGGGAAGGTCCTTCCAGCCTACTCCAGCTTCTGGGGCTCCAGGCGTCCCTGGGCTGGTGGCCGCGTCCTTCCATCTCTGCGTCCGTCTTCACGTGGCTTCTTCTCTGTGTCTGTGTCTTCTCTTCTGCGTCTTACAAGGACCCCTGTCATTGGATTTAGGGCCGTCCTAAAGCAGGGTGACGTCTTCTTGAAATCTTTGACTTCGTTACATCTGCAAACACCCTGTTTCCAAATAATAGCACATTCACAGTACTAGGGGTCGGGACATGGACCTAGCTCTCTGGGGGGACACAGTACAACCCTCTACATGCTTCGTCCTGAACATGTCCCCCGGGAGGGTGCCACCTGGAACTGGTGGACCTTCTTGCCCTGCACCGGAGAACTCAGTAGATCCCTTGCACACTTGCCAGGATTTCTGGTCACTAAGCACTCAGATGCCGACACCCTCCCCTGCAGTCTTGTCCACCCTCCCTCTCCTGGCCCCGCCCCGCCGGACTTCCTGGCTGGGCATCTCCCTGTCACCCCACTCTTCACCCTTGGCCCTGGCCTCTGTCCTGATTGGTACCACGGCCCCCACACTGCCCTGGCTGTTCCCCCCACTGGCTTTTGCCACAACACGGACATCTTCAAAACAAAACAAAAGCACGCAGAACCCGAAGCCACAGTCACAGGCGCTTCCTGTCATCGGGTGATTTCCTGCTGCCGTGCCATGAAGAGCTCACTCAGAGGGCTTCACACTCCCTCCCTTCTCTTGCTGTGCTCCCTAGTGTTTCCTTCCTCCTCCAAAATTCCAGCGCTCTGTGTGGCTCCTGCCTCATCTCCTTTACTTCTCGCCAGTCACCCTACAAAGTAGTCTTTAGTCTCTTCCACACTCCAGTTTCCATTTGAAACATCCTCAAAAGGAAATGTCTTGGGGATCTGGGTAGCTCAGTCGGATAAACGTCTGCCTTCGGCTCATGTCATGATGCCAGGGTCCTGGGATGGACCCCCTCATCGGGCTCTCTGCTCAGCAGGGAGTCTGCTTCTCCCTCAGTCCCTCCCCTGTGCTCATGACCTCTCTCACACACTCTTTCTCTCAAATAAATAAAATCCTCCAAATAAAGTCCTCCAAAAAAAAAAAAAAGGTCTTTTCTGACCCTTACACCAAAGGGAGGTCCATTCGTTTCTTCCTCTACATACCTGTCTTACCAAGTCATCAAACCTGAACAAGCTCATTAAACCAATGAGCTCATCAGTGTTATTATAGCTAGTATAATGGATGGTTACTGTCCACCTTCACGGCCCGATTTTAACGAACCCCAGTGAACGTGGGAACTAGACTTAAGTTGTTCCTTGCTGCTTCAGGGTCGTATAGAATACCTAACACATAGTCAGATATCAGTAGTGGGGGATAGGAATGCCGAACCTCATCATATTGACTGGGTCTTTGTTCACAAAGCGAGGTTATGTCCACCATGTCCATGGGGTGAATTTTCACCCCATGGACTGCCTAACTCATTTGTGGTCAAAGATAGCGTTTTTTACATATTTCTAACCTGGTAGTTAACCCTCGATAACAAGAACCGAGTGTGAGCTGATCGGGAGAACTTTAAAGCTGTCCAGTATGGTAGCTGTTAGCCCCATGGAGCACAATAAGAGCATTGTCTCATTAGCCAGTTTCAGGAGCTGCGTTTTAGATCCTCAGGAGCCCCCTGTGAGTGAGTGTGTGCCTACTGTAGTGGACAGTAGGATGTGGAAGGTTCTGGCCTCATGGAAAGTTCTGCTGGGCAGTAGGTCTTAAGTGGGTGCAATTCTGTCCTCACTGGACACTTGGCAATATCTGAGCATTATTGATGGTCACAGCTGGATTTTGGGGGGCCGGGATGTGGGCATCTGATGGAGGAAACTGCCTTAGTGAGAGAGATTCTCTTTCTCATTTGTCTGTCCATCCATCCCTCCCTCCATCAGTCCATCCATCCATCTGTCCATCCATCCATCATCCATCCATCCATTTACCCATCCATCCATCCATCCACCCATCCATCATCCATCCATCCATCCATTTACCCATCAATCCATCCATCCATCTATCCATCCATCCATCATCCATCCATCCATCCATCTATCCATCATCCATCCATCCATCCATCCATCATCCATCATCCATCCATCCATCCATCCATCCATTATCTGTCTGTCCTCTATCATCAATCAATCATCTATCATCTGCCATCTGGCTGTGTATCTATCCTCTAGCAATCACTTGGCAGCGGTTTTCAGCCAGTGGTGTTTCTGTTCCTCCGAGGACACCTGACGAGGTCAGGGAACATTTTTTGGTTGTCACAACTGGGTGTCGGGTTGCTCCTGGCACGTGGTGAGCGGAGCCCAGATATGCTTCTCGACGCCCTACATTGCCCAGGACGCCCTGCCCTGGAGAGTCATGCAGTCCCAAATGTCCACACTGCTGCCGTGGAGAAACCCTGATCTAAAGGGCAATTACATTTGGGGCATTTCCGGGGTGACTGTGACATTCCATCCCATCCTGGATGCAGTGTAGGCTGTGTCTTTAACGTGGCCAGGTTTTATTGGGGACGCGTGAAGACCCACCCTTGTTCTTGGTGGAGACTCACCCCAGTGACATTCGGAGCTGCAGATACCCAGCTTGTAGGAACACCACAGGGAGCCAGGAATTTCAGGCATTTCCCTTGTGGGACATGTGCTCATGTTGGGGGCGGGTGGGAACTTCCTGTGTTTCTTTTTTCCCTCCCAATTATCCATTCTGTATCTGATAGGAGAGAGGATAATTCAGTAAATAACTTGTCAGTAGGAGAATTGTGCTTCCAAAAATGCTTGTTCTATTTTTATCTTTTCAAATAGGACAATGTGAAATCAAATGTCGCTTGACTCAGCAAAATTTTGAGGGAGTTATTTGTTTAAAAAAACAAAAAGCTGTCTAGACCAGGAAACTCAGAAAACAACCCCCCTCCCACCCAGGGCTGAGGTGAATTAGGCCAGTTTTTTCAGCTGATCTTTGAAGTAAATATTCCCAGTTAAAAAAAGAATCTTCATAGATTATCCAAAACACACTTCTTTTCCGTAACTTTTGCACATTGAGATACAATTCACAGGCCATACGGTTCAGCCTTTCAGAGTGTCCAGTTCTGTGTTTTAAGTTCAATCACGGAATTAGCACACATTTTTTTTTAAGGGACTTTTTCCCATAAAACAGAAGTCTGATTGTGCTTGTGTAGAATAAGAATTTTAAAAACTGGCCTTTTGAAGGAGGATTGCATGCGTTAGACATTTATTTTTTCATACTGCGAGGGGTCACTTATACACGAGTTTAATTTAATGTTATATTTTATTTATTATTTTTTATGATAAATGCAGTAGGGTGCCATAAATGTATTTTCCCTAGCATTTTATTGAGCTACTATTGCATTTTCTTTTCTTTAGCTCACTTATTGTAAGAATACAGTGAATAATGCATAGAACATGCCAACATTATGGGAATCAATTGTCCTGAGTTAGGCTTCTGGTCAACGGTAGGCTATCAGTAGTTACGTTTTGGGGCAGTCGGAAGTTACAAGAGGATTATTTGGCTGCATAGGGGGTCAGCACCGCTAACCCCCGTCTTACTGAAGGGTCAGCTGTATTTTGAGTAATTCCTTAATGCATTGATTTCACAACATCGATCCGTTTCGCATAATTTTGCTATTACATAGGTAAAACATCTCTATAGTCCACAGATAAAATTGCAAAAATTGTACTATGCCATGCATCTCTGTTTCTGTCCCCCGGGCTCTCCCGTGACCCCCAGTACCCGTTTTGGCATCCTGTATCTTTCTGCAGAACATGCTTCCAAAGCAGAGGAGCAACTATCGCTCTGAAGAGGGGAGAGACATTTGAATGACCAACAGAGTGCCTACTTTTGGCCTCCTTGGGAAGTGCGTGTCTTTAAATTGCCTTCAGTATTTCCAAGGTCATTTCACCCATCCAGGCAGTGCAGGAGATGTAAACCCTTGGCCTTAGCTGGATGCAGGAGAGAACGGATTCCGGGGACCTTACAGCTGGGGCTGGGGGTTCCAGGTAAAGGAGGGTGCTTGCCAATACCTGGCATGTGTGGTATGCACTGTGGGTGGGGGGAGGTCCCCCTCCCCACGCCCCCCAGATTTCTCAGGATGTCCAGGTGACTCACCCGAGTCCCAGGAGCCTTCCCTCTGGGTACCAGCCTTGCTGAATCCCTTCAGACCACATCGAGCACCTGCGGAACGAAGGCTCTGTCGTTTTCCACCAAGTCGCGTACTGTTGCTGCATCCGGGGCCCCGGGGGGATGAGGACAGGGGTGTACGATCCTCAGACAGTCTTGGGTCTGAAGCACAGTCCAGACCTCTCCCACCCAAGAAGGGTTGTGGTCAGTGCTTCTCACTGTAGACCCCCTGTATCACCCTCTGTACCTTAATATGCCACAGCAAGTGGAAGGAGGAGGAAGGAACGTGTTCCCTGGAAACCCGGTGGAGGGCACACTGGCCGGGGAGGGGGGCTCTGCTCACTTCTAGGGGTGCCCCCTTCGAGGTGTACTTCTCCACGTTTGGGGTATGCATAGAGAAGGCATGCACCCTGACGTTCGTTTCCCACATCTCTGCAGCTCTGCTGGGAAGCTTTCCTGGAGATTTCCTGCCCACCCCGGCCTGTGAACCATCCCCTCTCCTGCATTTCAGGGGGACAGGGTCTCCTGCACCCTCCCTCCCTCCCCTGGAACGTGAATGCCCTGTTTCCTTAGCATCTGGGATGCCCACGGGATAGTGCACAGAGCGTCCTAATTCAGGAGACACTGCACGTTAGGAAGACGTGCGGGATGGGCGTGATGGTGAACTACATGGGTCTTTAACTCAGCCACGGCTGTGCCGTCCTTCCTGCGTGTCAGGAGCGACTCTCACTTCCCTTCCGAGCAGTTGCAGCTGGTGTTTTTAAGAGCTGTCATTTGCATGTTACTATTCTACTCACGCATGCCGTGCTGGACGCAGGCTCTTCCGGGATGGGGGTGGACACAGGCTTGGTCTTGCACTGGTTTCTTGTTTTCTTCTCTGTGCTTGAAACTCTCAATGATAGTTTTGAGTTTCCCCATGTTGTGTGGGCTGTTATTAGGTGAAGCAGGAAATTAAGCTGGTGTCTTCCTATCTATCTGTCCATCCATCCGTCTCTTACCTATCTCATTTATCTTCTCTATCATCTATCAATGTATGTATCAACCACCTGTTCATTTGTCTATATCTCTGTCTGTTTATCTACTAGCTGTCTTATCTTTTTCTCCTTTCATCCACTCCATCCATCCATTATTTATCTCATCTATCTTACTTATATCAACCATCTGTCTGTCAGTTATCTGTTTATGATCTATGTGTCTGTCTGTGTCTATCTGTGAGCTACCTAGTATCTTCCCCTCTGTGCATCTGTCCATTATCTGTCTCATTTATCTTATCAATGTCTCTATCTGTCCATCCATCCATCCACTCACCCACCTATTCATCTATCCATCTGTCCGTCCATCCATCCATCCACCCAATCTATGTATGTATCTGTCATCTCTATCCATACATCATCCATCCATCCAGTATATCTATGTATCTATCCACCCATCCATCTGTCTATCCATCCATCCATCCATCCATCCATCGACACATCCATCCATCCATCCATCCATCTATCTGTCTTTAACTCCTTTTGTGACTCTTCTTGCACTGGGATCAGGGAACACTGTGTCTCTGTTACCCAGTCAGAGTCCATTCCATGGCAGAGAATAAAGCCTTTTGTCATAACCAGATTAAGAAAATAAGTGAAGTGGGATTTAATATTTTGGGTGTACCTTTGGGGAGGAGGCAAGAGTCCTGAATACAGACACATTCACATCAAACCCAGTATCCACGTCTGTCTTTGTGTTTACTTTTTCATTTTCTTTTCTTTTTTTTGGGGAGGCACCACGCCCAGCGTGGAGCCCAACATAGGGCTTGAACTCATGACCCTGAGATCAAGACCTGAGCCGAAATCAAGAGGCAGACGCTTCACCGACTCAACCGCCCAGGCGCCTCCGTCTTTGTCTTTGTTTAAATAGCAATGCCTTTGTAATTATTTGTGTACATGCGAATACTTTTGTGTAATTGCGGCTGGTCGTGGTTCCCTCTGACCTGTCTGGGCTGGCTGCCAGCGGTTCTTTAGTCGCAATCTGTCATTACCTTTTCCTTACTCTTCTCTTGTTCTTTTCCACAACGTGTGGACGGGGAGGTCAGGGCTTAGGCGTTTACCATCCTGTGCTCGGTGTGAACGTGCTCTTGGACCTGTGCTGTGCCATGGTTCGTGTGTGTCTGTGAGCTCCTTGGGAACTGAGAGTGTCTCCTGTTGATAGCGGAAGACATCACGGGGCACCCATCTGTGGGGAAACGAGGGGGGCGGGAGGCATGGTCCTGTCTCCGGGAATGTGCGGTGTCACTGGGGACAGAATTTCACTTCGTTCTAGTTTCTTCTTTTTCGCCATTACCAGCAGTCAGGCAGGCTCAGGGCCACTGGCCGGGACGGACCCGTCAATTAGTGGCACGAGCTTAAAAACTTATAGGGACGGTGGGAAGGACATCACGAGGAGCCTTTTATAGGAAAACACAGGAAATGCCTCTTTTCGCTGCTGTCAAAAGACAGTGAAGTTATCGAACTCAGTTTAGCAGTAGACTAAATGTGTAATTAAAAAAAAAAGAAACAAATAGAATAAAAGTTAAAAAAAAATTTAAAGTAACCTAAAAGAAACTGTCCAGGAGGGAAGGCGTCATAGCAGTTGCCTTGGGATCCCGTCCCTCCTATTTTTGTTTTGTTTTTGTTTTTATGGTAGCAAATGGAAGGTATTCTCAGATAAGAGAAAAGAAGGCAGGTGACCTTCTCTAGTCGCCCCTGACAATCACTGGACTTCCAACTCATCAGACTGAACTGAACAGATGATTTTGGAGCAAGAGACCTTACAGATGCCTTTCGCAAAATATCTGTGGTCAGATCCTGCATCTGTGGCCTTAGGCGATAAGGTTTCTTTTCTTTTTTTCAAGATTCTATTTATTTTTAGACCGAGTGTGCACGAGTGGGGAGAAGGGCAGCGGGAGAGGGAGAGAGAATCCTAAACAGACTGCGTGCTAAGCCCAGAGCCCAATGTGGGGTGAGACCTCACCACCCTGAGATCTAGACTTGAGTCGAAACCAAGACTTGGGCTCTTCATGGGCTGAGCCATCCAGGCACCCTGTAATAGGGCTTCTTGAAGATGGTAACATAGGCTACTCAACTAGGGTAAAAGATCAAGGTGATTTTTCCTAAAATTCTTTAAGCGAAATATTGGGCTCTTAATAATATAAGACTCATAAGACGTTGTAAAGTACTAGACGGGAGAATCCCCATGTGCCCTAACCCCCAGAGATAGTATCTTCCATAATCAAAGGACATCCATGAAATGAGGAACTCGCTTCTCTGGGATCCTGTTAACACCCGTGTGGACCTTACTTGGATTACAGTCGAGGTATTTTATGTATTTTTTTTTTTCTCACAAATACATGGAGATGCTTTAAATGCTCTCTGGAAATCTGAGGTATTTCGGGCCAAAGGTGTGTATGCCGTGCAGGAACAAAGGACTGAGATGCCACCCTGGGATCTCACCTTCTCCTTTCTCCTGCTTCTCCGTCTGTGTGGGTTTCTCTGATTTTGCCCACATTTACAAAAGGACCTCTGTTGGTTTCGGCAAGAGAGATTCTGCCGGTACATGGACTTGTCCATTGGCATATCCATGAATTCATTCATCCTTACATTTATCCAACTAACATGTGCCTGGGCATGAATCACAAAGGTATGTAGCACATGAGCCTACTGCCACAAGTTGCAGTCCAATCCCAACATGGACCAAAAAAACAATGGCGGTCTCTGGTACTTTGGAAGTTGGTGTGTTGGCTGGAGCATTTTTTGTCACCACTAAACTTAGGCTGATGTTTTTCCTGTGATTCTCTAAGTAAGAACGCTTTGTGTACCCTGGGCATTTCTAGTTCTAGTTGGTTCTTCTAGTGCCACGTGTAGTCTTTGGTGACGTAATTTCCCAGGTGGACTTCCATTCCCCGATATTACAGACGTGGTGTGGAGAATCTGCCTCAGAAGGTGGTCAACCCCATAGCATCTCTTTTCAGATGACATTTCTTCAGCTGCATGTTTGTGGAAACTTCTTCAGATATATTCTTTGCACGTGTCAGACTTTGGAATAACGGTGATAAAGTGGGAGTGGAAATATCAACCCTTCTCTCTTTCTCCCTGTAGCCATAGATTTGTCTCTAGTCCCATAGTCTGGTCTGGGATCCTTTCCCCAGGGGTTATGTTCTCTCATTCAGTTAATGGTTGAAAGATGTCTGCATCGAGTACCCCAAAGAATAAGGAGTAGAAACAAATGCCGGTTCTGTTTAATGGAGCTGACTTAAAAAAGAAATCTCTCTCGCCCTAAATTTTTTTGGTTGGGGGGGAATTAATGTTCTTGATATAATATACACATGACAGAATTCATGCTGTTTAAGTGTCCTCATTGATGACTTGGTGACAAATGCATAGAGTTACATAACCACCATCACGCAGAACATTTACGAAGCTGACTTCGTTTTACGCTGATGGAATATTCATTTGTTGCCTCGACTGAGATGCTGTGTGATGGGCTTTGCATGTGTTATTTTATTTAAAGCCTGTTGGTAAAGATTTTTTCTTTCCAGTTTTGTTGAGATATGATTACAGCATTGTGTAAGTGTAAGGTGTACCGCATAATGACTTGACAAATAATTCTGTATTTTGAAATAATTACTGCAATGTAGTTAACATGCATCTCATATAGTTTAAGGAAGTTCCTTTTTTTGTTGTGAGGACTTGTAGGCTATGCTCTTAGCAACTTTGAAGTATACCATATAGCCGTGGTAACTGTGGGCATCAGATTGTATAGGAGCATCCCCAAGACTTAGTTATCTCACAACTGGAACTTTGTACCTTCTGGCCATCTTCATCCAGTCTCTCTACTCCCGTACCCCACCTCTGGTAGTCCACAAATCGGAACTCCTTTTCTATGAATTGTTTTTTTCCCTTTTTAGAATCCACATATAAGTGAGATAATTCTCTCTTTGCCTTTGACTTATTTCACTCAACATAATGCCCTCAAGGTCCATCCATGTTATTGTAAATGGCGGGAACCTTAACTTTTTTTTAATGGCTGAATACTATTCCACGGTTTGTCTTATTGGACAGAGGTGGATCCTATGGCCATCCTTACCTGCAATAAAGCTAAGAAATGGACTTTTCTACTTTCTGAAGGGAGTTATTGAGAGCTAGGGGTTTATACTAGTGAGCCTTCCAACACCAAGTGGGGAAATCTTTGTGCATTTTCTTTCCACCATCTTGATGCCTTACAACCAACACTGTTAATGGTGTCTTGTGTTTTGTGCATTTAAGCTGACCCAGCTGAAAATTGCAGCGTGCTAGTTTCATCCACCTTGAATGAGACTCTTGTCCTGTGTTGTCCCATCATCTGACTGTGGCTTCCAGGGACTCCCCACACCCCCCAGGGTAGCTCAGGCTCCTGCTGACGTGCATAAGTAACCCGTTTGGAGTTCTGTGTGCTTGCAGCTGACCCTGCTCAGGAGAGCTTGGAAGATGTTGCCTAAAGCATCGTTGTTTCCACGTTGCCGTGGAAAAATGTGAGTCATAGTTGGTGCTGTCTTTCACGTAGGCACAGGCAATGTCCAGTTGTAGGTCGAATAGTAGGGCTGAAAACACAAAATACGATCTAGTAAAGGCAACCCGGCTCCTCCTCGGGGGTGGTGGAGAAAGATGATCAGGAAGAACGGCACCGGGGGGAGAAGGAAGGAGGAAGGCACGTGGCCTTCTTTCTATCACAAGAATCGGACAACGTGGTGGGACTTACATGCTGCACTACGCTCCGACCTGTGGGAGAGAGGAACCCTAGAAGCCCGGGGATTCGTTGCTTGCCCCTGTTCACAGATGAAATAAAAGGCAAACCTTTCAGCCGCTGCTGGTGCCCCCGTTGTGTGCACCTGACCCAACGGAAACCTCAGTGTCTGCCTAGACACCTAAGCTTTGCCATTACCTTCCTTACAGCCTTCCCCCCCGCATCCAGCCGCCATGCCTCCCCTTTGGGACTCAATTCCATAGTATCTCAAACCATGTGACTGCCTTACCCTGTTAGAGTTCTGTGTCTGCTTCCCGGTGACCTTCCGAGGAGCACATCCCTCGCCGTTGGCTGCTGCTTACACAACGCTTGCTTTTCTGGGTTTTTCACCGCTCCCTCTGTGCTCCTCCTAGGGTAAAATATTCATGATCGGAAACTCTGCTTAAAAGCCAAGGTTACTCATCGGGGCCCCGCCCCCACCGCCACCCCAGGAGGCGAGGAGATTTATTTCACAGCTCGGCAATTCTCATTTCTAGAAAACGCTAAAACAAAACTTTTTTGCTTGAGTGGGACTCCGTGCTCTTTCTTATGTTAGCATGCGGAGGTCCAAACCCTGCAAGTAGGAAGGATGTCTGTGGCCGTGTGGTTGTGTCGGGAGGGAGGAGAGCGTCCTCTGTTTTCCCCACAGCTCTCCCTGATTCCTTTCTCCCTCTGAGTGAGCTTAATTGCCATTTTTCTAACCAGAGAGTCCTTCCTGTTCACCAGTTCCCATGCTTTCTTCTTGGGGAGACCCCTTCCTGTGCCTCACTGCTTAGACACAGGGTGATGGAAACCCAACCGCCATGGATAAGCTCACTGAGCACCAGGGACCCCAGTGGCTCACACGTGGGGACCCCAAAGCTCACACGTACCGCCCTCCATTTTTCTGCCTCTCTGCTTTCCCTTTGCTCTCACCACAGAAAGAATTCCTTTGGCTCTTTGACCTCATGTTTGCATCAAGTGCTTGCCCGCCTGTGTGAGGGGTGGACACGGGCCCCACGCTGAGGCTCGGAGGGACCGGACAGCCTGGCGGTGGAGAAAGAGGATGCATTTAGGTCAAAAATGTCCCACCGGGGTACAGAAGAGGCTTGGATTTCCTTGCATATTTGTATTTTAAAATTTCACCCAGTCTCAGCCCTCTCTCCCTTCTGTCCTACCCGAATAGACATCTATTCCCATATCATATTGGTATCTATCCCATTCTCCAGTCCTTAGCAAATTCTAAAGGACCAAGCGCTTTGAGCGGGCATTAGCGTGTCCATGAGGCTTTTTCGTGAGTGTTGCGTGCCCAATACTTTTGCATTCATCTAGAAATCCCGAAGAGAAATGCCACCACATGTCTTTACCATACTTGTGCATCCCACCTGTCCTTGTGTGTGCGCGCGCGCGTGTGTGTGTGTGTGTGTATGCATGCAGTCTCCACAATGGCTCATATGTAGAAGGGATGGCCAGCTTTCCCTCCAATTCAAGAACATTTCAAGGCAGGTGATGGACTTTGTTCATGCCCTCACCAGAATGGAGCTTCTTGGAAATACTCTTGTCCGCCATATACGAGGGTTGGGAACTGCTGAAGCTGACGGATTCTCTTAAGGTCCCCGGTGTGCTGTCTTCCCCTCCAGGCACCGGGACGTTTGGACGGGTACAGCTGGTCAAGGACAAGACGGCCAAGCATTTCTTTGCTCTGAAGGTCATGAGCATCCCCGACGTCATCCGCCTAAAGCAGGAGCAACATGTACACAACGAGAAGTCGGTGCTGAAGGAAGTCAGCCACCCCTTCCTGGTGAAGCTGTGAGTCCCTCCCTGCTGCTCTCTCTCAGTCCTCACGCTCTCTGAGATGCCAGGGTGGGTGGGGTGAGGTCACAGCTGGCCCTCAGGCTCGCCGGGTCCAGGCAGAAGGGTGCTATTGGGACCAGTGCCTCCGCCTGGGTGAGCAGAACATACGTAGGGGCGTGGATGGTCCCAAAAGATGCTCTGTTCCCCTCGTCCCCGTCCCGGTCACCGTCACCAGCTCAGTCTCATTCATGCGGGCCACTCCTTGGGTTTCTCATGGACGACTATGTATCTCCGTTTAGATGCACCACAGATGTGTCCAGTTGAGGGTGCTCCGCACTGAACAAATAAATCCCTGTCCTCCCACGCTGTTTACTAGTAGAGGGTAAGACCATTCTGCACCTGGGTGCCAGAGATGGGAGGCCCAGATATGGCTCTCTTTCCCCATCCACACTGTGGGTGCCTTCCTACCGGGGTCCATGTCTCCCTTCCGCCATTTTCTTCTTGTTCCTTCTCTTTCCCACCCCACAACCCCTGCCTGAACTGGGACCCCTTGTCTCTGCCCTGATGCTTGATCCTGGCCTCCCACGTGGTGTTGCCCTGGCACCCTGCTTCCTTCCAAGGCATTCTTCATCTTCCAGCCATCGTGGTCCTCCCCAGATACCTGTCTGGTGACCTTCGTTGGTACCTACAGAGCCACAGGGAATAGTGACCTCAGAATCCAACCCCAGCCACTTAGGGCTCATCGTGGACTGACCTCTGGGTTTACCTTCTGCTCGCTCGCTCTTTCCCTCCACCTACCTCCCGTCATCCCATCTCGGAGAGCCACCTGTAGTAGAAGGGCTCGGGTGCTATCCTCGTGGTCACTCCCCATCTCTTGCGCGCCACCCGTCCCCCGCAGTGCCTCCTTCCTGTGTGTCTCCCCACCGGGGGCCCCTCCCACCGGACCACCTCCTGCCCTTTTTCTCTGATACGCCTGTCCGCCCGCTGAGAGAGGAGCCCCCGGTCATGGCTCTGGACCGTCTCTCGTGCACACAGACCCCGGGAAGGGCACCTCTGAAGGCACAGCTGCCCCAGCGCTCCCATCTTCCAGCCCCAAGCGGCGTCTTGGCCCGAGTCCCGACTCTGTTGCGTGTTTAATGACGAGAAACGCATAGGCTGAATTGTTGTTTGGTTTTACTTCCCTTTTTTGGAGCTGCGGGTGATCTTGTGCGGATAAGGAGGGGTCAGGTGCGTGTCGGGGTTTCAAGTCAGGGAAAGAAAAATAGCCATTGATTCGGGGACTCAGTGTTGTTCACTCACCACGTGTGAATTCTCCCATTTGGTCCATGCTGGAACAGCAGTTAGAAAAACGAGCGCATTAGATCTTCCTCTGGAATTAAGGAAAGCTTCTAGTGATGTGTCTCGGAGGAACTAAACCGGGGATTCTGGGGAGGATCTGTAGCTCCCTAGGGTTTTAAATAAACATTGTCTGCGGGAGATCTGGACTCCTTTACGATATTACCGGATTGTGGTCACGGGTCTCGGGCTCCCCGGGCAGTGAGTGTCAAGCCAACGGCTTCGGGGTTGAGAAGACACGATGACCACGTGTGGACACGTGACGGGCTCCAGATGGGCTTTGCGATTCGAAAAACGGGAGTGCAGGTCCCAGTCAAATGCCGTCTTTTCATACGTGAAGGTCAACGAAGGGTGTGGCTGAGAAGTAGGAATGTTTCCTCATCATTAAATCTCCGTGCAATTGGACGAACAATTAGGTCGTCTTCTCAGAGGGATTTATCCTCATAGGTTTGGGGAAAATGTATTATTTTAATTCACTTAAATGATTTAAATGAATTTAAATGATATTTTAATATCATTTAAAATTCTGTCTACTGATTTTGATCCATTTTTAGGTTTTTTTCCGCCCACAGTACTGAGATAGTGCACAAAACGAGGCACGTTGTCATGTCTGTTTTCCCGAAATGCTCAGAATCTGGGGAAACTATTATCAACAGTGGACCCTTTGAAGACTTAATAGTGATATAAATTTCCAGGTGACCTTTATCCAAAAATTATGGAAAATAAGTTTGTCCACTTGGGCTGCCATAACTCAATACCGTGGAGTAGGGATCTTAAATAACCCACGTTTGTTTTCCTGTATTACTGAAGCCTGGGAGTTGGAGATCCAGGCTGGATTGAGGCTGGGAGGCTGAGATCCAGGCAGGGCGGAGGCTGGGAGGCTGAGATCCAGGGAGGACTGAGGCTGGGAGTCTGAGATCCAGGAAGGGGTGAGGCTGGGAGTCGGAGATCCAGGGGGAGTGATGATGGGACTCTTGAGATCCATGCAGGGCTGAGGCTGGGAGTCTGAGATCCAGGCAGGGCGGAGGCTGAGATTGTGAGATCCAGGAGGGGCTGAGGCTGGGAGTCTGAGATCCAGGAGGGGCTGAGGCCGGGAGTCTGACATCCATGGGAGTGAGGATGAAGTCTGAGACCCAGGCAGGGTGGAGGCTGGGAGGCTGAGATCCAAGCAGGGCGGAGGCTGGGAGGCTGAGATCCAGGGAGGACTGAGGCTGGGAGTCGGAGATCCAGGAAGGGGTGAGGCTGGGAGTCGGAGATCCAGGGGGAGTGAGGATGGGACTTTTGAGATCCATGCAGGGCTGAGGCTGGGAGTCTTAGATCCAGGCAGGGCGGAGGCTGGGATTGTGAGATCCAGGAGGGGCTGAGGCTGGGAGTCTGAGATCCAGGAGGGGCTGAGGCCGGGAGTCTGAGATCCATGGGAGTGAGGATGAGAGTCTGAGATCCAGGCAGGGCGGAGGCTGGGAGTCAGAGATCTAAGCAAGGCTGAGGCTGAGAGTTGGAGATCCAGGGGGGCTGAGGCTGGGAGTCTGAGATCCAAGAGGGCTGAGACTGGGAGTCTGTGATCCAGGCAGGGCTGAGGCTGGGAGTCGGAGATCCAGGCAGGGCTGAGGCTGGGAGTCTGAGATCCAGGAGGGGCTGAGGCTGGGGGTCTGACATCCAGGCAGGGTTGAGGCTGGGGGTCTGAGATCCAGGCAGGGCTGAGGCTGGAGGTCTGAGATCCGGGTGGGGCTGAGGCTGGGAGTCTGAGATCCAGGAGGGGCTGAGGTCGGGGGTCTGAGATCCAGGCAGGGCTGAGGCTGGGGGTCTGAGATCCAGGAGGGGCTGAGGTCGGGGGTCTGAGATCCAGGCGGGGCTGAGGCTGGGGGTCTGAGATCCAGGAGGGGCTGAGGTTGGGGGTCTGAGATCCAGGCGGGGCTGAATCTGGGAGTCGGAGATCCAGGCTGGAGTGAGGCTGGGAGTCTGAGATCCAGGCGAGGGTGAGGCTGGTTCCTCCTGAGGCCTCTCTCCTGGGCGTGTAGATCCCGTGTTCCTCATGGTAGTTCCTCTGTGCATGTCTTTGTCATCTCCTCCTCCTCCTCCTCCTCCTTTCTTCTTCTTCTTCTTTTAAAGATTTTATTTATTCCTTTGAGAGAAAGAGACAGCACAAGCAGGGGAAGAGGCAGACGGAGAGTCCTGTGGGATCAGGGTGCACCCTACTTGGCCTCATTATACCTTAATCCCCTCCTTAAAGGGGCTCCACATACAGCCCCATTCCGAGGTCCTGGAGTTAGGACTGCAACATGTGAATTTTGGGGGATATAATTTAGCGGTAACACCTACTTAGTGACTTGCCAACTGTAGACCTCTCCGGGCACGTGGACCATATTATAATATTCTTCTAGCACTTGTTTTTTCTGTGCACTTGAGTGACCAGGTGTGTCTGTACACTGGGTGTAAGTCGAGCTAGTGAAATCAGGCTCTGGAAAATTCTCCAAACACAGCAGAGAGGGCACATGGTGTCCGGGTGGGAGCCACAGAGTGCCAGGTCCACGTGATGAAGGGCATGTATTAGTGGGCACAGACCTTCAGTGAGGGATGTATTGAGTCCCCCAGGACTCAAGTTGCGCAGTTTGTCTTGTGAACGGAGGTTACTTCACCCAACATCCTGCTTCCCATGCTCTCTGGAAACATGGAGCAGGTTTTGCTTGCATTGAGAGAGAGAGAGAGAGAGGGAGAGAGAGAGAGAGATGGAACCTTTATTGATTCCAGGCATCAAGCTGAGCAACGGTTATTTGGGCTTTCAAGATGGAATTCAGTGACTTGGCAAGTCCGCCCGTGGCATCATCCGAGTTCAGTATGTGAACTGCTGCTGTTGTAGTTTTGAGGGGACGCCAGGGCACTCATTAAATGCTCATTTAAGAACACATTCTGTTCGTGGAGAAAGCCATTCCGAAGTCCAGCCCAGCCGTGGAGATAATTTTAGAAGAGCTGAGTAACTTTCTGTCTGGGGTGCAGAATCAGTTTTTTGATTTGCGTGGGACAGAGGTTTCCGTGGGACAGAGGCTCGGGGTCTGCCCAGACACCAGCCTCCCACGTCTGCTCCTTGCCCTTTGGACATTTAGAAATTGCTAGTGTCCTAGAGTTGCTTGACCTCAGAACCGGGTTCTCTGCCTTGGCACCATTGATATCGGGGAACCAGATCATGCTCTGTGTAATGTAGGAAAGTTAATAGCATCCCCACGCTTCCCCCACTCAGGCCAAGAGCATGCTATCCCCAGTGTTGACACCAAAAATGTCTCTAGACATTGACAAAAAAACCTCCTAGAGGGTGAAATAGTCCTCCGTTGCAGACCACTGCTGTAGCACAATAGACAGATGCCAGGTAGCAATACACAGCTAGATTGGATGGAAGGATGGAGAGATACGTGTATAGTAGATGTGATGGATGGGTGGATGGACAGACGGATGGATGGATGGATGGAAACCAAGGAAGGAAGGCAGACAGGGTGGATAGATAGATGAGAATAGATGATAGATAAATGATCTGTAGAGTTTTGATATAAATGATATAGACAGATGATAGATAATACATACATAAATGATAGGTAGGTATAGATATGATAGGTGTATGGATAAATATGGATAGATAAATATGGATGGGTGGATAAATATGGATGGGTGGATGAATAGATAGAGTGAATGGATAGATAGATAGATGAATGGATGGATGGATGAATGGATAGATAGACAAAGGGATGGATGGATAGATGTATAGATGGATGAATGAATAGATAGAGTGAATGGATAGATGGATAGATGGATGATAGGTAGATAAATATGGATAGATGGATGGATGGATATATATAGATGGATGGACAGATGGATGGATGATAGGTAGATAGGTAGATAAATATGGATGGATGGATGATGGATAAATATGATGGATGGATGGATGGATAGATGGATGGATGGATGGATAGATATGATGGATAGGCAGATAGATGGGTGGATGGATGATAGATAGGTAGGTAGATAGATACAAACATACATACCTAGACAAGTAGGTATCGAGAGAATCTCCTATGTAAGGCAAGTTTCCCCTCACTTGAGCACTGTTAACATCTGGGGCTGGATGACTCTCTGACGGGGGGCGTCCTGGGCACTGGAAGGTGCTGGGCAGCATCTCTGGTGTCCACCCAGTACATGCCAGTAGCGCTCGTTGTGACACCCAGAAATGTCTCCACATTGCCGAGTGTACCGTGGAGGTCACCATCACCCTGTTGAGTACTGCCTCCCTTGGGAGACTGACTGCCACACACCCAGTTCACCACAAGGCGATGGGTAAACCAGAAGTCTGGTTAGTCAGCGTCCAGGAGGACGAAGTCTGGGGAGGATTAATTTCCCTACGTCGTCGGTAGGAATCGGCAGATCCAGTGGGAGCTGCAGTTGGTATAGGGCAGCTGGCCTGGTGAGACCCAGCTCAAGGACATCAGCTCCATGCCCCCACCTCTGCTTGGGGAGACACCTGGCGAGGGCCGGGCAGTGAGGCCCGGCTGGCCCGAGGCTGCTCTCTGGTCCTGTATGTGCAGGGAGCATGAGTTGTCCACTCCAGAGCTGACTCTCTGAGGCCCCCCCATATTCTCCTTCTCCACCATGGCTCAGGAGGTACCCCAGTGGGGTCGTTAGAATGGCTTCCCATATGGTGTCTCTGAGTTCTCTTTCTGCAACGCTGTGAGACTAGTTGAAAATTAAGATATGATCGTGTGTCTCAGCCCAGAACTGTTCCGTGATTCTTGATGGCCAACTGAGGCAGGCCAGGGGCTGCAGGACACTCGTCTCCTGCGTGCTGCCAGCTTCTGCATGACTAACCATTGTGGTCCTTCATGCTTGCCATGTTCCCCGTCGTGGACTCACCATCCTCACCCTCCTGCCCCTTTCTCTGGCCAATGCCAATGCTTGCCTCTAGAGTTCTCAAATTTCCATCCCAGAACAGTCTCAGACCTTCCTCCTAGCCCAGATGCCTGCCGCACCAGGAAGTGTCCAGCCAGACCTGCCCTGGGTTAAGCCCTACTGGAGGCCTTTTGTGTCCCTGCTGTGTACCACCTGCAGCAATATGGTCTGGTACCTGTATTTCAAATAGAGTTCCAGTGAAATCGTTAATTCTGAGAAATCAAGTTAAACCAGGGAATAGCTGCCTTAAAAAAAATTGGGAGAAGTCAACGATCCTCTAGGAAATTTGGGAGAAGTGCATATTGCCCCTTGGGTGGTAGGCACATTCTTCATACGTGTGCGATCATGTAGGAAATTCAGCATTATTAAGTAGTTAATGCATAGCTGCCCACCTCCCATGTGCTGAGTTTCTTGCTGGGAGGCGAAGTTCTTGAGGTCTGGCCTTCTGAAAGCTACATGGGAGCTGGCGTATATGCAAACAGACGTCAGTAGTGAAGTTCTCATAGGGCGGTGTGGAGGGACACTGGAGTGAGTCTTGGCCATCCTCCTCCTAGGAGCCCAGGGACCTTCCCCAGACCCTCCTTCTCTGTCTCTTCTGTGAGCACGCATCCTGCTGGAACACAAACCCAAAGACTCTGTGCGTAGAAAGGTGTGTGCACATGGTAGGTGTTCAAACTCAAGGATGCCGAGTGCGGGGATAGGGAGGGAGCATCCGGGGTACAGTATACACCACGCTGCCGACAAGGAGGACAAAGAGGCAGAGTTTCAGGAGCAGACTCCCGTGATAGGAGGGGCTGCCAAGTCTGAAATCTGTGGGATTGGCCAGGTGATTTGAAACACAAGTAAGAGCTGATGTTTCTGTCTTGAATCTGAACTCTGCAGAACCACTTGGGAAACTGCTGAGCCAGGCACAATTTTTATATGGCAGTCGGATCCAGAGGCAAAATTCCCTCTTCTTGGGAAACTTCACATTTTTTTGTTCTTTTTTTTTTTTTTAAAGATTTCATTTATTGAGAGAGAGGGAGCAACAGAACACAAGTTGGGGTGAGGGGAAGAGGGAGAGGAAGAAGCAGACTCCCCACTGAGCAGGGAGTATGATGTGGAGCTCGATGCTAGTACCCTGGATCATGACCTGAGTTAAAGGCACATGCTCAACCTACTGAACGACTCAGGCACCCACATTTTTTTCCTCTTAAAGCTGTCATCTGATTAGGTAAGGCCCACCCATATTATGGAGGGTCACGTACTTTTCCTAAAGTTAATCGATGGTAGATGTTTTTGTTTTGTTTTGTTTTTTTAATTTTCATGGAGACATTTAAAATTTTTATTTTTTTAAGATTTTATTTATTTGACACAGAGAGGGAGATCACAAGTAGGCAGAGAGGCAGGCAGAGAGAGAGCAGGCTTCTCTCTGAAGAAGCAGAGCTTCCCAATGATCAGGGAGCCCGATGCGGGGCTCGATCCTAGGACCCTGAGATCATGACCTGAGCCGAAGGCAGAGGCTTTAACCCACTGAGCCACCCAGGCGCCCCAGTTGATGGTAGATGTTAATCACATCAAAAAAAATGTCAGCAAAGCAACATCAAGATTCCCATTAGATCACGTGTCTGGGCACCAGGGCCTCTTGGAGTTGATCCATAAAACTAGTCATCCCAAAGGGCAAAAGCGAGAAAGCTTGAACAGAAGAGCAGGGCCATTTCGTCATAGGGCATTTGAAGTGCCCACTGTGACGGGCTGGCGGGGGAGCTCACCCAGGCTGGATAATGAAGCACGACACGTTACCTACAGCCACGGAGTCCATCTTGAGAGCATTGTGGCCAGAAACCCTGTAGCACACTCCTCCTATCTCTAGCCTTTGGGACCATGTTCTCGTGGAAGTCCTGTGGATTCTCAAATCTTTGCACTTTCACAGGACTGGGGAGTTTTATCCGCCTCTGTTCTCCTGGAGGGCAGTTCCTCCATCTTCCCTCCCTGGGCGGTGTCTTTCAGGCCCCCTTCCATGCACCTCTGGGTGACAAGTGCTCATTCTTGTTCCTGCCTTGTCTTGGACATCTCGTGCTCAGCTACGTTGCCACCACAATCTTCATCAAACCCTCTGCACCATGGGCTGGTTGTTCCCCATTGACTCAGAGGGGCTGTAGGAGGTCAAGGACAAGTTCACCTGTCCCAGGAACTAACTTGCGTCCCCCCACACCTCTGTCCTCTCGGGACCTGCTACATATCTGCTTCTAGTCCCTCCTCATCTCAGCCCTCTCTTATTTCTCCTTTCTCCTAACCATGCCAGGTTGGTTTTTGTTTGTTTTTCTGAGATGAGAAAATACCACGTGCCTCCTGGATGCTTGTGATTAGTTGTTCCCATTGTTTGGAAGTACCTAGGGGTGGTGTTTCTTGACCAGTGGCTTATCCCCCTTCAGTGTTCTCATGCATGCTTGCAAACTCTGGAGACACTGTTGGCTTTGTTTACTAGCAACTATTCCCGTGTGGCCACCACTTTTCTGGAAATGGGTGCTTTGACTGTTTTGTTAAGGTGTCCCCCACCATCCTGCCCACGGTGT
Source organism: Nasua narica (assembly GCA_028533885.1). Lineage (NCBI taxonomy): Eukaryota > Metazoa > Chordata > Mammalia > Carnivora > Procyonidae > Nasua > Nasua narica. The sequence continues at coordinate 1,356,663 of CM052801.1, read as the reverse complement.
GACCAAGTGATAGATTTTCAAAGCAGAGCCCAGTAACTTTACCTTGCGTCTTGCCGTGTGGTGGCGGTGGCTCCTCTCTCCGAGCGGTGAAGACGTCAGACCGCTATCGCTGGCCGCCGAGCAGCGACATTTGGCATGGGACCTCTTGGCGTGCTCCAGGTGTGCTGTACTGCCTGCCGTGGGGTGGAATCAGTCAGGCTTCCGGTGCACGTAATGATAGTCGTAATGACAGTCGTGCATGGTGATCATGCCTTATCAGGGCTATCCCGAAGCCTGTTTGTCATGCTGATGGGATCTCCTCTGGGATGGAAGGAATGCATTGCTCACCTGAATGGCTCCGGCCACCTTTACCTCTTCTTACTAGGGGTTCCAGCGCTCGACCTTTGCCTGATGGAAGTTGCTCCTTCACAATTTCTGCTGGGTGCTGCTGACATCTGGGGCTGATGTCTCTGTGGTGTGGGGCATCCTGGGCACTGTATGACACTGAGCAGCATCCCTGGTCTCCACCCTTAGATGCCAGGACCTCTGTCCTTTCCCATTTGTGACCACCCCCATAGCTCTGAGCATTTCCAGCGATTCCTTGGGGGGACAGAACTGCCTCAGCTGAAAAAGCCAATGGTGAAGACAGAGACACACACAGTAAGTGGGCATGTGTGGGGTCTCACTCTCCCTTTCTGAACCCAGCCCCTGAGCCAAGAGTTCCATCACTGCATCTGTGATAACCAGCCTGTGGACCCCACCATAGCCCCTATCCTGGTCCCCCTCATTGCCTGCAAGTAGAGCCAGGCTAGGGCTGATGTCGCCTGAAGCAAAGATCTCTCCGTGTCCACCAGCTTGGGTCTGCTCTCCGTGTCCCTTAGTCCACAGTCCGGTAGCTGGCAAAGCTGTTCCTTCGTTGCCCTTGTAGTCACGGGGGGGAAAGAACACCATGTTCTGACCCTCTGCACTTCTGTCCATTTGAAGCTCAAAAACAAAAATGCTGACAATGTGTCTTTGAGTTTTGGAGGTTCTGGGAGTGGCTGGGACGGCAGCATCTGTGCGGGTGAGCCCTGGGGAGAAGGGGTGGGAAACAGGGCAGCCAGCGTGCTGTGGGGTGCAGGCCTGGGAACGTGTGAGCCCGGGCATGTTTGCTGGGCTCCCTGTGAGCTCGCTGAGGGCGGGAGTTCCCAGAAGCACGAGGAGGAGGGCACACTGTCCCAGGCTGGCCCAGCAGTGTACCGTGAATGGCATACGCCCAGCAGGGTATGTGGGAGGTGAAGTGGATATAGGAGGAGCAAGAGGTAGCTGTCTCCGGAGAGAGCAGGTGCACAGCCACCAGCTAGGGGCTGTCAGATAGAGCCACTGGGGGTAGTAGGCAGGGGACCCTGTGGGTTGGGAATCGGAGGACACCCTAGAGCTGGGGGATGGAGCAAGTCAAGGGCCCCTTGGGGCAGAGCTGGCTACCACGGAGACATCGGAAAGTAGAAGAAACCTTCCAGAGCCTCAGGTTGCACGAAGAGGTGAGCAAGAACAGATAGGGTGACATCCATGGGAGGTGTCTCCTTTTCTTGTTTAAGGGCAGAAGCTTTTCTCTGCAGCATCGGGAGCAGTTACGATAGACTCTTCAAATGAACGTGGCTGGACTTTGGGTCGGTTAACACTTTTGGGTAGGAGCCCTGCCACAGACTTAGCACACACAACACAGGGGTCAGCGCTAGCAGCGGTCAGTGCTGCTCTGAGCGGAGGTCAGGGGCAAGCGCGGGGCCTGTGTGTTCCTTGTCACTATAAACCACAGCCTGTTTTTTTGCTCTTCGTGAGTTCATACCTACTCTTTTTTTTTTTTTTAAAGATTTTATTTATTCATTAGAGATACAGAGAAAGTGAGAGAGAGCATGAGAGGAGAGAAGGTCAGAGGAAGAAGCAGACTCCCCGGGGAGCCGGGAGCCCGATGTGGGACTCGATCCCGGAACTGAAGGATCATGACCTGAGCCGAAGGCAGCAGCTCAACCAACTGAGCCACCTAGGCGCCCCCATACCTACTCTTGAATACACTTAAAAGTTTTAATTTCTCATCGCAGTAACATGCACCTAAACATACAGTTGGCCATTTTACCTATTTTTAAGTGCACAACTCAGTGGCATTGAGCACATTCACGCTATTGCATCCCCACCATCATCTCCAGAACTTTCCATCTTTCTAAACTGAAGCTGTGTCCCCATGAAGCAGTAACTCCCTGTCCCCATATCCCAGCCCCGGGCCCCACCATCTCTCTGTCTCTGTGGATGGGACTCCATTAGGGACCCCATATACGTGGAATCAGGCAGGATTTGTCTTTCTGTGTCTGGCTATGTCACTCAGCACCATGTCCTCAAGGTCCATCCACGTCGGCAGGTGCAGAAAACATCCTTTTCAAGGCTGAGTCATATTCCATTCTATTCATGGGCCACATGCTGTTTATCCATCCATCCATCCGCCCACCCGTCCACCCATCCATCCATCATGCATCCATCCCTCCATCCACCCATCTCTCCATCCATCCATTCATCCATCCACCCACCTATCCACCCATCCCTTCATGCATCCATCCATCCACTCATCCGTCATCCATCTATCCATCCATCCTTCTATCCATCCATCCTCCCATCCACCCATCCATGCACCCATCACCCATCCATCCATCCCTCCCTCCATCCACTCATCTATCCACCCATCACCCATCCATCCATCCATCCTTTCACCCACCCATCCATCCATCCACCCATCACCCATTCATCCATCCCTCCATCCTTCCACCCATCCATCTATCCACCCATCTGTGTACCCTTCACTCATCCATCCATCCCTCCCTTCATCCACTCATCTATCCACCCACCACCCATTCATCCATCCCTCCATCCATCACCCATCCATCCATCCACTCATCCCTCCGTCTACCCAGCCATCCACCCATCTGTCCATCCACGGACCCTGGATTGCTCCCACATTCTGGCTCTCCTATGTAATGGTGCCAGGAACCTGCAGTGTATGAGTGTCTGCTCCAGTTCCTGCTTTAAGTGCTTGAGTGCATTTTCAGTTTCTAATTAGATCTCCCTCCTCTTGGTAGAGAGACTTAAGATTTTCTCTTTCTGGTTTTTCTTTTCTTCAGGTTGCCTCATGCAGGGCTTTCCTGTCTGATACAGATCTTTGCGTCCTTGAAGTGCATGCACACACATACACGCATGCGCACAGAGTTTGGGCATCATTGCGGCATATGATACCCACCCTTCCCTCTATTTCCGTCTTCGCTTTGGGGGGATCCCTCGTGGGGTGTTTTGGGAGGACACATTTGGGACGTTTCCACGGGGGCAGGCGTGTGTGTAGGTGTGCATGTGCTCCAGAAGCCCTGCCATCACCCACGTGACCACTTTGCTCCAAATTTTGGACTTAATGGTTCCCGCCAAGCCATGGCTGTTTCTTCCGCCGCAGCTTCCCCCTGAGCTCGACGTCTGAGTCCCACCTGCTCCTGGTCCATCCTGCTCACATGCCTCCCAGACAATTCGGAGTCCTTCTGGCCAAATGTGAATTCTTCGCTTTCCTCCTGGCCTCCTATCTCCAATCATTTCTTCCTTTGGACTTCCCCAAATGGCCCTTCCAGCTCCCCAGGCGCCATTTTGGATCTGCTTATCTTTGCCTCTGCATACACTGCAGCCTGGGATCCTGCCCTTCCCTGTTCTAGGCCACATCAGCAGATCCATCCAGATCCGCCCAGTAAAGTGGCCTCTTCACAGAAGGTACTACAACTCACCCACATCCCTCGCTTTCTTCTGAGCGTCCACTCCGCAGGCCGGGCTTGAGCTTCCTTCTGCCCTCAGCACTGGGCTGCGCCATTCTCTGCAGTCAAATCCCACGAGAGGGGGAGGTTTCCTGTGTGCATACAGTAGAGTGCAAGCTCTTTGCCACAAAGAATTATCCCAGTGCTGGCCTGGTGCCTCGGTTTCCAGTCTTTGTGGATGTCCCACCTCCAGCCTCCTTTGACCAGGAGGCTGCATCCTGCCTGGGGGTCCTGCTTTCCCCCTGCCCTTGACTCCTCGCTGCCATCCTGTGTTTCCTGTTTACACTCGGCGCCCCAGCTAGCCCACAAGGCTCAGACCATCAACGCAAGAGCTGCCCTTTCCGTCGCTCTTTATTCAGCTTGTTGCCTGGTGCACAGAGGGTCTTTGGTCCGAATTTACCCAGTAAGGGCGCCGGGGTGGCCCTGTTGCTGAAGCGTCTGCCTTTGGCTCAGGTCATGATCCCAGGGTCCTGGGATCGAGCCCCGCGTCAGGGTCCCCTCTCAGTGGGGCGTCTGCTTCTCCCTCTACCTGCTGCCCACCACTTGTGATCTCTTCTCTCTCGGATACATACAATCTTAAAAAAGAATTACCCCGTAAATGAAGCAAAGAGCAAGTTGAATGTGGAGGTGGACAGTGTGTTCATTTGTTGTCCACGGCCATGATCCCAATGCAAACTGAACTTTACAGCCACAAGGCGTCTTTTTGTCATACCGCTGGTGACAAACCTGCTAACGTGTCTTGCAGTTTGTTGTTTATAAGACTTGCAAGGGGCGGAGCCCTGCAAGGAATGGGAAGGAATTAACCAAGGCTTTGGCTGATGCCCTTAGTCCTGTTTCTCAGTTTCTAAACCCAGATTTGAATTCCTGTATGGCTACCCGGACTCCTCCTCTCCTCCCGCAAGCCCCAAGTGATGACTTAGTGCTTGTAAGTGTTTTTGGAATAGTAATGTCAGCATCTCCTTGAATATTTGCTTTCTTATGAATAACGCCCAGCACGTTACCCATCTTTCCATGGTAGAGAAGTCTTATTCATGCAGATTGGAAGGAAAGAGATGCCCGTGGAATTTTTTTCCCCCCTTAGGGTATTTATTTGGCTTGAAGAAAGACGGAGGGGAGCCTGGGCCCCCACGAATTTTTTTTCCATAGTGTCGGTTTTCGAGTCCTCACGAAGTGGCTCCTTCTCAAGGGTGCGTGGCACCCGACTGTGATGTGTGTGGGTAGCATTGGCTGCCCACTTAATATGTAGGGCCCTTTTCCGGGTGCTGTTGACACTTGGTTGGGTTTTATTGAGAGATTTGTGCAGCAAATGGGCTACAAATATCTGTCTACTTCTCCCCACTCAGTCCTCTGTGTGTGACCTTTGTCACTGTGATACTCTGATGTATAGGAAGAATTAGCTGCTGAGCTCTTAAAACCCTTGGAATTTCCTCCGGGCTAGGAGTGACAAAGGTGGCTTTTGTTATGTGAACAAGGTGACTTTGGAAAACACCCTAGGGCAGGGGCTGGTTGCCTGGGAACCAATCCTGGAATTGGAGGGCTGGGATTCTCGTTCCTCCTGGGGTCCCTCCTAGGTCTGAGGTCGAGGGGCTGGAGGAGGCTGAGTTCATCTCCTTGGGTCTGTGATTTAATCAGCCTTGCCTTCCTGATGAAGCTTCCATGAAATTATAGAAGGACAGGCTTTGGGGACTTCCAGGATGGTGAACTTGGGGAGATCTGGGGAGAAGACACAGAACCTTCCCCACGCCTAGTCCTGTGCGTCTCTGCTGTCTGGCCAGTCCTGCGTAAACCAGCGACCCAGTGAGTAACATGTTTCCCTGAGCTCTGAGAGCCCCTCTGCCAGATTACTGGGACCCAAGGAGGGGAGTTTGGAACCTCTGACCTACAGCGGCTCTACCAGACGCGCAGGACCTGGACCGGGATTGGCATCCGCAGTGTGTGTGCTGGGGAGTGTGGTAGGGCTGCACCCCCTTCCCCTGTGGAGTCTCCTGCTGTCTCCAGGTGTAGACAGAGCCAGAATGGAGGTGAATTATAGCACACCCAGCTGGTGGCACAGAATCGCCCCGTGGTGTGGGGGAAAGAACAATGTATCTTGGAGTTGGGAGCAGAACGATAGGCACGAGGTCCCAATTTTTATATATATTTATGTTTATTTATCTTTATACATAAACCTACCCGTGGATGAGATTCACCTCACCTGGAACCCAGGTGCCAGACTCGGAGATCGGCAACGCACTCCTTCTGCCCAGTCTCCTGGTCTCCACCCATACTGCCTTGGAGGTTGACACATTCCATTTGGTTGATTAACCCCAACTCGCTTGGCCCTGTTGTAATTGCCTCCCTTGTGAATTAACTCCCATGCCTTTGTAGGGTGAAATTAGGTTGCGTTGCAACATGGCGGATGCATTGTTCTCAAGAGCTAAGAAGGGATCTGTGTAGATTAATATTCTGGCTATGGATCAAAAGGAGTGGCTCTAGGAATATATCCAAAGATTGGGTACATACTAATTGATGAGTGTGTGTATGTGTGTGTGTGTGTGTGTGCGCACGTGCACATGCATGCACGTACTTCCGCATTTGAGTGGTAGGGAGATAGGATTCTGTGTATTTTCCTACCTTTTCAATGAAATTCAGCAAAACTGTGGAAGATGGTAATACATGACTTCGTTTTGGCCATTTGGGGTCATTTCAGGGGCTCCGCCCTGCCCCCAAATTCTAGAACACCAGGCCTTTTCTGGTGAGTTCTAGCTAAATTTGGCATTCCTCTTATTCTGGAAGAATCTGGAAAATCCCCAGCCTCCATAGAGATTCATTCTACAAGTTCACCACTCCGGTGTTATTTGGACCCTAGACCATATTTCCCCATGGCAATGGTGAAGGCGTTCTTGGATTCCAAGCTATCCCCATGAGAGCAGGGTGTGGCCGCCATATGCATTTGAAATACCGAGCATGTGTATCGAAGCATCACGGGAAGAAATGTTCCTGCCCCGTACTAATCAAGAGGCTGAGCATGGGGCCGAAAGGAAACACCCCTCTGGGCTTTAAATGATAGGAAGAATGTGGCTGGTTGGGGAGTTGGTGTAACCGTAAAAGATTTCTCCGGGAAGTGACAATAGCAACCCAAAACCCCCAAACAGCGTTCCTGTTCCTGTATCCGTTCGCGCCTCCATACCGCAAATCTTGAGCGTTCTGAGCGGCAGGAAGTGAGAAGGGGAAGCAGGACACAGATGCACAGCCTTCGGTAACTGAAAACAGGGACCTCCGGCCAATCTCTGTGGTCGCATTCCTTGTAGCAGCTTGGAGAGCTGACGGCATTTGTGCAAAGCCCGTTTGTGGGGACGTGTCGTCCCGAAGGGCATCCTTACCGCCCAGGGTCTGCACATTTCCACGTGCATTTTGTGAAAGCTTTTTTTTTTTATTTTTTTTTTTAAAGATTTTATTTATTTATTTGACAGAGAGAGAGATTACAAGTAGGCAGAGAGGCAGGCAGAGAGAGAGGGGGAAGCAGGCTCCCTGCTGAGCAGAGAGCCCGATGTGGGGCTCGATCCCAGGACCCTGAGATCATGACCTGAGCTGAAGGCAGAGGCTTCAACCCACTGAGCCACCCAGGTGCCCCTCGTGAAAGCTTTTTGTACGTATGATCTGTGTTTTGCTAATATGTGGAAACACCATGATTAGCAAACCAAACCTTCTTTTTTAACCGGTTTCCTTGAGCCTAGCAGAGTTTTTCACTTCTGTGATTGGGATTTTTTTTTCCTCCCTTTCATCGCATGTTTTTATTTATTTGCCTTAACTCATACACGTCCTGATCGCTGCATATGGTCACCCGTTGATGATTTCCCCTCGAGTTCATCATCATGTCCCGGCAAGCTGTCTCCCCCGCATTTTACTTTACTGTATTGGAACGGCCCACCCGGCAGCTGAGATCCTCTGGTGGAGCAGGTGCCCTGAGCATCCTCCCGCGGGGATGGCCGGCTCTCTGGGCATAATTGTATTTTTGGTGCCGCGCAGATGGACCCAGCTCAAGGGGAGTGAGCTCTGCAGGGAAGCACCATATTGTCGTAGTCACAGAGCATGCAGGCGGGAGCCTCGCAGGATAGACACCAGAGCGTGGCCGTGGTTAGCATCGTCCTGCGTGTCCCCCGTCCCGTGGGGTGGCTTTCACTGGGGGACAGCTCACAGTGCTGATGGTATCACATGTGTACTTGGGCTTCCTACGTCCTCCCCCCAATGCAGAGCGTAGTTCCAAAGCTCGTTTCTCTTCTCCCCAGGTCTCGTCTACGAGAAAATATTCTTCCTCCATCACCGCCGAGCTCCCTACAATGTTTTTTATTGTTTCCTTTGGCCAAGACTTCTCGAAAGCAGGCAGGACCTGGCGTCTTCGGTCACGCCCCCCTGCGCCCCCCACCATCACCTCTCCTTCCAGTAACAGAGCTCCCAGTGCAGCCTCTTTTCTGACTCTCGGGACATTTCTTTCTTTTTTTTTTTAATTTTTATTTATTTGACACAGAGAGAGAAATCACAAGTAGGCAGAGAGGCAGGAGGAAGCAGGTTCCCTGCTGAGCAGAGAGCCCGATGCGGGGCTCGATCCCAGGACCCTGAGATCATGACCTGAGCCGAAGGCAGAGGCTTAAACCCACGGAGCCCCCAGGTGCCCCTCTCCGGGACATTTCTAATGGCTCCCTTACCCAGGCCGGTGTTTGGGAGGCATTGTGTTCACTTACTGGATAATTCCACTCTCAATTACAGGGCCACGTGGCCAAACTAGGCACGATCCCCGAAAATGTGTCCACTGTGCATGAATTTGCTTGGGCTCCCCGACCAAATCCCATAGACCGAGGGGCTTAAACAACACACATTTATATCCTGGGAGTCTGAGATCCAGACGGGGCTGAGGCTAGAAGTCTGAGACCCAGGCGGGGCTGAGGTTGGTTCTACCTGAGACCTTCTTCCTGGGCGTGTAGACCCTGTGTTCTCCTTGTATCTTCACATGGTCCTCTGTCTGGGCATGTATGTCCTCATCCCTCTTCTTATAAGGACCCCAGTCCTGTGGGATCAGAGCCCACTCTACTGACCTCATTTTCCCTCAGTCCCCTCTTCAGAGACCTCATCCTGGACTACGTTCCCGTTCTGAAGTCCTGGAGCTTAGGGCTTCCACGTATAATTGTGGGGGACACAATTCAGCCCATTGGCTGAGATTTTTTACTTATTTATTTGGGAGAGAGCACAAACCGAAGCAGAGAAGAGGGGCTGAGGGGGAAGCAGGCTCCGTCCCAGGACCCTGAGATCATGACCTGAGCCCAAGATCATGACGAGCACCCCAGAAGCCCCCTTCGCTTTAGTGGTGCCGTCTCTTAATACGTGTCTCTAGCAGATGTTAACACCCGGCGTGTAGAGGACGCCGTTCGTGTCCGCAGGGCTCACTCCCGCGCTCTGTCCCCCTGCAGGTTCTGGACGTGCCACGACGACCGCTTCCTCTACATGCTCATGGAGTTCGTGCCGGGCGGCGAGCTCTTCAGCTATCTGCGCAACCGGGGCCGCTTCTCCAGCAGCACGGGGCTCTTCTACTCCGCCGAGATCGTCTGCGCCATCGAGTACCTGCACTCCAGGGAAATCGTCTACAGGGACCTGAAGCCGGAGAACATCCTGCTGGACCGCGAGGGTCACATCAAGCTCACCGACTTCGGCTTCGCCAAGAAGCTGGTCGACAAGTAAGCCGCCGTGCGCCCCCCATTCCCACGACTTGGCTCACGTTGGGATTCCTCTTGGACGTCGTTCGGTGCCCGACTTACCTCGCTCGGCATAACGGCCTTGAGGTCCATCCCCGTTGTCGCCAATGGCGGGATGTCCTTTTCCAAGGACGAGTCATAGCGCCTTGTCCGTGTCGACCACATTTCCCTTCTCCTTTCACCTGTCAGTGGACACATAGGTTTCTTCTGTGGTTTGGCTGCTCTCAGTCGTGCTGCAGTGAGCACAGGGCTGCAAGGAAGTCCTTAAGGTCGTGTTTTCATTGTCTTCACGTAAAGACCCAGCTGTGCAGTCGCTGGTCGTAGGGTAGTTCCCTGTTCAGGGTCTTGAGGACCGTCCGTGTTGTGGTCCACATTGTAGCTGCACCATTTTGTGTTCCCGTCAACAGTGCTTGGCATTCCCCTTTCTCTGCATCGTCGCCATCACCTATCTTTTTTTTAATTTTTTTTAATTTTGTATTTTATTTTATTTTTTATTTATATTTACTTCATATTTTATTTTATTTTTAAAGATTTTATTTATTTATTTGACAGAGGCGAGAGATCACAAGTAGGCAGAGACGGGGGTGGGGGTGGGAAGCAGGCTCCCTGCTGAGCTGACAGCTCAATGCGGGGCTCGATCCCATGACCCTGAGATCATGACCCGAGTCGAAGACAGAGGCTTTAACCCACTGAGCCACCTAGGAGCCCCACCATCACCTGTCTTCTTTTGCCATTTTGATATTAGCCGTTGGCAGGTGTGTGGTGCTAGATCTCCGATTACTTACTCTTTTTATCAGAATTATAGCCGTGCTTCTACTGTGCATCAAGGAGCTCTCTCCCCTCCCCGTCCAACTCATCTCCACTCAGCAGTAGACTGCTTTCAACTCTCGGGTTGGCTTGTTCCCTTTTTTGGGGTCAACTCCCGGGACAGCTTCCAAAATTCTGTCCTGCTGTCTGCTTGCCCCTTCTGAGTCCTCACGTGTTATGCTTTTTTTTTTTTTTAGATTTTATTTATTAGAGATAGAGAGTGAGAGAGGGAGCCTGACAAGGGAGGGAAGGGTAGAGAGAGAGGGAGAAGCAAACTCCCCGCTGAGTGGGGAGCCCGACGCAGGGCTCAATCCCAGCACCCCAGGATCAGGACTTGAGCCAATGGCAGTGGCTTAACCAAGGAATCCATCCAGGCACCCCATGATTTACGCATTTTAAAAACTTCTTCTTGTCGATCCTGATTGCGGTTTAGAAGGGGGCCAAGGTGGACATGATCAGTTCACCATTTTGAGAAGAAGAGATTATGCATGAGGTCATCTTGGGGTCACTTTAAGATAACTTCCTATCTTGCTTTTTATTTCTTAGAGTAACAAAACACCGAAAAAGTCCTCTTGCTGAACAAATAGATTACCCGTTTCAGTGTTTTTCTGTGTCAGTGAAGGCGATGTCGATTTCTAACCCGGGGCTCTCGCCGGAACAAACGTTCTCACCATCGTTTGCACTGATGGGGATCTCATCACGAATAGTCCTATAAAATGAAACCTTAATGTCGTTGGGGTGTAAAATGCCTTCTTCAAGTCCTTCGCCCAATGATCCAGACCACCCTACGCTTTTTAAAAACTCACAGGGAGAGAACGTTTCGGGCGAATGTGTGCAATTTTAGAATACATAACATTCAGCTTCGGTGAGGCCGATGTACTTGGAAAGCTGGTAAATGTTGATATCCCTGGGTCTTCTAGTGTCCCGGTCTGTAGGAACGTGTCCTGCTTTAGGAACAATGCAGCCTTTGTAGAGACAATACGGGGGAAACTTAATAGTTTAAATCCCCTGCATTTAAGTCTGGAGTTTCCATAAAGCCGTGGGGGCTTGTCTTAGGGTTGAAAGGCTTGCTTTTTGAGTGGAATTCTTGATTTTTACTCCAAAGACGTGAGTAAAGGGAACAAAGATATAAAAGGCAAAAAGGGAAGAAAGGTATAAAGATGGATATCAGAACTCTCTTACATGCTGTGTAGACCTTTCATCACGTCCCACGTTAGTTTTCTAGGTTTTTGTTTCGTTTTTTGGATTATTTTGCTGTGTTTTTTTTTTTTTTTTTCCACCTCTACTAAAATGTGAGCCTTCTTTTCTCTATTGCCCAGTTGGCTCATTGCTTGCTTGGTACAATCAGGCGTGGAATGATCGAGGTGTATGTTTTTGTTCCCCTGGAAACATTTGGTAATTTATGCTCCTAAAATTTCTCTGTAGAGCACTGCTGTCCACTGCAAATACAACACACACCTCATGCATGATTTAAACTCTTCAAGAAGCCTTGTTTTAAAAAGTGAAAATTTCGGGGCACCCGGCTGGCTCAGTCAGTAGAGCGTGCAACTCTTCATCACGGAGTTGTGAGTTCGAGTCCCACGTTGGGCATACAGCTTACCTAAAAATAAAATCTTTAGAAAAGAAAGTAGAAATTTATTAAGGTTGCCTATTTAATTCAGTATATTTCAAATACAAGTATTTCAGCATATGTATCAGTACAAAAGGGTTTGAATTAAGAGGGTTTGAATGAATTTCTGCTGCTAAGTTTTTGAAATCCCCTGTCCATTTTATCTGTATGGTGCATCCCTATTAGGGTACTATAGTATCATCAGAAGTACTTGATCTTTCTTTAATGTCTATAACATTTACAGCTGGGAAAATAAGATTCACACGCACAGGCTCTCCGAAAATACTGGAAGCTTTCTCAGTAACTGCATCGAGTATGGGTTTTTAAAGTTAACTTTAAATTAAAAGTTGGTTAAAATCTTAATTCCTTAGTACATTTTAAGTGCTCTGAAAGTACATGTGGCCAGTGGCTCCCGTGCTAGACAGGCTGATCTAGAAAATACACCTGTTGGGGGCACCAGGCTGACTTAGTCCATGGAGCATGCAACTCGTGATCTTGGGGTTGAGAGTTAGAGCCCCACACTGGGTGTAGAGATACTTAATTCAAAATAGAAGTTTTAGGGATTCCTGGGTTAAACATCCAACTCTTTTTTTTTTTTTTTTAAGATTTTATTTATTTGACAGAGAGAGACACAGCAAGAGAAGGAACAGGAGCAGGGGGAGTGGGAGAGGGAGAAGCAGCTCCCCACGGAGCAGGGAGCCCAATTCGGGACTCAATCCCAGGACCCTGGGATTATGACCTGAGCCGAAGGCAGATGCTTAACCATCTGAGCCACGCCGGTGCCCCAGGCATCCGACTCTTGATCTCAGCTTGAGTCTTGGTCTCAGGGTCATGAGTTCAAGCCCCACACTGGGTTACGGAAGTTACTTAAAAATAAAAACTTAAAAAAAACTATTTCTTGATGACGTACGTGGGTTTGGCTAAGGTGATTATTATTATTATTCGTCGTATTATGGAAACATCAGCATTTGTGAGAAACTTGATTGGGGGCAAGTTTTACTGGGGGAGCTGGTTTACACTCAATGACTCAAGTCTCGGACGGTTTTTACGAAAGCGGCTGTCCTAGGAAGGCTTTGCGAGGCAGTTAAATTCAGTCTGATTTTCCCCTATAGGATGTCATCTATTACCCTTTCTAAGAGTAAAGTACTTAAAAATGACGTGGTTTTCCATGACCTTAGGAAGGGAGACCTTAACTCAGAATAATCGGTTTATAATGTTGAGGCTGCCCTCTATTGGCAGCACGTGGTAAATGGAACATATACATTTTTTTAAAATCCTTTTATTTTGTTTTGTTTTTAAGATTTTATTTATTTATTTGACACACAGAGAGATCACAGGTAGGCAGAGAGGCAGGCAGAGAGAGAGAGGGAAGCAGGCTCCCCACTGAGCAGAGAGCCCGATGTGGGGCTCCATCCCAGGACCCTGAGATCATGACCTGAGCCAAAGGCAGAGGCTTTAACCCACTGAGCCACCCAGGCGCCCCAAATAACTACAATCTTAAAAAAAAAAAAAGATGTTGAACTTCAGAAAAGAAGATCCCATTAGCATGTTGATATCTTGCTTTTTAACAAATTTCCCTTTTATTTTATTTTTTGGATACATTGTTTTTACAAAGAATTTCATTTTTTCGTCTTGGGCATTGTTGGTTGCAAAAACATTTCCTTCCCTTCTTTCTATGTGTTTTTCTTGGTTTGCTTGATGAGGTCTCTCCCTTCTGGGCCAGCGCTGGTGACGTGATGCTCATGGGTGCGGACACCCGGCCTCCCGTGCAGTTCGGGATTCCGACAACTGACATGACTTTTCCATAAACATGGAAAGAAAACATCCCCAGGGATCGCTACAAAAGACATGGAGCCAAACAGAGCTTCATCTCCAATAATATTTTTGAACACGTAATTGAGAAAAGCATGTTTCTATTTTTTTTTTTTTTACAGCAGGGCACACAGTGTGTTTAAACACACTATAATTCGATATTCTTCCCTCTACCAATCATACTGTCATTTGCTCATGGTAGCTCCGCGTCTCACGCTTTCCCTAGGTTCTCAATAACGGATGGATTTTTCCTCTTCTAACATAATCTTAAAGAACTCTTGTTTAATTACAGTGACAGTTCTTTTTGTTGTACAGAAGTATTTGACACACACACTTGCTATTATGCACATAGCCTGCCTAACAGAATAAGGGACACACTGGGATTATTTTTTGTTTTCTAAAATGATTAAAACAAAAGCACCGATAAATTTGATTTAGTTATTCTGTTGTACTTTTTAATATTTAAGTGTGACATTGAATGCTGTCCGTTGGATTTTCATGCCTGGCCTCTTGCTAGGGATTAATAACATTGTAGCCAGTCTTCGATGATTGTTACTTAATGTTCTTAAACATCCACAAAAGCAGAGAGAATAGTTTGCCTTAAATCCTGTGTGCCCATCACCCAGATTCAGTAGGCATCAAACCTCTGGCACCTTATTTGACTTTTTACCTCTCCCAAATTTCTGTTCCTTATATTATTGTTTATTTATTCATTTATTTATATTTTTTTATTTAACGATTTTATTTATTTGACACAGAGAGACAACGAGAGAGGGAACACCAGCAGGGGGAGAGGGAGAAGCAGGCCTCCCGTGGAGCAGGGAGCCCGATGCGGGGCTCAGTCCCAGGACCCCAGAAACATGACCCGAGCTGAAGGCAGACGCTTAACGACTGAGCCACCTAGGTGCCCCTGTTCCTTACATTATTTTAAAGCACGTGCCCACCATGCACTAATGGATAATGATTAAAAAATAATAATAATAATAACATCAATGCCATGATCACATCTTACAGAATAAAAGCAAAAATTCCTTAAGATCATCTAACACCTAGTCAATACTTAGATTTCTCCCAGGTCTCAAAAATGTCTTTTTCTTCCCCGTAAACAAGGATTTAAGCAAGGTTTCTACATTTGCATTTGGCTGGTTTGTCTCTTAGCTCCATTCAATCCATAAAGTTCCCATTTCAACTTTCCCTCTGGACCAATGGCATTTATTTGTGAAATAACCGGGCTTGAGCCCTGTAGGAAGCCCGGTGATCTGGATTGGGTGGGATTGCATCTTCATGGTGTTCTTTGCCTTGTTCCTCTGTCCCTGGTGTTTCTTGTGAGCTGGTGGTTAGATCTGTGAACTAGTTTCAATTCCGGCTCATTGGATCCTCCCTTCTGTTCCTTCCTTTCTTTTTGGCTTTTGAGAAACAGGTGGTGCTGGGTTTTTTGTTGTCCCTTTTGCCTGGTAGCAAGAAGCATACAGTAGGTGCTTGTCCTTGCATATGTGGGTCCAAGTGTTCCCTGCCCACCCTCCCTTTGCACTGTCCACTCTGTCGCCGTCACTGTGTGACCTGTGAGCTTAGGGCCCACCAGGGGGAGAAATGACAAAATGCTGATGCTGTCTTTCGGCTAGTCCTTCTGTATTTCTCAGGTGGAAGTCTTCTAGAAAGAGCCCCTTTCCCTCGTCAGGCATCGGGTGACCTTCAAATACCATCCTTCATGAGAGCAAGCAGGCGGTCTTTCATTCATTCACTTCATTTAAGGGTTTCCAGAATCATGACGTGGGCCCTTAGTGACCTCAAATGGGGCCATGGCGTTTTTTTAAAAAATACTGTTACCACTCGGAAAACACACGATCTCATGTGTTTTTTAATTCAAAGCCACCTTTTTTTTCCCCCTCTGTGTTTAAATTTTCCTCCTCTTAACAGGGAGTGAGCACGTAATGGGCTCAGACTCTGCTTTTGGGTCGATGGAAATATTTCGATCTAGACAGGTCGTGGTCTGAATGCATCA
The DNA here is from genome assembly GCA_028533885.1 of Nasua narica. Lineage (NCBI taxonomy): Eukaryota > Metazoa > Chordata > Mammalia > Carnivora > Procyonidae > Nasua > Nasua narica. The sequence continues at coordinate 1,340,916 of CM052801.1, read as the reverse complement.
AATGCCACAGAATGGCTTGCTTTAAAATGGCAAATTTTGGGGTGCCTGGCCGGCTCAGTCGGAAGAGCACTTTTCCAATCAGTCACAGCTCTTGATCTCAGGAATCGTGAGTTCGAGCCCATGTTGGATGTAGAGATTACCAAAAAAATTAACTTAAAAAAAGGAATAAAATGACACATTTTATGTTCTGTAAATTTTGCCTCAATTAAAAAAGCAACAGCAATCACATATTTTTTTCTTTTTTTGAGATTTTATTTATTTATTTGACAAAGAGAGAGAGCGAGAGAGTACAAGCAAGGAGAGCAGCAGAGGGAGAGGGGGAAGCAGGCTCCCGCTGAGCAGGGAGCCTGATGCGGGACTTGATCCCAGGACCGTGAGATCATGACCTGAGCCGAAGGCAGAGGCTTTAACGCACTGAGCCCCCCAGGTGCCCCGGTGGGAAATAGTATTTAAAAGACCGCTCCAGGGGTGCCCTTTGCTGTGGGTGTTTCATTGCTTCTAAGAATTCCTGGGGGACAGAATTAAAAACCACATTTTTTTGTTTCCAAGAGAAAAGCAAACTATGAGTCCACACTTAACTAGTTGCATTTAAGGCCATGAGTTTTTATTTAGTTTTTGTGAATTATTCTTCTCCCTCTTTGCTTACCCCGAAACTCTCACCTACCCCCTGCCTTTATTCACAGAAGGAAGTCCTTGCAGTACTGCACACAGCTGACCTTGGTATGCGACCCTGTAGTTGAAATGTTCCAGCCCAAGGTGTGGGTTCAGACGGTTTAATCCCTTCGTTAGGAAACCAGCCAGAGAACCAAGCATGAGTTAAGTTGTGAAACTGGTGAGGGACTTTGTTTCATGGAAATGAAACCACAGCTATAAAAGATTGAGTGTTAGATGAGAGCCAGGCTTTGAAATCCATCCCTCTCTCTCTCTCTTAATTGTTTCTCCTACACCAGGGCTCAGCAAACAATACCCATGAGATCTGGCCCACCACTTGTGTTTTGTAAATAAAGTTTTATTAGAACACACTCACATAGTTTGTTTATGTCTTGTCTACGGCAGTTCTCATGCTGGGGAGCAGAATTCTGTGTCTGCCGCAGAGCCCAGAGGGCCAGAGACAATGTGTAAACAGACGAATGTGGTTGTGTGCCAGTAAAACTTTATTTGTAAAGTAAGTGAGCGGCTTGGGAGTAAATAGAGCAAGAGAGTGATACTTGGCATAGCTTCCCATTTAAAAAAAATATTTTATTTAAATTTAATTTAGTTAAGATGTGGTGTATCATTAGTTTCAGAGGTAGAGTTTAGTGATTCATCAGTTGCATAAAACACCCAGGGCCCATTTCATCGTGTGCCCTCCTTCATGCCCATCCCCCAGTTACCCCATCCCCCACCCCATCTCCTCCAGCAACCCTCTGTTTGTTCTCTAGGGTTAAAAGTCTCTTATGGTTTGTCTCCCTTCCTGATTTCGCCTTATTTAATTTTTCCCTCCCTTTCTCTGTGTTCATCTGTTTTGTTTCTTAAATTCCACATATGAGTGAAACCATATGATAATTGTCTTTCTCAGATTGATGTATTGTGCTTAGCATAATACCCTCTAGTTCCATCTACATTGTTGCAAATGGCAATTTCATTCTTTCTGATGGGTGAGTAATATTCCATTGTGTGTATGTGTGTGTATATATACATATATACATACCACATCTTCTTTATGTGTTCATGTGTCGATGGACATCTGGGCTCTTGCCACAGGTTGGCTATTATGGGCAGCAATGCATACCGTTTATTTTTATTTATTTACTTCTTGAACATTTTATTTGTATATTTGTTAGAGAGAGAGAACGCATCAGCAGGGGGAGCGGCAGAGGGAGAGGGAGAAGCAGGCTCCCCGCTGAGCAGAGAGCCCGATGCGGGACTCGATCCCAGGACCCTGGGATCATGACCTGAGCCGAAGGCAGACGCCCAACCGACCGAGCCACCCAGGCGCCCCAGTGCATACCTTTTAATACCGACTTTGTTGCTGTGCATTGAAAATACATCACCTATTCAGTACATTCACCATCTAGCCATTTCCAGACGCAGTTTGGAAGGGAGCCCCTGAACTAGGCCATGTGCTGTGTGAGCTGGTTAAAACCGAGCAGAAGGTGTAGTCATGCCACGGAGGGTTACTCTGGCACAAAAAGTAACAAAGCCATGACATCCGTGAACGTTCGAAGCAAGTCCTGCGAGTGAAAGAAGCCAGACGCAAAAGGCCCCTAGTGTACGAGTCCACATTTACGGGGTACCTCGTGTTGTCAGAGCGTAGATCCCGAAGGCAAACCACCAGTTTGCTCCCAGATGCTGTGTAGATGCGGCCGGGGTGGGAAACGCTAAGGATCCTGGAACGGTCACAGGCCGTCGGCTTCTCTCCCACGAGCGTGCACACACACACACACACACACACACACACACACACACACACACACACAGTATTTTAGAGTTTATCCACCCCACGTCTTCATTGCACAGATGAGAAATCGGAAACACCGAGGGGGAGGTGCCGTGCCCACATTCCCACAACTGCCAAGTGATGGTACCTGGTGACTTCCAGGTCAGATTTCTTTCTGTTGCCATCAGCAGTCTTAGGGGGAGCATCGTATCAGAGCAGGGGTGAGGAACAAAGAGGGGCGCTGCGGGGGTACTTGCTGCGGTCGGACCATGATGCCGTTGGGCTGCTCAGCTTGGGCGTGTGGTTATTGCCTCTGTAGGTCTTTTTTTTTTTTAAGATTTTATTTGTTTATTTGTCACGGAGAGAGAGAGAGAGAGAGCACAGCAGGGGGGGAGGCGGGCAGAGGGGGAAGTAGGCTCCCGCTGAGCAAGGAGGCAGTGCAGGGACTGTACCTGAGCCGAAAACAGCCGCTTAACCAACTGAGCCCCCGGGCGTCCCATGCCTCTCTATGCCCGCTTTCCTTGTCTGTGAAGTGAGAATTGTTCCTACTTTGTAGGATTGTTGCCAAGAATGGGTGGGTCTGCTAACTGGAAAGTATATCCTTAGAACAGCTCCTGGCATGTAGTAAGCACGAGTAGACAGAAGGTGCTTCTGACTGTATCGTCCCCATCGTTAGTGTCACCGTCATCACCACCTTCACCACTGTCGTCATCACCATCACGTCCACCACCATCACCATCGTTATCATCATCACCATCACCATCATCACCATCACCTCCACCACCATCACCATCATTATCATCACTGTCACCACGTCCACCACCATCACCATGATCACCATCATCACCATCATTATCACCATCACCACCATCATCACCATCATTATCACCATCACCATCATCACCATCACCTCCACCACCATCACCATCATTATCATCACCGTCACCACCTCCACCACCATCACCATGATCACCATCACCATCATTATCACCATCACCATCATCACCATCACCATCATCACCACCATCACCATGATCACCACCATCACATCACCTCCACCACCATCACCACCTTCACCATCATCACCATCACCTCCACCACCATCACCACGATCACCATCACCATCATCACCATCATTATCACCATCACCATCATTATCATCACCGTCACCACCTCCACCACCATCACCATGATCACCATTATCACCATCATCACCATCATTATCACCATCATCACCACCATCACATCACCTCCACCACTATCACCAACATTATCATCACCATCACCACCTCCACCACCATCACCATGATCACCATCACCATCACCATCATCACCATGACCTCCACCACCATCACCATGATTACCATCACCATCATCACCATCATCAGAACCATCATTATCACCATCACTATCATCACCATGATCACCACAATCACCACCATCACCATCACCATCATTATCACCATCACCACCATCACATCACCTCCACCATCATCACCATCACTTCCACCACCATCATCACCATCACCATCATCATCACCATCACCATCATCACCATCATCACCACCATCACCATCATTATCACCATCACCATCATCACCATCACGTCCACCACCATCATCACCATCACGTCCACCACCATCATCACCATCACATCCACCATCATCACCATCATCACCACCATCACCATCATTATCACCATCACCATCATCACCATCATCACCATCATCACCATCATCACATCACCTCCACCACGACCACCACCTTCACCATCATTATCATCACCATCAGCCATCACACCACCATCACCGTCACCACATCATCCTCACTGTCATCCCCACCATCACCATGCCCACCATCCCCACCATCCCCACCATCATCACCATCA
>CM052801.1:1261345-1336109 GCA_028533885.1 Nasua narica | reverse complement strand
CACCATCATCACCATCACGTCCACCACCATCACCATCATCACCACCATCACCATCATTATCACCATCACCATCATCATCACCATCACCATCATCATCATCATCACCATGATCACCACCGTCACATCACCTCCACCACCATCACCACCTTCACCATCATTATCATCACCATCAGCCATCACACCACCATCACCGTCACCACATCATCCTCACTGTCATCCCCACCATCACCATCCCCACCATCCCCACCATCCCCACCATCATCACCATCACCATCACCACCCTTGCTATGGACTGAATTATGTCCCTCCAAAATTCACGTATTGAAGCTTTAACCCTCCCAAGGCCACTGTCTTTGGAGATCGGGCTTTTAGGAGGTAATTAAGGCAAGTGAGGTCAGGAGAGCGGGATCCTAATCTGAAAGGATAGACAACTGGATAGGAAATTGATTTGTCACAGTTCTGGAGGCTGAAAGTCCAGGCTCAGGGTGCCGGGAAACTTGGTTGCTGGTGAAGACTCTTGCTGGTGTTTAGATGGCTGTGGGGTAGGGATCTCTCACATGGTGGAGAGAGATCTCTCTGTCTCTCCCTCTTCTTACAAGGACACCAGTTACTGAGTTAGTTCAGTTCATCTTGGCCCAATATGACGTCATCTTAACTTAATTACATCTGCAAGACCCTCTTTCCAAATAAGATCTCATTCACGGGCTCTGGGGTTTAGGACTCCTGGGGGAACAGAGTTCGCCCCTGTATAGACGCCCTGGCAGGCGTTGGAAGATTCCGAACACACAAGCAGTGCGACACGCATACCCTTGCGGAGAATCCAGGCTTTATTTCGTTAACATGGTCTCCCACCCCCGCCAGGGTGGAGCTGGTAACGCTGAGCGCTGAGAACATCAGGGCTCACCTTGCCTGCTCTCCAGAGCTGCGCGAGCAGGAGGAGAGAAGACCGGGGGCATGGACACTTCACAGCCTGGACCAGCGACCTCTGAGGAACATCCGGGGCTGTATGTCTCATCTTTAGTGTTTACTGCTGCCCGAAGCTCTCCAGCCGTTCATGCCTCCGTGTGCACCCACCACGCACCGGGGCCGTTTGCTGGAAGGCCTGTAACGAAGTCTCGGGCTACCCAGGGCGACTTAGAGACTGGAAAGTTACATGGCCTTCCCCCGTGCCTCTTACACTGGGACGGAGCCGGAAAGAGACTCACCTTTCCAGATGCGAGGGGAGACGCTGTACCTCATGCATATATAATGACCAGCGGCTGCCTCCACCCGGCCTTAATATGAGCCAAGAGCTCGATTTCCAGCTGGCTTCAGGCAGCCTTGGGCGTGCCACCAGTCCGGGAGTCCAGCATGAAGGACTTGTGCCAGGGATCGTTGCAAAATATACTTAGGATAAAACTGACCGTCTTCCCCGTTTTTAAGGACACGGTTCCCTGGGATCCGATGCATTCGTAATGTCGTGCAGCTGGCCCCATGGTCCGGCTGCAGAATTGTGCATCCTCCCCCAGTGGAACTCTGTCCCCGTGAAACACTTCCTCCCCACCCCCCTCCCCCAGCCCCTGTCTCCTGCATTTCCCTGCTCTGGGGACCCCCTACACATGACATCATACAATCTTTGTCTTTCTGTGTCTGGCTGAGGTCACTCGGCAGCACGTCCTCCAGGGTCGTCTACGTCGTTAGCAGGAGTCAGGGTCGTGCCCTTTTCAGCTGAATCACATTCCATTGCGTGAATAGATCCCATTTTCTTGACCCATTCACCCACTGATGGGTGCTTGAGTCGGCACCTGCCTTGGGCCCCTGTGATGAGTCACACTGGTCTCAACATGGGTGTGCAAGTATGTCTTCAGCACTCTCTGCCTTTGTTTCCTTCGGGTATCTACTGGAGGGCGTGATGGCTCGAGGCTACGAGGATGCCAGGTTTCACTTTCAAGCGCCCGCCAGACCGGTCTCCCCAGGGGCTGCACCAGCTCGCGCCCCCGCCAGCCGTGCGCGAGGGACCCCTGTTCTCCACATCCTCGCGGGCGCTCCCGTGTCCCATCCCGATGGCCGGGAAGTCCTCTACGCTCTGCACTCCTTCCTTCCTGCTAACCGAGGAGCAAAGGCACGAGGAGGACCTGAACTTCAGACACACGGAAGCCCCGCAGCGTCCTCTTTCTGAGCCGCAGAGACGGGCTCTCATCTGTTGGAGTCTTAGCGGGCGAGCGCTGGTCCGCCGTTTAGGAACAGACGTGCGAATCTGGATGGCCATCTCTGTGACCTCCGAAGTCGCATTTTCAGATGTCTGCCTTGCCCCGCCGTCGGTTAGCTTGCGCTGCATCGGACGACGCAGTATGCCCGACAGAGCCTGCGGGGCCGAGCCCGCAGGTGCTTGAGAAGGAAGGTGAAGTGTGTGCATGGCCGGCGTGGTGGGGAGCGCGTGCCTTTCCCGGGAGCTGCCGGTGCAGCCCCCCGACCGAGGGGCTTCGGGCAACGGTATTCTCCCGCGGTTCTGGAAGTTGGAGGTCTGGAATGAAAGCGTTTGCAGGGCTGTGGTCCCACAGAGGCTCCCGAGAGAAGGGTCTGTTGTCAGCCTCTGTCCTGGCTTCAGGTCACCTCACGTGGTTCCTAGGGTGTGGACGCCATCGCCGTGTCCCCAGTGGTCTTCCCTCTGTGCGTGTTGGTGTCCTCATCTCTTTTCCCCTCCGCTTTTAATGAGGTATGATCGACAAATAAAAATTGTATGTATTTACATTGTACAATATGGTTTTTAAAAAGGTGGGTAGTGTGATTTAGTAGAGACTGTAAAGTGATTACCACACTCAAGTTGATGATCACGTGTGATCATCTCACCGGGTTACCACTTTTTTGGAACACCAAAAAAGTGTCCTCTTGGTAAATTTCAGATGTGAAATACGGTCTTACTAACCAGTCACCATGCCGTTCTTTACATCTCAGGACTTACTCATATGCTACCTGGATGTTTTACCTTTTTTAAAAAAAAAAATCTATTTTACAGGTGAGTTCTGGCTCACCTCCATGCTGAGGCATGTGAACCAGGAGAAAATGAAGAAAATTGCGTTTTCCATAGAGTGTAAAATTTAGAGATCTCAGAAAGGTGAAAAATCTGTGAATTTTAATGAAACATAGTGCCTCTTTTTAAGTATAAGGAGAGTTCTCTTATAAGGAAAGCGGAAAGCAAGTCCATTTTCACCTGTTGTGAAAAAGAGCCGAGACAACACAGGGAAGGGGTGACGAGGGTAAAACCCAGCACACCTGACCACGAGAGGCTCCGCTGTCTGGGCTGGGTCCAGTTTGAGAGGGAAGGGGTCAGCAGCCCTTATTTCTAGCCCACTGTCCCCTGGGGGAGTCTAGAAGCTAAATTTTTGGCAAGTCTCAGCTCCTTTGCAAAGATAATCCTTTCCAAAAGCTCCCTGCCCCATCTAAATCCTAAGTATCCCTGTGTCGCTTAACCTAAGGATTTTTAGAAGCCACTGGTGAGATGGAAATGACCTTGAACCCATAGAAATGTTGAAGACCCGTTCTAGGTTTTTAGGAGCAGGTGGAAAGGACGGTAGCCCCAGGTCGTTGATGGAGCAGATGTGTAGGTTCTTGAGGGCTTAGTGAGTGAATTCTTGAGTTTTGTCCACATCATTTTATAGGAAAACAGGTACGGTGGTGTTTTTGTGTTTGAGTAACCACGGTAAGCAACAGCCACGGCATGGCGACCAAGAACCAAGGACGCTCCTTCGGTTCTGTTTGGGTTAATGAGTGTTTATAAGGGAACAAGTCCTGTAAGACCACGTCGGCATCTCTGTCCAGCACGGTGTGTCCACAGGGTGGGGATGGGGCATCGTGGTGATGGGGCACCGACGTCATTGTCACATTCAGCCCTTCTGAGACGCACGCATTCACCCCGCACCGCTAACTCTCTGTTATGCCTTCTCTGTCCCCAGGACCTGGACCCTTTGTGGAACGCCCGAGTATCTGGCCCCCGAAGTCATCCAGAGCAAAGGCCACGGGAGAGCCGTGGACTGGTGGGCACTCGGCATCCTGATATTTGAGATGCACTCGGGGTGAGTAGGGCTCCTGTGGGGGGTCAGCGCGTCCTCTCCGGGGCTTCCGTCCGTCCCCTGCTGCTAGACGGTGCTTTCGGTGCCCGGTATGTGCGGTGCCCTCCCGTGGCGGCTTCCGCGTGCCAACACGGCAGTGGGGACACACGGTTAAGTGTGCTTTCGTAAGAGCAGAAGCAGATAGGAAGCACGACTATTTGGGACCTTTCTCCTGTCTAAATGTCCCCGTCTAAATGTCCCCGTCTCCCGTGAATATAATTTTAAGTCTCCGGCATGGACTCGGCTTTGGAGCAAGGCAGAGAGCTCAGGCAATGACTGTACATATTGGATAAAGATACCTAAATCGCGTGTGGTTTAGGACTGTATGGATGGGTCACGTGCCGGGAAGGAGAGTGTGTGCCCATACTTGGCACGAGGCTTGCAAGGTTCCGCTTTCCCCATCCAGACACCAGAGCTGTAACGGGTATCACGGTGTCACCGAGATTAAAGAGGCCAGCCTGGCTAAGGCATGAGTCAGGTGTGGTGTTCCCCCGCCAGAAATGGAAAGCAAGCATTAGAAATCATAGACGTGGGGATTCCTCCTGGTCCTACGGAGCACAGGCTCTTCTCTGATGGTGCAGCGGACAGGCAGCTGGTCTGTGAGGTGCCAGGACCCGGGCCCTGGGCCTGAGGCCCCTCTGCCTCCTTCCGTCCTCCCTGCCCTGTCCTCTGTCCTCCTTTTTCAGGCCTCTTTCCTGCTGGGGCACTTGGCAGGTGCTCGGAGTTTACTCCAGTTGAACCCAAAGCCCGACAGGGTTCCGCATCTGATTCCGTGCAGGGCGAGACCAGAGCTTTGGCCTGGAAACCTTCCCTTTCAGTTGGAAAGAATGATGGAAAGAGGTGTATGTGTGCACTGGGGGTCTGGCCACAGGGGAGTCTTGTCAAAACCTGTATGTGTCTCTTATCTATTTATCAACTATCTACCTATGTATCTATCATCTCTGAATCCTGTGTCTGTCATCTCTTATCACCTATGTCTAGATCTGTCATATCTATCCATCTATCTGTCCATTGGCCCATCTACCAATCCATCTGTCTATCCATCTATCACCTGTCTGTGTATTCTGTCTACCTGTCTAGCCATCCATGTGTCTGTCCATCCATCTTTCCATCATCCATCATATCTATTATCTATCCTACCTATCTGTCCATCCATCCATCGTCTCTGTTGTCCATCCATCCATGCTTCCATCAAAAATATCTACTCATCCATCCATCCATCCATCTATCCATCATTCATTCATCCATCCATCCAGCCATGCATCCATCCATCCATCATATCTATCCGTCCACCATCTGACTATCCATCATCCGTCCATCCACGCATCAATGCATATCCATCCATCCATCATCCATCCATCCATCTATCCATCATCCATCTATCCATATCTATCCATCCATCTATCCATCCATCCATCATATCTATCCGTCCACCATCTGACTATCCATCATCCGTCCATCCATGCATCAATGCGTATCCATCCATCCATCATCCATCCATCCATCTATCCATCATCCATCTATCCATATCTATCCATCATCCATCCATCATATCTATCTGTCCATCATCCATCTATCCATCATCCATCTATCCATATCTATCCATCCATCCATCATATCTATCTGTCCACCATCCATCTATCCATATCTATCCATCATCCATCCATCATATCTATCTGTCCATCATCCATCTATCCATCATCCATCTATCCATATCTATCCATCATCCATCCATCATATCTATCTGTCCACCATCCATCTATCCATCATCCGCCCATCCATGCATCAATCCATATCCATCCATCCATCCATCATCCATCCATCCATCCATCCATCTATCCATCATCTATCTATCCATTTCCATCCATCCATCCATCCATCCATCTATCCATCATTCATCCACCCACCCATCCATCCATCCATATCTATTCATCCATCCATCCATCATCCATCCATCCATCTTTATATCTATCTATATCTGTCTACTCATCCATCCATCATCTGTCTATCCATCCATCCACCCTCCCACCCATCCATCCATCCATTTGGTCTCTGTTACTCTTCACCCAGACGTGTCCCGCAGATCACACAGAACTGAATTTCTTGACAGACACCTGAGCCCGTGAAGTCCCAGGCTGAGCAGAAAGTTAACATGAATCACACATAGGGGCCATCCATCGAGAAGATACAACAGTTATGAATACCTATATGCCTGTCTTCATCAGATTCCCTTCAGATGCCCTGCAACCCATTCCTCTTCCTTAATATTACTGACCACTAGAGGTCAGCATTGTTTAACGATAGATGAACGCTGGTGGCCAGGACTTAATAGATGAGGTTCACCAGCTCTGTTCTCTCGGTATTACTGTCGTACATTCTAGTAGGATATATTCTATGGATAGAATATAGTACTATGAGAGATTATTAGTAAATACAATTTTTTGTACTTGTATTTTTTAAAAGGTTATTTATTTATTTATTTATTTGACAGAGATGACAAGTAGGCAGAGAGGCAGGCAGAGAGAGAGGGGGATTGTATTGTATTTTTTTGTAAGTATTTTGTACTTGTATTTTGTAACTCCAAAATAATATTGGCAGAATTTAAGAAAATTATTGGAATTAAAGTAGAATAAAATCGGATAAAATTAGAATATAATATTAGGATGTATTGGAGTAAATGTATTAGGATTATTATATAAAAATAATTACTGGAATGATTAGACTATTTTTAGGATATAATTTTGTCAAATATTAGAATATGTTGCATTAGGATATTGGAAAGTAGAACGTTTCTAATATTCTTCTAGAATATTAGCGGTAATGTAGTTCTGTCAGACCCAAGCTTCCCCTGGACCACTTCCGAATTTCCGCATTGTCCCCTCCAGCTGCTTTCTCTCCTGCCGTTTCCCTGGCAGCAGGCGGAGGTGTTTCACACACACACTCACCACCCAGGTCACGGGTGCTGGAGGTGTATGAAAAAAATGCATCCTGGGGCACCTGGGTGGCTCAGTGGGTTAAAACCTCTGCCTTCGGCTCAGGTCATGATCTCAGGGTCCTGGGATCGAGCCCCGCATCGGGCTCTCTGCTCAGTGGGGAGCCTGTTTCTCCCTCTCTCTCTGCCTGCCTCTCTGCCTCCTTGTGGTCTCTCTCTCTCTGTGTCAAATAAATAAATAAAAATTAAAAGAAATGATTTAAAAAAAAAAAAAAAAACACATCCACATTCAAAGCTATTGTCCGGAAAAAAAAGAAAAACAATCACAAAAAAAGTCCCTGTGTGAGACTTGGGGAACCCCAGGGTTCCGTGGGACCCCACATTGAGAATCGTGGCCATCACGCTTCAGGCAGGATGTCCCTGGGACTCTGTCCTACCGTACACTGTGCCCTGCTCCCCTGCCCAGCCTGGCTCTTTGTCCTTGTGCCTTTGGATGAAGGACACAGGCTTTCCGTTTTCTACAGACGTACTGCGATAGGGGGTCTTAGAGGAAGACGTCAAAGACCGTGAACCAGTAGCACTTCCCCATTCTGTTTTCTGCCCAGAAACTCTTCCTTCTCTTCCCTTGAAGCCGTGTCCAAAGCGCCCGCCTTGACCGTCCGCCACAATAGCGCGTCTTTCTGGACCGTGCATCGCCCTGGAAGGTGTGGGTGGGAAGCAGGGATATGTCCAAGTCTTCGCGGAGAGATGATGGAAATGGCAGGAAGTCAGCGTGCCGCTGGGAGAGGAAACTCTGCACCTTCCTTGAGGCCCACGAGCAGGTCGTCCTTCGGAACCCCGCTGGCTCCGTCGATCCCTCTAGCTCACTTCCGCAGCGAGCGCTCGGTGCTCGTTTAAGGACTGGAAATAATCGGTTGCATTGAAGACAGATGTGAAGATCTCCTAGGGCACTTTCCACGTGCCCGGGACAGGGCTCGTTCTCAGATCCCCGTCCTCTCTGCCCCTTTCTTCGAACGAGACCTCATACTGCTCATTTATTATCGTTGTTTTCCACTCGTTAAACTACTGCAGACATACGTTCCCCATGATTCAGTCACCTAACGCCTGCTTCCCGATGCACTTTCCCTAACACTTGTGCACAAACGTTGTTAGATATGGGCGACACATTTTCTCCGGGTGTTTAATGCGCTGCTTGGGAACGTGCACGTTTCCCCCGGTGAAATCATCCCCCTAGTTGTCCCCAGACGGGGCCGCCACCCTAGAAGGGAGCCTGGCTTCCCCAGCCGTCGTTAGACCAAGCATCTGGCTGGCCAGAAACGGTCGACTCGGGAGCTGTTAACTCGAAGGCGTCGTCGGCTGGCACGGGCCGGTTGAGTGTGTTCAGACAGACCTTTCCTCCCAGCCTGGCCTGGGCGGTTTCTCCGGATGTGGGAGCTCGTAACTCTAGAAGCCAACGGTGGCCAAAGTGGTTGGACTTATGAAACCCAGATAACCAGCGACTCACAGGTTCTGCTGTGGCCTTCCCAGCACCGAGCCTCTGTTCACTCCAAAGTGTATCGATGATGATCTGAAATGTCACAAAGAAAGAAAGATGTTTTATGCCTTGATCACGCACGGCTACACTTTCACATTTACTGACTGACTTCCAGTTTCCTTATTCACCGCCATCTTCTCCCTGAGCTTTCCCATTCATTTCCTTTTTTTGTACTTTATATTCTATTCTTTAGTTTTATAGTTTTTCCGTTCTCTGTAAGGTAGACGCAGAGTTAATGTTTCTATTCTGTATATTAGTAGCTGGCAGGACAAATGGCTAAAAACAGGGTGGAGTACAATAGAAACCCGTCCTCTCCCATCTCTGAAGAGAAGAAGTCTCAGACCCAGGCGGGACAGGGATGCTGAGATCCAGGCGGGACAGGGATGCTGAGATCCACGAGGGGCAGGGATGCTGAGATCCAGGCGGGGCAGGTCCCCTGAGATCCCGGTGGGGCAGGGCCGCTGAGATCCAGGCGGAGCAGGGATCCTGAGACCCAGGGTGGGCAGGGATGCTGAGACCCAGGCGGGGCAGGAATGCTGAGACCCAGGAGGGGCAGGGATGCTGAGATCCAGGCGGGGCAGGGATCCTGAGACCCAGGGTGGGCAGGGATGCTGAGACCCAGGCGGGGCAGGAATGCTGAGACCCAGGAGGGGCAGGGATGCTGAGATCCAGGCGGGGCAGGGATGCTGAGATCCAGGCGGGGCAGGGATGCTGAGATCCAGGTGGGGCAGGGATGCTGAGATCCAGGTAGGGAGGGCCACTCTTCCTCCTGAGGCTCCAGGGGAGGGTCCTTCCTCCTCTTCCAGCTTCTGGGACTCCCGGCGTCTCTGGGCTGGTGGCCGCGTCCCTCCCATCTCTGCCTCCGTCCTCACGTGGCTTCTCCTCTGCATCTGTGTCTCCTCTTCTCTCTCTTACAAGGACCCCTGTCCTTGCATTTAGGGCCACCCTGATCCAGGATGAGCTCATCTCAGTATGTTTCACTTAATCACATTTGCAAAGACTCTTTCTGCAAATAAGCTCACGTTCACAGATGCTCGGGGTAAGAACATGGATATATCTTTTTGGAGACCACCATGGCACTCACTATATTCTGGTTATTCATTTATTTATTTATTTATTTATTTAAATGTCAGAAATTGATTTGAAATCAATAGGAATTTTTTTTTTTTTTTTTGCCTATTGAAAGTCCACATTCTTCCTTCAGGATATCCTTGGGAAACTCCCTCTTTTTTTTTTTTTTAAGATTTTATCTATTTAGAGAGACAGAGAGCATGAGCGAAGTGAGGGGGCCAGAGGGACAGGCAGAGAGAGAATCTCAGGCAGACTCTGTGCTGAGTGTAGCACCCGACACGGGGCTCGATCTCATGACCCTGAGGTCATGATCTGAGCTGAAATCAAGGGTCGGACACGTAACTGACTGAGCCACCCCATGAAAAGTACATATTATAAGATATTTCCAGTGCTCATCTCAGTGATTACAAGTTCTTCTTTGAAAGGATCCAGTTAGCAGTGTCCTTCTGAGTGGAGGGCCTTTGCCTTCAGCATTCTGGGCCAATATCAAAAGTACAACATGTTTATTAACGTCTATATTTCTTTGGTTTCATACTCTTCAAGAAGTCTAACAAAATGCATTGATTGTTCAACCTTGAAAGACTTAACAATGTTTCTTAGAAGATTTCTCCTTGGAAGATGGAGCAGTAGGGTAGCTAATACAAATATCGGATCTCAACACCAGTTAAGAGATGGATTTATCATGATTCATTCATTCAAATTCCTTTTTTTCCCCCAAATACTTTTATTTTTTCAGTGTTCCAAGATTCATTGTTCCTGCACCACACCCAGTGCTCCATGCAATCCGTGCCCTCCTCGATACCCACCACCAGGCTCGCCCGCCCCCCCATCCCCTCCCCTCCAAAACCCTCCGTTTGTTGCTCAGAGTCCAGTCTTTCCTGGTTCATCACCCCCTCCGATTTCCCCCCATTCACCCTTCCCTTCCTTCTCCCAACGTCCTCCATGTTTCTCCTTATGCTCCACACGTAAGTGGGACCATAAAATAATTGATTCTCTCTGCCTGACTTATTTCACTCCGCATAATCTCCTCCAGTCTCGTCCATGTTGATACAAATGTTGGGTATTCTACGCTAGAGTATGGTCTTTACTTTGGGTAACTATGCCATAGACGATCATACATAAGTGAGTGAGCAGGCCCGCGTTCCCGATAAAACTTTATTTATAAAAAGCGGCTGCCGGCCGTAACGCGCTAGATCTTCGTGGCCTAAAGGTACAACTTAGGAACCAGCTCTCACCCGGCTCCCTATGTGTGACCTCTATGTGAATTCGTCTAGTATGGAGGTTCAGATACTGCCTGCCTGTAGACGTATGGTCTACCTGAATCAAAAAGAAAAGAAAAATAGGACACGGTGTTACACGTCCTCATTTGTTTGCCCTGCTCACATTTCCTGAGCACCTACTATGTGTCCCATAGTGCCGTATGTAAGAAGAGGACAAAGAACTCCACTCATGGTCTGAAAGGGGGTGACATTATGAATGTCCCGTCTGCGTCGAGCAGAAACGCTACTCGCTAGGAAGCAAGGATTTTTTTTTTCCGTGCTTGCTCTCTGCTAAAAATAGCTGTTTATTTCTCTTACAGGTTTCCTCCATTTTTTGACGACAACCCATTTGGCATTTATCAAAAAATCCTTGCAGGCAAAATAGATTTCCCCAGACATTTGGATTTCAGTGTAAAGTGAGTAAACCGTTTCCCTCCTCATCGCGCGGGGGGGGAGGGGTTGTTTATTCTTAAAATCACAGACAAGAAATCAGAGAGCAGGATGACTTGCTAGGTCCTTCCGACGCTGTGCTTCATGTCTTTCCACAAGACGGGAAAAGGTGGTCCTGATGCTCCTGGAATGATACTTAACCTTTTCATGACTCTTGGCCGGGTTTTGTGTGTCTTGAGAGAAATGCCATTTACAATTAGCCAATAAAGGCATTTGTTAAGCACCCTGGGTATCTGATGAAAAGGCTTCCTCCCAACCCCCCGCCTCCTCTGGCTGGTTTTCTGGTTGGTGGGAGTGTTGATGGCTTTACCAGGCTGTCTCTCTTTCCTCCTGCTTAAATTATTTTCCTTCTTCGGTGTCTTTTTCATGCTCACATCGAGGCTGATGGGCACCCGCTGTGAGAACCTTTCTGCATCGTCAGTGTTAGTGGCGTTGGGCATGCAGTTCATTAAACTTGCGGTGACAGCGGGGAGAAAATGTACATTTGTAAACATCTCAGAACACTTTTGGCGTTGCAGTTACTACCTTCGTCCGTCTGATCACCTCGTAGACATTTTTGTACCGTGATTTCTAGTTCTTTCCCTGCATTTTCCCTGGTGAGCCACGTCCTGTTGACTGTGCTTAGTCAAGATCTAAACTTTTCTCGCTCTTTGCTATTTTTTAAAGTAGCCCATGGGCGGTGAGTTCAGAGGAAACGGATTTCGTGACACTGGGTCAGCTCCGAGTTGCTTTTCTTACGGGCGAAGGTCATCTCACCCCCCCCCCCCCCAGAGGCTTTCCCTCCAACTAGAAGACCGTGTTCCTCTGGGCTGGTTGGGCCACAGGTGATGGTGTGTTTGAAGCACCAGGCAAGTTTTAGAAAACTGGCAAGGAAACTGGGTTCCCTGAAAAATCATCATCCCAGAAGGTAGAAATTCTGTCCTGGAAATGGTAAGACCGTGGGGTGCAGAGAGAGATCGAACAGTCAGAAGTTTATTTTCTCTAGGAAAAAATGAAAAATATTATATAGAACTTCTCCCCCAGGGTCCACATCCCATTAGACTCGAGTGACATTATGGCACATGGACTTGCTAAAAATTTCCTAGTGTATATGCCAACATTTCCCAGTGGTTTGCTTAGATTAAAATCTGCTCCCACCCGTTGGCAGATTGGCCAGTTGGTGATGACCTTAGACCCCTGACATCCTGGGTAAATGTAGGGGGTGTGAACATCCATTGCCTTGCTGTGGATGCACACTGGGGGAATCCAGCCTGAGGTATACAGCTGTGGCTTAGCTGTTGCTCTTGGTGCACCTGGTCCAGGTCTGATGAGCATGGACTGTGTCTGGCATTCTCCAAGTCAGCCCCTTGTGGAGAGCCCCCTGAAGGTGTTGGGCTAGTCTGAACCTCAGGGGATGAACTCACTTCCTCTGGCAAGGAATGACTTACAACTCTTCCAAGAGACGTTTCCCCAGAGAAGGGACGGTGCATAAAATCGTAGGTCATTTCTTGCATCGTTGGTGGGAAGGGCTCAGGTCGGTCATATGAAAATATCGAGTAAGTTTACACTGTTGCGTGGAAAAGAAGGGAATGCGACAAACAGAAGTTGAATCTACGTCTGGTGTCTTGCTCCCTGCGCCTCTTTTCCTCATACTCTGTTCTGAGGTCTCCCCTGCTATCCTTTGGTCTAGAATGCTCCTCGTTTCGTAGCCCCAGGGTCGTCTTCTCTCTTGCCCTGGGACCCCGTGTCCCCAGCATGGGGGCTCAGCCAGAGAAGGAACCCGGGAGCCTTGCATGCGGTTGCTGATTGCAGACGGTGGTTGAGAAGACCTTCACTTCTTCACATTATTGCCTAGGTCTTCCCGAGTTGGCTGAGAAGCAGGCCCCTAGTGAGCCTTGTGTGTCCAAACCACTGCCGTTGGGTGCCATGACGGTCGAATTTTGACTCTCAAGTTCTCAAGGTCTTCTGTTGTTGGTTCAACAACCTCGGCGTTTGACCGTGTCACCCTCCTGCCCGGGCACCTGTCTCTTTGGATTGGTGCTGATGTTCCTTACAGGATCTTAGCTGAAAGGACATCAGAGCTTTGGGGCTTGTTGCCCACTTGGTAGACCAAAGCCCTCCCCGGTGTTTCTTCTCCTGTCTCAGAGTGGTCGGAGAGAAGCCAGGCAGGGTAGTGAATAAGTGAATAAGGTCTAGAATTTCAGGCCCCATGAATCAAGGGATTGCCAGTGGCCACAGAGCCCGTCCCAGGACTGCGGGCACCTCCAGAGTTCACATCCTTCTGGAGTTCCTACACGGCATTGCCATGGTGGACAACCCCCTTACATCCGTACCCTTTTTCGGGACTGCTGTTTTATAAGCGTCTGATTTTATATTTTAAATAAAACTGCATTTATTTAGAACCCCTGTGTAGACAGCTTTTAAGTATACGCACTAACAGTAAATAGTAGGGAAAGAGAAGGGGAAAAAAAAAGCATTTATTTGGGATCGTTTGAGGGTGTGGTGTTTGCTGATTCACATAAGGCATAAGGCATGTCTGGACATAAGGCACCCGGAGACCTTGGGACCCTGGACCTTCACATATATCGCCACGGGCCTCGGGATTCCAGAGCCCGTGACGTGAGTCTGGGGCTGTGTTCCTCACCCCGGGGCACAAGGTTCCTTTTAGTCTTGTAAGGTTGTGTCGTGGGTCTTTTGAAGCTGGGCCATAGGTCTTGTGATTTGTGTGGCGGGAATTTCCATTTGTGTTTCCAGTCTCTAGATATTGCTATCCAAAACGTATTCTCTGTATTGTGTGCAACGTCACACACAAACACAATTTTTATTTCCTTCCCCTTTATTCTTAGAACTAGCCTGTCTTCTGAACGTCTTGACATAACCCTCAGACCCTACCTGGCCCGGCCTGATGGTGATGGGCCTGTATTCTGACTCGGCCGGCTGTTTAGGAGGAAGAAGTGGGTGGGGTAGCAGGGTTGAAGGGACTCACAGAAGCTTCTAGGTTATGGGGGAGCAAGCAACATACACCGAGAATCCCATAAATAAGTAGCCCCTTAGGGCAAAGCGTGGCCATCCGTTTCGGTAAAAGCAGATGTCTTCTCCTGGGCAAGGATAGCCTCACGGGTACGTTTGGAGTGAAATGTCGCTGTACTTGGGGCAGACACATAATTTTTAACATCTTCTATTGAAAGGCTCGTTTTCTGCACAATGATTTAGTGAACCTTTCCTCCTTTGCTCTGTCCCTCTGCGTAGCCAGCCCCGCTCTGCATAAATCACTTAGAAACCAATTATCAGTGAAGAAACAATTGCGAGGAAATGTTGAGGCAAAATGAAAGTTGATCCTCCCTCCCGATGCGTAACGTGGGGGGCAGGTTTTACTGCCGTTGACGCGCCGTGGTCGCTCGGGTCTGTATCAAGATGCATCTTCCTTTTTGTCTCCTTCTCGCAAATAGAGACCTCATTAGGAAATTGCTTGTTGTCGACAGAACCCGACGCCTCGGAAACATGAAGGTCAGTGTTTGTTTTCGTACGTATCATCCCTTAGACGCTCCCGTCACTTGGCGCCGTGCATTTCTACTCATAGACACAAAGGCACGGTGATCGTGTCTAATTGTTGGCTAAATTTCAAGTCTGGCATGAGAAATCCACCTGGGTCTCTACCGCATCCCTTCTCCTCTCCAGACGAGTCAACGACTCACCCATCATCTCCACGATGTCGGTATTTTGCTTATTTATTTTGACTTTTCACATTACACGATTGACCTATAATTCACATAGCGTACATGCCTCCCCATTCAGAGCGTGCAGTCCGGCAGCTTTTACTACGTTTGCAGAGTTGGGCCACCATCCCCACCGTCGAGGATAAAGAACGTTTCCTTCATCTCAGAAGGAAACCCTCTACCCCGCGCTGTTGTTACCCGATCCTTCCGTCCCTCCTGCCCTGAGCAACCGCTAATCTACTTTCTATCTCCGTGGAATTCCGTGTTCTGGGCTGTCGTATAAATGAGTCACCCCTTAAGGGAGGTGTCTGGCTCCTCCCGTATTTTCAGGCTCCGTCCACAGGCTAGCAGGGGTCAGTCCTTTGTTCCTTTTTATGGCCGAGTCACACGGTCCCTCAGTTCCTGGACAGACTCCACTGTGCACACTCATCCCTCCGCTGACGGACATTGGGGTTGTTTCCGCCTTCTTGGCTGTTGTGAAGAGTACCATACCTGTGGGTGTGCACACTTGTGTGTGAATTACTCATTTGAGAACGTGTACATTACGTATGATTTCCACAAACTTTTCACGTGGAGTGGAATATATTTAAGAGATTATTGCAAGAACGGTATGATAAATGCATGTTTTGGTTGTGTTGGGGCACTGCTGAACCTAAGAGAATCTGAAACATCTGCTTAGCATTTTCTGGTTCTGGATATCCATGGAGGAACTTAATCATGGGCCAGCGACTTGGTCTTGTCTGCTGTGTAGTTCTGGGAGACACAGTAGACCTGTGTGTGACGCTTCATTCCCACCAAGCTCTCAGGACCCTCTGGTAATGTGGGTGTATTTGTGTTCAGTGGCTGCTGTAACAAAGGGCTAGAGTCTGAGATCCAGGCGGGGCAGGGATGCTGAGATCCAGGCGGGGCAGGGATGCTGAGACCCAGGCGGGGCAGGGAGGCTGAGACCCAGGCGGGGCAAGGAGGCTGAGACCCAGGCGGGGCAGGGAGGCTGAGACCCAGGTGGGGCAAGGAGGCTGAGACCCAGGCGGGGCAGGGATGCTGAGACCCAGGCGGGGCAGGGATGCTGAGACCCAGGCGGGGCAGGGAGGCTGAGACCCAGGCAGGACAGGGATTCTGAGACCGGGCAGGACCATTGAGATCCAGGCAGGACAGGGATGCTGAGATCCAGGCGGGGCAGGGAGGCTGAGACCCAGGCGGGGCAGGGCCATGCTCCCTCCTGCAGCTTCAGGGGAGGGTCCTTCCTCCTCTTCCAGCTTTTGGGGCTCCAGGCATCCCTGGGCTGGTGCCTCCATCTTCACATGGCTTCTCCTCTGTGTCTGTGTCTTTTCTCTCCTCTCTCTTGCGAGGACACCTGCCATTGGATTCAGATCCTTCACTTAATCCTTTCTGCCAAGACCCTATTTCCAAAGAAGTTCTTCTGCACAGGTTCCAGGTGACATTTTCACAAACTTTATATTTGGATCCACTGGCTTCTTTCTATGTCACAGAATTCATGTGTTTCTATTGTAACAACTCTCAACATTTAACAGATTTAGAAGTTGCTCCAAGGGCCATGGAAAGGGAGAAGAAGGGTAAGGTCAAAGGCTGAACACCTAGGAGGGATTTTCAAAGATCGTGTTGCCATTGGCATCTGCAAGTTGGCCATTGGCGTCACCCTTGAGAATGAAGCACAGAGACCCTAAGAAACCATTACTATTAACACGAACACACGGATACTATTATTGGATGGTCCCGCTGGGTAGCTGTTAAGATCTCTGAAAATGGGTTTGAGTCCTAGCCACGTGACCTACTAGCTTTGCAATACTGAGCCAGTGACATCATTGAGTGAACCTCGGTCTCTAGGTCTGTGTGATGAGGATGCTAAATACCATAGAAAGCCATCAAGACGAAAACCGGTGGCGGACTCCGAAATGACCGACTGTCTGTCTCATTTTCTCTCTGAAGCCTGCGCCATAGTCATACTTCTGTGTGCGGTCCAGAGTAGTCACGACACAATTTGTTTCTACTCTGAATGAAAGCGAACAGAACACGAACCCCTTCACTGATACGTTTCCCCTCCTAGCTCACGGTCCAGGGACAATGTCTCAAAACACAGCACACTTAAATTTAATTTTATTTTTGTATTCTCTACTAAGTAAAGTAGGGATTCTCTGGAATGTTTTCTTCCCTGTCCTGTCAAAATCCCGTCTACTGATGACACCTGTTTCTTTTGAAGAACGGAGCAGATGACGTGAAGCGACACCGGTGGTTCCGAACGGTGGACTGGGAGGCGGTCCCACAAAGGAAACTGAAGGTACAACATACGTACGAGGGCGGCTGTCGGCTCAGCATCGTGACCTGTCTTCAGCCGGGGGCAGAGTCTCACCCTGATTCGTTTATTTATGGCTGATACATAATTAATTTGTATTATGCAGCAGATCATCTCACATGGTTAATAAGCCAAGACCCCTTTTCAGTGGAAATCTTAGTGCTACAGAGACACCTAGAGGTAACCGGTTAAGACCCCACATTTTACAATTGGATTTTTTGACCATGATTTTTTGAACCATGACCAGAGTGATGAGTACCATCCCACCAATTTCTAATTGGGAATTGCAAATGGTGTAACACAGATCAGGTATTCGTCTAGCATTTAAGGATATTGTGCAGTGATGGTGGTAGATTAGATGGAGAGTATTTTCTAGATTACCTTTCTTTGAACTGAATACATCCGTGCATATATATATTATATATATTATATATATATAATGAGCATGGAGCCACTGGAGGACTTGATCTCACGACCCCGAGATCATGACCTGAGCCAAAATCAACAGTTGGACATTTGGCCAACGAAGCCACCCAGACGACCCGGAATTGAAATGTATTTTTGACTGGCGTCTTCAATAACAGCATTCTCAGCATTGGACTTTTTAGAGTCAATGGAAAGACTTTAAAAATGCTCATGCCTGGCCCCCAACCCGGAACCTAGGGTTCAGCCCAGACCGCCAGTGTCTCAATGAGCTGCTTTTAAGTAGTTTTATTGTATTCAGTGGCTAATTTTTTTTAATTGAACCAACAATATATTTTCACTGTTCAAAAACCAAATCAACATTAGAAGGTTTGCATTACCGAGTGTTACTCTCTTGCTCTATTTCCTCCCAAAGCCCCTTGTTTATTTTTATAAATAAAGTTTTATTAGCACACAGCCACCTGCATTCATTCACATAAATAAATGTAAAGTTATTTACGTTTATAAGTAAGTTTTACTTATTTTAATTATTTAATAATGAATTTGTTAAATTTATTTTTGTTATTTATTTAATTTATTTATTTTAATTATCAATCAATCAATCAGTAAGGGCTGCTTTTCCCCTGATAGGGCAGAGCCGAGTAGTCAGCACAGAAATTCCGTAGCCTGCAAAACCAAAAATATTTACCGACTGGCCCTCTATGGGAACCTTTGGCTGGCCTCCTTTTCAGTGCCAGTGACCTCATTTTATTGATGCGGGATGGAGGCTTGGCATCGGTGATACTAACAGTGGAGCCTCTTGACATCTTTCTGGGATTTTCCAGACTCTGGCCACTGGACCAGCTACCTCACAATCACTCAGACGTGGGGATCTGTGTTACCAAGGCATCGGGTGGTTCTCCAGTCTAGAATTTAAGAAGCAAGGGCTGGCTGCCATCCTTTCTCCCTTCATTCCTCGCACTGCACCATTGGCGGGTACCTTATTCACTGTATCTCTGATTCGAAGCTTTCCACATTCGTAAACAAAGAAAGAACAACTTTGGTTTTTTGTGCTTTTTTTCCCCAAATCATCTCCATTGTGATGTAAAGTCGTAGACATAAAGGGGTGCACGTCCCACCCAGGTGCACACCGTTTCCTTCTGACTGTGCCTCTGTGTTTTCCCCCGGCCATGCAGCCCCCCATTGTGCCGAAGCTATGCGGTGAGGGCGATACCTCGAACTTCGAAGCGTACCCTGAGAATGACTGGAACGCGGCCCCTCCAGTGTCGCCGAAAGATTTGGAAGTCTTCAAGAACTTCTGAGGACAGGAATCCTCTTCTGGAAGGTATATCTTTAGATTTAGTGATTACACATCAGTGAGGTTGACCCGTGCCCACGTCAGGGGATGTTGGCGTTGGCGGAGTGGGGCTTCCTTCATCGCCTGGACTCGAGCAGTCGGGCAGAGCTAGATGGAGTCCTTCCTAGCGTCAGCTTAATCAGCGCCCTGGGGTGTGTTACTCAAGACATGGCGGTATGGCCCAGAGACAGCGTTGCCTCCAACATCCCACTCCCCAGACGCACCTGCTGGGGTAGCATCTACATCCGACGAAGACCTCTGTGAGAGGCGTGTGCACCTACACATCCCAGGGGCACAGCCCCTTTGGTAAAAAAAAAAATCCCCGAGTTCTTGTGTTCTGGAAACCCTGAGTTCCACGCCAGCTTCCTCACAGATACCAACCAAATATTTTCGACAGGGTTTTCTTTAGTCCCCTTTTCACTACAAACTGAACACAGCAGTGAACGTCTCCCATGGAACTGGCTAAGTTCCACTGGAGAATGAAAAGAATGGATTTTTGAGTCACTTCTTGGAACCTTTGAAGGTCTATGACTCTGTGTGTGGAATCTATGACTTTGAGGACTTTGAAGGATCTTTTGAACGTGGGTAGTAAAGACCGTTCACTTACCCCCAGTTCTGTGAGGAGCTTGGTGACGTATATACCACTTGTTAGGCTTTCCTTCTCATGACACACAGGCAAGAAAAATGGCGAGAAGGAAGAGAAGCAAGATCTTCTGATAATATGTCTCCTCCTTGACTTTTCTTGGTTTCTTTGCTTCGGTTTAACCCCCCAACAGTATTTATGAGCAATGGGGGAAATAATTATCTGGTCGATGCCATGTGCAATTGACACCGTTCTAGAACTCTCGCAGGGAGGGACGCGTGGTGTACCAGAAACCTCTTCTCTGTGCTGGTACTGCCAACGTAGATACCGAAAGGAAACCTGGTAAAAGGTTAAAACATGGAAACAAAAATTCAGTAAGACAAACAGGTGGCCATATAGATGAGAAGAGAACATGTCTGCTCGACGAGTTTTAAGTCTTTCCAACACATAATGACCGTTCTCCTGAAGTTTTCTTAAAGACGCTCTTTAGCTTTTCCAGCTTCTGAAAAGCTCGTGAAGACCAGTTAACGAGTTTTGAAAATAGAAGGTGTTTCTAAATTCAGGGTTTTTTTTCTCTTCTCTTCATTGGCTTCAATTTTGAATGATTTGCCCGTAATATTTTGTGAATTATTTATATCCAGTCAGCTTTAAATGATGGAAGACATGGTATGTTTTCTTGTTGACGACATTTCATTGCTAAGCCGGAGGACTGTGGCCTTTTTGTAACAGGGATACCGTTAAATTTACTTAAGGAAACACAAATCTGCCATCTTGTGGGATTTGTTGTGTACTCAGCAGATAGTTTTCTATTCACGGTTGGGAGTTGTACCCCCAGCTGCCCCTGATAGGTTTTTAGCAGATTCTGCAGATAAGAATAACTTTCTCAAGGTGGTGCATATCCTTGGGAATGTACGTGTAAATGGCATTTTTTTTTTTTTTGCACCTGGAGTCATCCTTGATGTACTTTGGCCTGTGGTAGGGATGCTGTTTGATGACCTTCTCGATGAACCTTGGGAAATCAAGAAATCGTTTCGTGATCACACAGCTTTCTGTTTATTCCACAACATTGAATTTTGTTCGCTTCCTGGAGCTGCTGGACGTGGTAACATTTGAATCTATTTCCCCAATTTTGCACAAAGGATGGGACAGAGACCCAGCGTCTTCAGTGCCGAGCGATCAGGCGTGACCATCCAAGAAGGTTACTTCTTCATGAAGTAAACTTGTCTCCCATTGATGACGCCCAAGTGCAGCTTGCGTCCTGCCCTCCGGAGCTGATGAACATCTGTATGACCAACCCACTCATCGCTGGAGAGTGAATGCTCCCATCTTCTCAGCCCATGGAGGGGACTGTTAAGCTGACTGGCAGGGAGAGACCTCACGTTTTTTATTTGACTTCGGCATTTGACTTGAAATGTTTTCTCTCTAGCTGGAAGGTTCTACGGTGAAGCACCTCAAGACAGGACCTGGTTTTGCTTGTGGAATCAAGCTCTTCTCTTAGCATAGATGAACATGGGAGAATTCTCTGCATGGTGCCATCGTAGCTCATTTGAGACCCACCATTAAAATACTGCTTAATTTTTGTTTTTTTCTTAAGAATTGTATCCTTGTTTTTAGAGAGAGCACAAGCAGGAGGGGCAGAGGGAGAAGGAGACTCTCACACAGACTCCACTCTGAGCAGAGCCTGACGCAGGGCTCAATCTCATGACCCCGAGATCACGACCTGAGCTGAAATCAAGAGTCGGATGCTTAACCAACTGAGCCACCCAGGCATTCCACTGCTTACTAATTTTATTAAGCATTTCCCACCTCTTAGAATTCATGCCTGTGGATCTTTGCAAGAAGAATTTCAAAGGAAAGTTTGTTCTTGTGTGTGTATGACTGAGTTTTTTTTAATTATTAATATGATTGTTAGGAAACTTACCCAGTTATTCCGAAAACTAACAAAATCCTTTTTTATGTCATGTCTCAAATAGGATGATTTGAACCTGCTGGGATCAAAGAGCTGCACATCGGCTGTGAAGAAGGGTCGTGTCCACGGGATGTAAGTCTGGATGTACATAAAGAGACTGGATATCCGTACCAAGTCATGGACCTGGCATTATTTAAGCAACTGGAAATTCAGCATCATTAAGCAACTGGAAATCTACTGCACAGTAGGACCTTTTGGAAAATTGTTTGGTTGTAGATTTTATCTTATCTCTTAGTTTGATAAACCTACTGTGATATCTTGTTTTCCTCACAGACTTAACTTTATAAGTTTGAACTGAACGTGTTTGGTTATAACCACAGATGGCGTGCGCGTGTGTGTGTTTGCGTGTATAGAAAGACCATATGACTGATGCACAGGAATTGCACCGTGATGTAAATCTTCATACTTGGCAGAGCCTATGATTTTTATTATCCAAATTGCTCTTTCAAGAATCTGTTTTTCTTGGGGACGAAAGCTAAAACAGATACGATGTGTGCATTTTTTATCATCTGTGCGTTTTGTGGCTTGTGAAGAAAACATTTCGTAGTGGTCCACATCCCATATCTTTAGGGCTTCATTTCTGGTGACTTTAGTTCTTGAAACCAGAACGGAAGAGAAGGATGCATCAGTTCGAATTTAAGTCTGAGAAAACTAGTGCCCATTAACGTTGTTCAAGGAATGGAATGCAGTCTAGAAATTCCCTGCATCACATCCAGAAATTTCATACTCCATTGCGGGGGGGTGGGGGGAGTGGGCAGATGTCTACCTATTAAAATTCCAATTGAGCTCTGTCTCCAACAAAGCGCAGAGCTAACAAACAGCTTTTCCATGTTGGCTCTGTTGCATGGATGACCTTCATGCAAACATGTTTTTTTTTTTAACTTCCATTGTAGGAAAAGAAAGATGCAAATGAGTGATAGGATGTCAGTGTTTGGTGTAGTAGAAATTAACCCCTTTTGTTTCTGTTCTCATGTTCCATTTGGGTGCATCTGGCATGCCCTTGTCTCGTAGGCAGGGTGGGATTGTGCATTTATCAGTGGCTGAGATTTTGTCTCTCTGGACCTGATCATGAGGATACCATGCAGAGCACCCTGCACATGCTTTTCCCCTTGGGATTGGCTTACTGCAGGGTGAATGTAGAGTGGGCTCCAGTGAGCGTGTTGCTAGATGTGGGTCTTCCCGGAAGACGAGGCATGCAAAGAGGTCCTAGGGGTCTGTAGTGTCCGTGATCCATTGCCTTGTCTCTCTGCTGACCGTCACTCAGCTGGACCAACAGAGTTGTTCACATTTGTGTGTGTCTAGTTGTAGGGCTCACCATGACCTTGTGCAGGGACGTCTGTGCACTTAGCTAGTAAGTGCCAGAGCCTTTGGTGACCACAGAGGGACACCCACGCAGACCTCCAAGACCCCTCTGTACCCTTTCGTTATTCTCATGGTTGGCCCAGAAAAGTGCAGCTCCTTGGGCAGCAGGAGTGGGAGCAGCACCTGCCGTGGGAGGTGTGTTGGTAAAATGGGTGCGGGGAGGAGGCAAACCTGGGCACCCTCTCAAGGCTTCTCTGGCTCATGTGTTCTTGAGTCACCTTGTGAATTCTTGGCCATCGTAGACATTATTTTCTAGTGCCGTGCCTGGGAAGACTTTTTCTTGCCACGTAACCCTTTGTATCTCTCTTCTGCAAGCGTGTCTGTGGATGTGGAGAGCCGCCGTGTGGGAAAGTCCTACATTTATATGTTTCTTTAAGCAGCAAAATGTCAAAGGCTGTGTAGTCGCCTACCAGATTTGGCCAGATCCCACTCACAAGTCAGAAGGCTGGGGCTCTGTGTGCCGGAAGGTGGGATGAAGAACATGTGCACCTACCCAAGCTTTAAAAGACCCTAAGATCCAAGCCACTTCACGTTTCCCCCTTTCTCATGCATCACCTTCTCTTCAAATACAAATCCAGTGAGTAAGGTCAGGGTGATTACAATATTTAGTAAAATAAACTCTTTATAATGGATAACTCAAAATTATTTTTAAAGGGCGTGCTGTATGGATCTTCGCACAGAACAGTGATTTCTGTATCGAGTCTGTACCGAGCAATCCCCATGCTGTTTGCATTAAGTAGGGTACCAGAATGGGCATAAATAACTTTCAGCCTGAAGTTTCTTAACAGTTTCATCATTGACCGTTACAAGGCTAAATCGGCAAAGCAATGGTACACTGAGATATAAACCCACGAGGGAAAGCAAAGATCTCAGATCCTCTGACTTATAAAAATAAATGATTATTATTTTGGAGCCTTGTGCTTAAAAAAATAAAAATAAATGAAACACCTTTTTTGAACACGATAAAGCATCGTATTAGACACATTGACCCATATGCCTATTTTCGGGTTTAGTTCTCACTGTCCCGGATTTAATATAGGATATGAAAATAGCCCCAAGAAAGCATGAAGCGCAATGCCTTAATTTTGGACAGATATGCACACACACACACACACACACACACACGCCAACATTGGAATGCACGGATCGCATGGTTCTTTAAAAACATTGTCATGGGCCATGAGCCATGCAAAACAAATTAAAAACTAAAAGGAATTCCAAGAATACCAGATGGTGTTAAACTCAGTCTTGCCATTTCAATATTCAAGGTGGCACACGCCATGTGTTAATGGCCCGTGGCTGGAGTCTTAAATTAAGCAGAGTGACGTAATGCAAAGACTAACTTAATCCAAATGAGTCCCAAACACATGGGACACTCACTACATATAATTGAAAAATAGTTTACTTGGCCAGGGCACTCTGAAAATTTCAGATATCTGATCAGATATCTGTGTGCAAAAGTCACGGGAAGAAATGTCATGGAAATATTCGCAAAATTCGCATCAGAAAGACGATAGGCTCCTTTCATTCTATGCAATTTTATGAGTTGGCAATATCTTCTTAAATACAAATACCATTTAAAAAAAATTCCTCAGGAAACACACATTTTGCAAAGAAGTATGTTGAGGCGGATGCTGTTTTTCTAAGGGGATTGTCACCGACCCGGTTGAACACACAACTGCAAAGCTAAGAAGGAAATTAAGTCACAGCTGGCCGTACAGTATATCCTACATTTGGGTTGGCCAACTTCCAGTTCTTGCAGAACATACGTTAGAACCCCGCTTGGCATCAATGTATCTGCTGTGGCGAAGGGCACATTGTGATTTCTGCTGTCGACGCGAGGATATGTCAAAAGAAAGCCTGGCAACAAGATCCGCGTGCCCAGCTCACGTCCTTGTGATGCTTTCACACTCGTCTTCCCATCCCTGCCCGTGCACCTGTCCATGAGCATCTGGTACACTGTTCTGTTTCACTCTCTACCTAAGGACTCCCTCGTTACTGATGACAGAATCACCAGTAGCACCACACGGTTGCGTGACGCGGGACACGTTCGCCATTTCTTTGTATGACCTAGACTGCCTCTAGATTTTGGACCACTTTAACTGTGAAAATATGGCTCTGTGCCATCAACTAAAGACCCCAGTGCCCCCACTCTCTGGGCACCGAGAGCTGCCCACCCCTGGGGAGTGCTTCAGGTCGCATCAAATCTCATGACCACATCAAAATTCTCAGTCTAGCCACTTGGTTATGGAAGCGCAGGAGAAATACTTGGTTGGATTCTTTCCCCCCAACCGGTTGATTTTATATCCCGAAATGAATACGTTCACAGAAGCCCCAGAGGGCTCCCGCGGTGGAGATTGAGAAGCTGGTGCCCGAGTTGCTCTTCTTCTGGAGGTCCATCCACCGAGAGGATGGGTTTTCTCTGCGTTGGGTAAGTCCCGTGTACCTGTCCTGTGTGTCCCTGTTTCTTAAGGAGGTGAGAAAGCCTTCTCTTTACTTCACCTTCAGTGGATGATGTCCACTTACCAAAAACAAGAAGACAAGCACGTGAACTGTTGTGTCCATAGTGTATTTGGGTAGTTCGGTGTGTGTGCGTGTCCACGTGTATATCTTGGTGGCGATGAATGCGGGACTGGTGTTTTCTCCAAGCATCACGTTTCCCTGTCAGGTTTGCTTCGCAGACCCCGTGGGCTTAACGGTCCTTCGTGGTAAAAGGGAAATGCTCTGTCACACTTTCCTATAAATTATTGTGTTGTAACGCATTCTGTTGCGCCTTCATTGGCTCTTTCCCGGGGGACACCTGTGTTCATTTAAAAGTCATTACGTGTGTGTGTTAGCAGATGGGATTTCAAGCCTTTCGACACTCAGGGCGTCTTGTCCTCTGAGATGGGTCTTCAGCTGTGCAGAATGGTCCTAGCTTCCTTCTTCCTTGCCTTGTGCTACGGGCAGCCTGGCCGGGTGGCCCTGGGACAGCCGTGGGATGCCGCAGTCATGAGACGGAGTGCCTTTGCAGGTGCGGTGCGCCCCGGCGAGCCAGCACTGGGATCCCTGTGGGGTCGTCCCAGCTTCTCATGTGGAAAAAAAAAAAGTCTGTTGCTAGTTCTTTCGATTCTTGCACAATGAAAATCACTGTGATTTGTATATATATCCTAGGAAAATTTTACTGCTGCCTAATTTATGTAATAATTCTATTCATTCCGGGTTTGTTTAATAAAACTTTGTATCTTTTAAGACGTCTGATTCTGGTCTGCTTCTTCGGTTATGGAACAAGCTGGTCTGTGTTCATGTAGTTCAGGAGTCAGCCGTGTCTCCTAATTTAATTTTTAATTTTTTTATTGAGGTATAATGGACATATGGTATTAGTTTCAGGTGACCAACAGAATGATCTTATTTGTATGTATTGCAAAATGGTCACCACCATGAGTGTAGGTAATGTCCATCACCACACATAGTTGTGAACTTATTGTTTTGTGATGAGAACTTTTAAATTCTTTCTTCTAAGCAAGTTTCAACTATTCGATACAGTATTATTGTATCTCTTTCTGCAAAGGGCCAGATGGTAGATATTTCAACATTGTGTCTATCAGGAGCACAAAACCTTCCCTAGACAGTATGTAAACAAACAGGATGTGTTCCAACAAAGTTTTATTTAAACAAAAGCACAGTTCAGGGGCCGGATTTGTTGCTCAGGCTGCACTTTACCAGATTCTAATCCAGTGCCTGAGGGCGACGTTGCACATTGCTTTTGCAGCTTGTTAAAAATGTGCTGTCCTCATCATTACAAATAGATAACTTATTTGATTGCACATTCTCTTTACTCACCTAGCTTGACCCCTGAATTTCCAAGTCATCTGCTGCTTCTAAAAACATCCCGCCTTCATCACTCCTGTCAACCCGTATAATCGGTAACACTGACAGCACTTGTAACAGCCCGGTAGCAGGGTGGAGGGCAGACTGAGGGTCCCACAGGAGCCTTATACCTGGCGACCAAGCTTACCCATCTCTCCTCCTGGAAATCCCTTGCAAGAAGGAATCTTTCAGGGACAAGCGGGGCAACTTAGGATCTGGTTCCAAACCTTGTGGACAAGGACCATTCCAGAATTTCTGTAGAGTAGGGGCTTAGGTGGTTTACATTCTGGTTTGGGAGAGGGAGTGGTGTGTGTGTGTGTGTATGCACGTGCATATGCATTTTGGGGGAAAGCCAGAAGGTTCTTGAAGGACTGATAGAGATTACTAGGGAATATGTTCTTGAGGTTTTTGGGTGCCCTCATAGGGTTTTTTCTTTTCCCTTTTTTTGCCTTTTAAAAACCACTGATTCTTTTCATGCAAGTCTCTCACTTCCCTGGAAGCCGTGGTCATTTTGCATTTTTGTTAAAAGGATCCGATAGTCTTGTCCCCAAAACGTTAAGGGAAAGATTTGCGTGTATGTAACATCTTTTTTTTAATCCACTCATCCATTGTTTCCATATCGTGGCTCTTGGGAATAGGGCTGGAGTGAACATGGGAGTGTGGGGATCTCTTGGAAGGACACATCGAAACCACAGGGAGATGTCACGTCACCCATGTTAGACTGGCTGTCATCGAAAACGACGGGAGATAAGAAGCATTGGCGAGGGTGTCCGAGAGATTGGAACCCTCGGGCGCTGTTGGTGGCCGTGCACACGGTGCAGCCACTGTGGAAAATGGTGTGGGTGTGGAGGTTCCCCCACTCAAGGTGGAGCTGTCGTAGGATCCACAATTCCGTTGTCGTCTGATACTTAAAAATCCTGCCAAGCGTAGGGTATCTGTGAACTTTAAAGGTAGTGGAACGGAGCCCCTGAAAGCCTCAGGTATTGATTTGAGGTCTCACAGTTCATCCGTCACAGAGCTCAGATTAAAGCGCCTTGAGGTTCCTGCTCATTCCGATGAACCACGTGATGTTTCCACACTAAAACTAACAAGATGTTCATTAAAGACACTAAGAACCAGACTCTCTGTGTTCTTCCCATGAAAACATTGGACACCGGATAAAACTCAAAGCGCCGAAGACCTACGGGGACTGTATTCATGGGAGAATTTGGGATTTGATGCTTTGCTTTAGCCAGAAAACTATGATCTACTTAAACTCCGCTTAGTCAGCCGATCTGAGATCTATTTTAACGGTCAAGTCGCCTTCCCAAAGTTCATGCAAGAAACCATCTTATAAACCCTGTGAAGTTACAAGCTGAGATAAACTTTTTTTGTTGTGGAGGTAAAGAACACTTCATATGAAGGTTATACGTTCAACAAAATGTTCAGTGCACTTGACGGTGTAGCTAACTGTAGGCAAGGTGTGGGAGACATATCTCCAGAACACAGTCATCTTGCAGAACCCAGACTTCATGGTCGTTGAACAACAATAGCCTGTTTCTTTCTGTCCCCCAGCCAGCACTTGGCCATGGTGGAGACCTGCCCAACTGGGTCTTGAATTTCACCCGAAACGATCTTAGTTCTCAAGAACATCATGGAGAAAAGACTCAGGCTTTAGTATCTCGTTAACAAGCATCTGGCCTCGAGCCTGGTGCAAAACCAGCTCTTACGTTGCCCTTGGGAGCAATGTCTCGGAAAGCCACTGGCCAAAAAACAATTCTTCATAGTGAATCAGAATTTGTGTGCAGGCTGCTTAAAACCAGTGCCTTGGAAAAAGGGTGGGGGGAGCCCTGCAAAAGGCAAAGATTAAAAGTGAGGTCAGTCCAGTAAGTGGGAAATGCACAAAGGACATGTACCCGGCAGAGACGTGAGTTCCTGCGGTCATTCTGCACTGTGCTGAGTTCTGCCGAGAGTGAATAATGACCCAAATGTCTGAGAGACCAGGATGGGCAAATTCGGCATGATGACAGATGCATTATGATGCCCCAAAATGCCCATTTCACTGTCAACCGATGGTTAGATGTGTGTTCTTTCTCTTGGTTCCTTTGTCCTACCCAACTCTACACCATCCCTTTCTTAGGGGAGCAGCCCCTGCAGATCCAATTTGGGAAATCTGTGCTGCTTTCAGGATATAAAATTTTTTTTTAACGTTTATTTGATGAACGCCAGGGTGGCTCAATTGTTTAAGTGTCTGCCTTCAGCTCAGGTCACAATCTCAGGATCTTGGGACTGAGCCCTGCATCAGGCTCTCTGATCAGCGGTGAGTCTGCTTCTCCCTCTCCCTCTGGGATCTCTCTCGCTTTCACGCTCTCAAATAAATAAATAAAAATCTTCAAAAAATTTTTTAAAAAGCTGAGTATAGTTGACAATAGGGTCTCACTACATTCAAGGGTACCATATAGGGATTTGGCTTCTCTATACGTTAAGTGTAGCCACCATCTGCTTCCCATACAGCACTAGTACAATACCTTTGACTATATTCCCTACGCTTTGCCTTTCATCCCCGCAACTTACTCACTCCATACCTGGAAGCCTGTATCTCTCACTCCCTTCTCCCATTTCATCCATCTCCCCATCTTCCTCTCTGGCAACCACCACTGTGTTCTCTGCATTTATGGGTCTCTTCCTGCTTTTTGTTTGTTTCTCTATTCACTTAAGATTCCACATATGGGTGAAATGGTATTGGTTGTTCTCTGTCTGACTTAATTTCCCTTAACATAAGTGAAATGGGCTTCTAGGTCCATTCATGTTCTCTGAAATGGCAAGATCTCATCCCTTTTTATGGCTGAGTAATATTCCCGTGTATATATACACCACATCTTCATCCATTTATCTATGAATGGACACTCGATTTGCTTCTGTATCTTGGCTCTTGTAAATAACGGTGCTATAAACCTAGGCTTGCATACATCTTTTTGAATTAGTGCTTTCGTTTTCTTTGGGTAAATACTCAGTCGTGGAATTACTGGGTTATATGGTAATTTTATTTTTAACTTTTTGAGGAACCTCCATACTGTAATGGCTGCACCAGTCTGCATTCCCACCAACAGGGCATGAGGGTTCCTTTTCGTCCACATCCCTGCCAACGCTTGGCTGTTTCTTGACTTTATAAAAATAATTTTAGACACAGAATATAATCTTAAACATCATTGGGGTTAACACCAGATCCTGTAAGCCATGATTTCCAAACCGTCATTGTGACATATTTGGCAGAACTATCCAGAACCGCCCCCCACACAAACATACCTGAGAAAAAAGGTGAGAAGATGCTTCTAACTTATGATACTACTAACGTACAAATAGTGTTCTCAAATATGGCTTTATTAATGTCTAACTAGAATACCATTTTATTTCAAGTTATTATATTTAGTACTAGTGGGGACTCACCAAATTGAATGTATGACCCACTCTTCCATCTTGCTTAGTGTTAGAAAAACAGGTTTCTGTGCACACCCTAGTTGCCTGTTCTGAATCTCTTTACTTTGCCATGTTAAATCAGAGCTCAGTATTGCTGATTTAAGAAAGGATTGGAAGCTCGCTGGGGTTGGAAAGGAACCCGTTGCCGTCTTTCCCATGACATATGTGAATCAAAAACTGGAATCCTTTTTTTTTAATTCCCATTTCCCATATGGCACACACCAGCCTTCTGTCCAATACATGAGCATTTTCTGGGGCAGTATTAATGGGCCATCATTATGTCATATTTTCTTTTCTGCAGCTCTTATTCCCAATCTCTGTACATTTGTACTTTTTTTTTTTTTTTTACAACTTTGGGTCAGAATTGCCATGGTTATCGGATATTGCCATTACATTTTACAGCGTGCTTTGGGAATCCAGTTGGATGGATTTCCCTTCCTAAGGGCGGTGGAATATCTTTGTCAGCTCTTGGCCCCTGCACTAACCTTCCCTGATCGTTGTTAAGGACCTACATAGGTGTTGGAGTTCTCGAGACACTGGTGTGTTCTCTTTCCCAAGGAGAAAGGTGCTGGCGGGTTTCCATGTTTGTCTTTACTATTTCAAAGCAGAGGTTTGTCTTTTGTGGCTGAAGAATCCAGCCCATCCTTGTCAGGATGGAAGACCCTGAAATACTATCTCCTTGTGTCTGCACACCATACTTGTACTTTCCTTCTTTGATCTTATTTGGCGATTCTATTTTCTGTGCATTGATCTTCACTGAAAGTTGGCTTCTGCCCTTGAAAAACCATTCTTTTTTTTTAAAGATTTAATTTATTTATTTGGCAGAGAGAGAGATCACCAGTAGGCAGAGAAGCAGGCAAAGAGAGAGAGGGGGAGGCAGGTGCCTCCCCGTCGAGCAGAGAGCCCGATGCAGGGCTCGATCCCAGGACCCTGAGATCATGACCTGAGCCGAAGGCAGAGGCCCTAACCCACTAAGCCATCCAGGCGCCCCAAAAAACCATTCTTTAAGGGGCATCTGGGTGGCTCTGTCGGTTGAGCGTCCAACTCCTGCTTTCATCTTGGGTCATGATCTCAGTATCGTGAGATGGAGCCCTGGGTTGCGCACTGCACTCAGTGGGGAGTCTGCTTGAGATGCTCTGTCTCCCTCTGCCTCTCCCTTTTCTGTAAAATAAATAAATCTTAAAAAAAAATAAAAAATGTTCTTTAAGTAACGATAAATAAACCTCATGGTAGGGTTCCAGTACAGCAGTAGATTTAGTTTCTAGCCAGGCAAGATACATGTGGATAACTCACTTTCAAAACACCTTTGTCTTTTTCTTTCTTTCAATCTTTCTTTCTTTCTTTCTTTCTTTCTTTCTTTCTTTCGTTCTTTCTTTCGTTCTTTCTATTCTTCCTTTCTTTCTCTCTCTTTTCTTTTTTCTTTTTGTTCCTTTCTTTTCTTTTTCTTCCTTTCTCTTTCTTTCTTCCTCTCCTTCTTTCTTTCTTTCTTTCATCCATTTGTTCGTTCTTTCTTTCTTCACATGGGTCCAGTCCTCAAACTGGTAATAATGAATATTTAAAATTAATTATTGAAAAACAGTTTTAAGTATTGTAATATGCAGATGGCATACTATTTAATATTATAAATATTATACTATTAAGGAGTAATAGGATGATTTTAAATAATGCACCTACATCTTAAACAGCACAGAAACAAAAGCTACTTAACCACATAGAGATTCACACTACTATCAATATCTTTGTTGAGCATTTTTCAATACATCTGTGGGGCATTTGTACATCTCTTCAGGTCTTCTGCCCATTTCTTGACTGCCTTTCTTGGAAAACCACGGTCTAAAAGAATATTTTGACACTGGGGAGCATTAGAGGGTGGCAAGCAAAGCAAAGCAGAGAGAGAAACAAGCTTCGTCTCAACGTGTACAACAAGACTGATCTTGGTGTCAGAGCAAGGGCCTGAGTCATCACGCGTTGAAAGCTAGGACATGTCACACCGATGCACCGAACTGAGAGTGTGGGCTTGGCTTGTGCAGCCTTCCAGCTGGGTGGATCTAGAGACACCAGGTGGAAAAAATGGCAAACCAGTTCATACAGCGAGAGCCCCCAGTGCAGAGATAGACAGAAAGTGCCCCCGGGCACGGAACTCAATCGGAGAGCAAAGAGCTGTTGAAGATGCCCGTGTGGAGTCTCCATTCTGCAGTGGGCGTGCAAAGGGCACTTTCTGATGGATTCCATTTCCCACGGTTCCATCTTAGACTTGTCTTCTCAATGTCACCAGCGTGAGATCTCTTGCACAGCTGAGAGTGTTTACAAGAGCAGTGTGGGGCATCGTGAGCAGGAGTCAGGCTGGGTCATTGGAAGAACCCTGGACTATTAGAGATGTGGGTTGGAGTCCAGGTCCTACATCTACCTGGAGCCAAGATGGCGGGCGAGTGAGCTGCTCTGCATTCCCATTTACTGTTTAGTGATGGCAGGTACTCCCGTCCATGTCTTTCTGCTCCCAGTGCTGGAGGGGCTCCTCCTTGCCCTCTAAGCAAAAGGCAATATCCTCACAATATGCGGAAAGCCATCCTTAAGCTGCCCTCGAGCATATCAGACTCCCTCTGGTCACTCCAGTTCCAGATGCCCTGGCCTCTTTGCTCATTTAGAACATCCACGGCAACTCCTGCCACAGGACCTTTGCTCTGCTCCTTCTTTCTCTTTGCCCTGCTTTCTCCTGAATCCGTCTTTCCCCAGTTTTTGTAGAAGACTCCGTGTTTTCCACATTCCCAGCTTCCACTGTACCCGAGTCTGTGTTTGCTTCCGTGAGTCTGTCTGCCTGCCCGATACTTAGCTTCTCTTTTCTTGAAATATGTGCTCTCAAGTGGAGTCATGTTGTGGAGCCAACATTATAAAGAAATCATTATAAATCACTCTTCACCATTCCTTCCACTTCTGAACTTGGCCACCGATCCCCTTTGCGAGGGGCTTGCTTGTTATTTTAGGTTATGAATGCCAAATAAAACTTTTATTAATTTCATTTTTTATTGGCGGCCACTTTATGTTTTGAATACAGTCTGTGAGTAACGATGGGAGGTGCCTTCCCCAATCCGGACGCAGCGTATTTCTATAACATTTGAAAGTAAATTAGCAGAGGGGCGCCTGGGTGGCTCAGTTGGTTAAGCGTCTCATCTGGGCTCAGGTCATGATCCCCAGGTCCTGGGATCGAGTCCTGTGTCAGGCTCCCTGCTCAGTAGGGAGCCTGCTTCTCCATTTCCCTCTGTGCTCGCTGGTTTTTTCTGAAACAAAGAAATAAAATCTTAAAAAAAAAAGACAGAAAGTAAATGAGCAGATCTGAAAAACATCGTTGTCTTTCTTGGCAATTGTTCTAAACAACAGTGAGGAATTTCTGCATTGCAAATGTTCCTGTTCTCAGGTTTACTTGTCTGCTTTGTGTCTCAGTAGAAGCCAGCACGGGAAGGCGCGTGTCTCTTCAATTTACGTTTATGCTACGGGTCTACTAGCTTACTTTCAGAACGTCTTGGTAGCTCGGAATTTTTCCTAGAGGCATTCCAGATTTCCACTGCACGTTCTTTTTGGCGCCTGTCTTTCCCACCACCAGCATATCCTGTTTGCACCCTGAAAACCAGTTTGTGGCTTACCGACACCACACCGCCATATTCTTTCCTTGAAACTCTGTTGCGGATCGGTTTAGGTCTCCTGCAGTGGTGTGCTGGTCAGCCAGTTCCTCCCCTGGGAAAACAACGCCCAGACTTGCAGCGTTTGCCCATGGCCGTGGTGTAAAGACTGTCTCCCGCCATGATGGATTGCAAGGTACCAACGGTTTGGGCTCACACAATCGTGCAAGATGGCACAGTCCCATTTTGAAGCGCTAGAACAAGTGAGCGCTGGAACTAGAAGTCCAGGAAGGAGCACGGGTCCCAAATGGGATTAGTGTCCCCTTGGAGGGACAGAGAGCGTGGACAAGGCCTCTGCTCTTTGTCACTTGCTCCCGGTGCATCTGGTAGCTCACAGGGGCTGTACGCTTTCCCTGCAGCATAGATAGTCCCTTCTGCAAGGGGGAGATGGAGGAACTGGGGGACCAGCATGCCCCCTGTCCCCCCCCGCAAAGAGCACCCCCACGTGGCTTCCCCACCATTCCTCCTGTCTCCCTGCTTCCAGGATTTTAACTTTAAACATTCACACACAAATACAAAATCGAGAAATGCCCACCCCTTTCTCCTCCTCCAAACGTCCTTCTTACAGATACCCTCTCAATTCTAGCTGAGATTGGCTGATGAAC
The DNA here is from genome assembly GCA_028533885.1 of Nasua narica. NCBI lineage: Eukaryota > Metazoa > Chordata > Mammalia > Carnivora > Procyonidae > Nasua > Nasua narica. The sequence continues at coordinate 1,301,512 of CM052801.1, read as the reverse complement.
CTCCAAAAAATACTCCTTTTGTTGGGCGAGCCTGGTGGTGGGTACGGAGGAGGGCACGTAGTGCATGGAGCACCGGGTGTGGCGCATGAACAATCAGTCTTGGAACACTGAGAAAATAAGATAAAAGTATTTGAAAAAAAAGAGAAAATACTCCTTTTGTTTCTACTTAATGGACTGTTTTTTATTTTTAAAGTTTTCTCCAGAGTGTTGATAGAATATTCTACTTAAATTTTTTTTTTTGCCAATTTTGTAGGCATAAACTATTTCACCTTGATTCGTGGCTTTTTAAAAAAAAATTGTGGCATTTTTTTTTTTTTTAAATTGTGGCATTTTTAAATGAACCAAGTTTACCGTCGCTTATGTGTTACTTTCTGCATGTGTTTTAATTAATTTCTTAAATTTTAATTTAGTTAATTAACATATAAAGTATTGGTTTCAGAAGTACAGGTCTGGGATTCATCAATCTGATACAATACCCAGTGCCCATTACATCACATTCCCTCCTTCATGCACATCCCCTAATTACCCCATCCCCCCCTTCCCCCTCCCCTCCAGCAACCCTCAGGTTTGTTTCCTATGATTAAGAGTTCCTTTCTGCATATTTCTGTGTGAAATGTTTATTTATGTAATCTGCCCTTCCTATGGGTTATTTCTTCTTCCTGATTTATATTTGCAAGGCAAGCACAATAAAGAGATAATGTCCACACGCTTGAGTTTTCTTGCCATGGGCATCCATCCTTTATTGAAACAAAACAAAAGGGCAGCAGAAGTTTCTCGGTGATGGGATTATCAGAACCCTTGGTTTGTTTTACTGTTCTCTGTGAAATGTACTAAGAAAGTAACTGAAATGAAAATACAGCGGCTTTGGAAATAACCATCAAATTAGGGAAGTATTTGAAAATAAACCACAATGCATCCAATATACAGAGGAAGTTATAGTCATTAAAAAAAAACAAAATGGAAAGACCTCATTTTGGGTCTATGACATATCAATTTGTGAAAAAGGGACTCCCCAAATTCCAAGTAGAGCATGCCAGCAACATTTTTTTCCTATCAACCAGGCAATGAGTGGTTCTGGGGAACCATGCACTTTTTCATTTTGGCTCATTAAAGGGAGAATAGTTACTGTTTGTGTATGTTTTTGTGGTTTCTGTTTCTAATAGGGCTTATCCGATCTGAAGTCTGCTCATTATTTCATAAACGCCTCAAGCCACATCATTTCAGAGTCTATTTTGGGGTTACAGGGTGGTGTCTGTGCTATCTCCGACTCATATGATTTAATTTATTCCAGAAGGGTGCCGAGAGTGGAAGGGACCTTTTATTTCTAAAATATATTTCAGGTCGGTGCGTCCTCCCTGGCTCATTTGGTAGAACATGTGACTCTTGACCTCAGGGTCATGAGTTCAAGCCCCACGTTGGACGTGGAGCCTTTTAAAATTAAAACAGATTTTATCTTAGTTCCACAGCAAGTCTCCACGCATGTGCTTAAAAGATGTGTTCTTACTTTTGTGATATCTGTGCCACGCAACAGAGCCTGGAGGGAAAACTCAACACTCGTTCGAGATTTAGAATATTCTGTTATATGCGTCCTCCAACGAAGGGCAACAGCCATGTTCAAGTGTAAAAAAACTACATTCGACTCTGAGGTAATATTCCCTGGCGGGCATGAATATGCACATTCCACGGGCCAGTGCATCTAGCTTCAGGGAAACGGGTCCACGTTTTTCATTTTCTTTGTGAGTCAGGTCCCGTTGAACCGCTGTGAGTTTAGGAAGCACACCCTGTGTGTGTGTCGTCCACACAGAGAATCGCCTAGAAGTGGTCTTGATGGTTGGTTGTGGAAGGCCTACCTGTCGTCAAGGGACCGGTGGGAGGAAGACGTTCCCCACCCCAGCTGCTAGGACACCATGATGGAAATAAGTGATTTCAACATCAATGGTAGATCCTATAATTACGGGGCTTTAGAATGGTGGCTTTCCAATGCTTTTGAGATCCGTATTTCTTCCATTAATGATGATACGCTTAGCAAGTCACACACACACACACACACACACACATGCACAGAGGCAGTTATGTGAAGACTATAGAGACATAAGCCTTGTGTCTCCTACATTCTTCAAGGATCTGCTATTTCTCATCGGTTATGGTTCCAGAAACTGGCCCTTCTCATGCCAAAAGCAATTTTCACCATTTCTGGTGAGAGGCTATGAGAAGTATCTTATTACATTTCCTTGACCCAGCACAGAAATACACGGAAAGTAATTTAATTTCTGTTTGGACCCAAAAAGGACATTGGGAACCAACAGATAGAAGTCTTATTTTCTCCTGGCTTGTGTCAAGCTGACGTCTGGCCACTTTTGTTCCTTAGATGCGTCTCCTCTGTGAAGGGGGACAAAGTGATCTCCAAATCCCCCTCTGTCACATCATCCCACAGGACCACGCAGGGAGGGGCGTGGTCGGCATCTTTTCCAGATTGCATTCTCCTCGAGCTCCGGTCTACCACATAGCCAGAGTGCAGAGTTTCTCCCAGCATCCAGAGCCCCACGATATCCAGAGTCCCAACGGGCCTCCTTGCCTGTTCACACCCTCCCCAGTAACGGGCCTCTGCTCTGCAAAAACCATGAGCTTTGGATTCTCCTCAAGAAACCAAACTTTCTAGAACTTTATTCAATGAGAAACAGCAGATTCCTGAATAATAGCGGAGACACAATGCTCTGGTTCCTGCTTAAATTTTTTCGTAACAATGTGTGTGTGCAACTCTTACAGAATCGCCCCTCCATAAATGCCTCGAGCTTGCCTGATGGTACTGGGACCCGGGCGAGCCCCTCTTTGTCCCGTTGCGGAGAATGAAAGGCCAGTTTCCCAATTTGAATCGGCAGGGATGGGACCATGTTCGTTTTTAAGCTCCGCTCTGTTGAGTCTTCTATGAGTGTATCTTCCATTGATGGAAAACAGGTGTTCTGAGCCTTCTCTTGTTGGGACGAGCTCAGACAAGCTAGGGCACAAGTTGCCAGGGGAGTACAAGGGGGAGAGAACTTAGGAAACGAGGTATCAGGAGTGTAGGGCTTGATCCAAGGATAAACACTTGGGACAGCCATTTGCTGCCTGAAGAGATTTTTTTGGGGGGTCCCTTTTCTCTTTGTCAGCTTTATCCCGGAGAATTTCAGTGGCTGACCGTCACATTGCGCAATGAGATGATCACACATTTGGCGACATATGGCTGACTTCCAAAGGGAGCATCAGAAGGACAGTGTTTAAATCTTTCTCCCAACACCAATGTGGTGTTACTATACTATTGTCTGCTACTTAAAACAAAACAAAACTGTCGTTTCTGCTTATAAAAGTAGGTTTGCCAGATAAAATAGAGGAGGCTCAGTTAAATTTGAATATTGGATACACCGTGAATAATTTTTTGAAGTAGAAGTATGTCCCAAGTTGAAATTGAATTTTGGGTAAATCACGAATAATTGTTTTAAAAGATTTTATTTATTTATTTGACACAGAGAGAGGGATCACAAGTAGGCAGAGAGGCGGGCAGAAAGAGACGGGGAAGCAGGCTCCCCGCTGAGCAGAGAGCCCGATGCGGGGCTCGATCCCAGGACCCCGAGATCATGCCCTGAGCAGAAGGCAGAGGCTTTAACCCACTGAGCCCCCCAGGCGCCCCATGAATAATTTTAAAGTAGAAGTCTGTCCCACATTTGCTGGGGACATACTTCTACTTTCAAAGTTACTCACTTAAAAAGTTTAGTTTTACTTGAAAATAATGAATAATTTTTAAGTATATCCCAAATTTACCTAGAATGTACCTCTACTGTAAAAATTACTCCATTTTTTCCCAAACTTTACTTATACCTAAAAAAAAAAGACTTCCTTATACCTAAAAAAATTCATTATTTTTCCCCAATTCTAATTTGACTGGTGAATATATTAGTGATAAGGATAAGTATGCCCGTGTAATATGTGTGATATACTGGGTCTCGTGGGCATCCCATATTCTTGGGAGCGAGACCGATGGCAGCCCTCCACAAAGGGCATTGTTGCAAATTGTTTGTGACAGATGGACAATCATCCTGTGATCTCCATATGCTTTTACTCAGAAAGAAGTCTACATAAGATCAACTTAAAGAAAACAAATCTTAACAAATACTATAAAACACCCTGAAGAATGGCACTGTAAGTTAATCCAACCGGGATGCCCTAATTGTTGTTTTGCTAACAGTGCAAAATTTGGAGGGTTGGCTGTTATCCCAGATTTGGTAGAGGTCTTAATGTTGGAGAGAAAAGAAAATACATTGGACTTCTGTGTCTGCAAGGGCCGGTCATTCTCTGCAGGCATAGCATGGTGTGCACAAGGGACCCTAGATGACGCTGGCATTACATAGAGTAACTACCTGACGACACATTCTGAGCGATTTCGTAAATATTTTATTATATCCCTATCCATTGGGGTTCTCAGGCTCACACTGGTCCTGCCCTCTCTATGGATTTAAATATCAATTGGTGTTGAAAAAATAAACATGAGAGTCGCTTCCTACTGTCTTTAGGGCTTTACAATAATAAGTAAATAGTTCTTTCCTGGCCTTCTCATATTTATACAGGTGGGCTTTATTTCTCTGGGCAAAGGAAAGCATTTTGAATTAATAAATTCATCGGCCTTCCGTTTGCCGTCCCATTTTGTTTTGGTACAGTAATGAGCTAGAAGGCCAAAGTCTACATTTAATCCGAGCGTGGCCAACAGGAGAAGGGCATACCCGCTTTCAATGAGGTTGGTTTTGCTTGAAACAAACCCCTAGCAGAGTTGTCGACCGACTCCGTAGGCGTGCACCAGCCCTGGGAGAAATCGCACGTTATGCAGAACGTGTGAGTGAAATGTGCTCTGCAGGTGAAGTGGTTGCAGCAAATTACAACGTGTGCATCCGCAGGGCGTGGAGGGCACCTGAGTTTTTATTGAGATTCTAGAAAAGAGAACAGACAAGCCAGAGTATGCGTCTTCTTGTAGTCACCACGGAGACCTCTGGATTAGGTGGCTCCAGCCCACAAACATGGCTGCCATTAGCCAAAGAAGACGTTTGGACCAGCAATGACGGTACGTTACCTTAGATTTATGCTACTTCCGGACCAGAAGACATGGGGTTTTGGAGTGTTCACTTGCAATATTTCATTGGCAGGTGGGGCCATGAGCTGTAAGACAGAAGTGAGTTACCAGAAGGCTCATCAGCGGGGGTCCTGGAGGAAGGGAGGAAGGAGGGAGGGAGGGAGGTGACAGAAACTAAGACGTGACCAGATGGCTTAGTGCTAGACACATGTGAGAGAGCCATGTGTTGGCAATGGCTGTCTACACAAGACTGAAGAGGCAGAATCAGTGAACCCCACAGAGGAGGATATGAACTAGAGACATGGGAGGAGTCACCCTCCCTAATTCGGTGGACTTGACCTTCTGCGCTGGCTTTTCTTCTTCTGTCTGTTCTTCTTCTGGTCTTAGCTGATGCCGTTGCGGCCAAGGCCATGCTTAAAAAAAACAAGCTACTCTAAACTTCTCTTGTGGGAGGAAGGTCATAGTAAGATTACATCTTTGTGCTGTTTTGAAATACTGTAAGGAGAGAGAGGACGTAGGTTCATATATTGGAGGATGATTTCAGAGTGATTTAAAAATGAACAAGTCATGTTTAATGTGTATGTTAGTAATGATGCGTATTTTGTGTAGTGTGTGCGTGTGTTTCTCCTAGCGTAAAAATGCCTCCTCTTTGTATGAGAATACTCCAGGAGAGGTCCAGCAAAACCTCACGTCCAGAAGCTCAGTGTCCCTAGAGGCATGTGGGAAAAACCAGAAGTGAGAATGGATTGGCCCGTCTGTGCACGTGGGGGACTTGGGCTGAGTTGTGTAGCGCGTGCTTAAGGGAGGAAGGCATGTCTTGTTGGAGAAGAGAGGGACGCTCCGGGAACTCTCACAGATCACCCGGTGGTTGCGTGCAGGGCTTGGTGACGTGAGCACTCTGTAGGAAAAAGGAGCTAAAACTTGCCCAGCTCCCTCCTTGCAGGTTAGGTGGTGTGTGCTATATTCAGAGCATCGCCTAAGGGACCAGATGGGGTGGGATGAGATGCAAGGAAGGCTTTAAAGGGAGGTACTCGTCTGCTAGACTTGGCAGCAAGTGTACAATCCGTGGTAGAAACTGTTACATTCTATAGGATGTTCCATCCCAGAGGGACTCGGCCATGGCGATGGGCAAACCAATAAAGCAAGCCACTGCTGACTCTTCCTCCTTTGCCTTCCCCTCCTGTTCTTCACGTCTGCTCTCTGGGGCCACATCCCATTACAGTGCCCACACGTGGCTTATATCTCATGCTGTCCTTTTGGGGCACCCCAAGCTACCATGAAGAAGAACATTCTTCCTCAAATTAATGTATAATCCAAATGCACTACCAATGAAGATACTGATTTTTGAGCAATTGTAACGTAGTTTAAAGGATGTGAAAAAAAAAACCTATCTGAAACAAGCAAGTCCATCATGGGGGACAAGGCAAAGAATGGGGATTTGTTCCACAAGGATGGTGTCCCTAAATACCAAAGTAGCAAGAATATGGAGGCACTGGTAGTGAGGCAGGCAAAAGAAAAATGGGAGGCAGGGGAGTTCCCCCGCAAATTGGTGCTTTCTCGATATGGCCCTTTAATGCTTGAGAAGTAGAACCTTGTGCATTAATAAGGGAAGGGGAGAGTTGTTGCAAAGACGGTGTTGGAGAAACTGCGCCACTATATTAAGGAAGACAAAACCGGGTCCCCACCTTCTTAGTGCATACAAAGATGACCTCTAGATGGATTAAACACTTACGTATTGATGATCAAAAAAAGTAAAAGGAAGTAGACTCTCCCTTTGACCTTGGAGTGGGCAAACATGTCCTAAAACAGGATCCTGAGAGCAAAAATCATAAGAGGAATTTTACTTCTTCATCGAAATGAAGGCTTTGTGTCAAGGGCATCATGGAGAAGTTTAATGAATGGTTGAAAGGGCAGGAGAAGTTATTTGGAATATCTAAATATTAAAAAAGGAAGTCTTATCTAGAATATATAGGTAGGACTCTTGCAAATGAGTCGGAAAAAACAAAACAAAAGCTGGAAACCCTATAGAAAGAAACAGGCAAAGTACAAGAATAGGGAATGCAAAAAAAAAGTAAATCCTTTTAACAAATGATGATTCGTGATCAGGGAATTGCAAATTAAAGTGACGGTGAGAGGGTGAGAGGTTTTTTTTTATGTTTCAGGATTGTAAGCTACATAAAACAAGAACACACACCCGGATTGTCTCCAGAATATGAGAAAATGGGAGCTTTCCTGCCCCGATGGTGATGAGCAGTATTGGGGCTGACATTCTGAAGAGCGTTCTGGCCAGACTCTAGATTTTTGCTAAATAAGTAGACATGATCCAGCAGTATTCCTCGTTGGGTATATATCCTGGAAAAATTCCTACAGAAGCACATAAGTGGCATGTTACACATGTCTTTAAGAAATCAGGGGTGGCTTAGGTAGCCATCAGCACGTAAAGCTCATAAAACGTGGTCGACGCATGCTGCCTGGAGATGTACAGCAGAGTAGTTGGAAATGCGGCAACATGATTAGGTCTTAAAAACATTTTGTTGAGTGTTTCAGAAACAGAATGAGATTTATAGCACAGTGCTATTTATATAAGTGAAAAACACATACTTGCACGGCAATGCAATGCAGCGTACTTTACAAGCCACAGGCATAGTTAAGGGCAGATGTCAGACAGATTGCACGAGGCGGGGGGCAGGGATGTGGCTGAAGGGGAAGACACACATCAATAAGGGAAGATCTTGCTGCAGGTGGTGGTGGCTCTAAGACCGGTGATAAACTCACCTCTTGCTACTGAGGTCTAAGTAAGAATATCAACAATGCGTTTATATAAATAACTAGAATGTAGGCAGGAAAACACACAGAGGTGGGGAAACGTGGAAGAACCAAGAGGTGTTGGAGGTTGGGACACCATGATGGATTTAGTTGAGGGTTTCCCCATCTTGGCACAACATTTGGAGACTGGATCACTCTTTATGGGGGTGCATCCTGTGTACTGTAAGGTGTGGAGCGGTGTGCCTGGTGTCGCCCCAGCAGATGCCAGGAGCAACCCCAGTTGTGCCATTCCAAAACCATCACTTGGCATTGTCCCTTATCCTCTGGAAGAGGGGGTCACCGTCACTCTCGTTGAGGATGGCTTATGGAAGGGAAGACAAGATGGTGTATGCGAGGAGGTGCCGAAGGGGGGAGTAGGGTCGTGAATGGTTTACAAAATACCTGGGATCATCTTGAAGCCATTTGCAGAGTCCTAGAAGGAAGTCCCATCAGATGGGTCTTGGGAAGTCTCATGTAGATGCTTCGAGCTCCCCAAATGTTGGACGTCACCCTCCCCTTGGAAACCCAAATAAAAGAACTTTAGCAATCCCATTACAACGAGGGTTCTTGGTGCTCTTCCCCATGTTTCTGAAGATATTGGGAGGCACATGTGGGTGGCAATGATGGTTGCCCGCTCCAAGTTATGTCTTCTCAAGATTCCTGCAGTTGGTGCCACCCCACTGTCCTTCCAGCTTCATATTACTGGTGGACAGAGTGCCCCCTATCATCACATCTGTCGTTCCTCATCATGCCTCCTGCGTCAGAGATGTGTGTGCTCTAGGCATAGGCGTTTGTGAATGACACAGGGAGATGAGGAGACAGCCTAACACTAGACGTTGGACTCACAGCAAAACCCCTTAGCCGCGTGCACCAACAGGAGCCTCTCCCTTGCTCTTCCTCCTTGATGCTTGGGATAGTGTGGGGTTCTGGTCTCCCTATTGTGGCTTCTTCCCCATGTACCCCTCCGCTTCCTAGGACCGCCACCGTCTCACAGAGCCGGGCGACAGTGCCCAAATTCTGCAGAGCCTTTATTTGGCACCACATGTTAGCACTTTCCCTGTGCATTTCCTAACATAGACACTGGGGTGCAGATCCTAGATTTATCTTTGTTCCCTTCCCTCCTCGCTCTGCTGGCCCTGGGCTTACCAGCTCTGGCAGTAGACAGAGATCCAAATGGAAGAAACCAAGGGGAGAGAGACAACATAGGAAGAAACGGAACATAGGCAGAACATAGGCAGGAACATAGGCAGAGAAAACAGAAGAACAAAGGCAAGGCCAGGGGTGCGGTTGGGGGAGGGGGCTGAACATCCGCCAAATTTGAGGGAACAGGTGGGTAGTTTGGGGGTTACGATCCAGTTGTTGTGTGGGACAAACAGGAGCCTTTAACCTATTCAGAGCAACTTTGCAGACAACTCCAGGTCTTAACATTCACGCCCACCACTCTGTACCACCACTGCCTCAGTCACCAACCTGCCCAACTGAACCCAGCGGGCATTCGAGTGTGTGGACGCTCAGAGATTCCCATACATTATCCAGGATTTACTGATAACGGGCTTGTACATTAGGCTTACCTTACTATTTTGTACTTTTATTTTATTCATTTTTATTATTTTATAATTTTACATATATTTTGCCTATGGCCTTTTCGTTGTGGTTACTTTTGTCATTCGGATTAAGGTTTGGGATAAATGGAGTACCTGTGATCTCTTCCAATTCAGTGAACTTCTTTCATCTGTTGTGTCAACTCAGAAAAGTTATTTTTCGACTTTTCCTTCTGGGATTTCTTTCAGTTGGACAGGCTTGTCTTTCTTGGATGCAGTGAATCTTCTCCTGTGGCTTAGCGGAATCTCTTCTCTACATTAGAACAAAACAACCAGCCCAGCCCGTCTCCACAGCATTCTACATTTGCTCTGAGATTCGCCTTGGTGAGCTTGCTTTCTGCTTCTCAGACTTGAGGTTTTGCAGGTTGTGTTGCAAGACTGGCCTGAGAACGTCCTAAGAACCAGCATCATTGGTTCCTCAGCCTGGCTGTTGGGGTCTAGGCACCCTGCCTGATTTCAGAGTATCTGTCATGCTTTTGCAGTAGATGCTCTTCAATGGAGACCATCTTCCATTGGATCCATTTATTGGATGGAGAAATCCATCCAAGATGGAATTTTGGAAATTCCAAAATTTCCAAAATGGAAATGGAAAGATCCATTTCTTCGCCTCCCTCAGGAGTCCCTCCTGTGGATGGGCAGTCCTTTGTCTCCTGTTTACGGAAGTGGTTCAGAAGGAAGCTCCGTGGGCTGCGGTTGCCTCTGCTCAGAGAATCGACCCCAAGATGGCAGCCCAAGGCTGTGCTTGGTCCTTGCATCCACCTTCCCTGTGCCACCTCCGTGAAACCTTTCTCTGCCAAATTCCCAGCACTATAAATTCTCCAACGTTTTGGTAAGGTTGTAGCATTCTGCCTAATGCAGTCCTTGGAGATTGCAAACCCAGTGTCATGGCCATTTTAACCAGAACTTAATCTCTATTTATTTACAAATGTCACCTTGTATATATTGTAACTGATGGCGCTTTCTGTCCTTCCATTTATTTTACACGGTGTCCGCGCTATGGGAAGGCTCAATAATTATTTGTCTCCGAAAGCAACTTAGAAAAGTCAGCCTTCCTCAATAATCATAAATGAGAGAAAACAAACAGGAAACTATTCCCCTTTATCCTTGTACTAAAATGCAACAGGTTTTTGATGAGATCCTTCTGGGTGAAAGTTGCTGATGCTCAGAAAAGCGAAGAGTAAAATTACTTCAGCAAAGACAGTTGGATAATGGCTAAAGAAAGAGGAAAACCAAAGACAGTGTTTTTTGGAAGGGTGTTCTTTTTTTTTTTTTTTTTTCTTCTCCAAATTGCTCCAATATAAATGTAAGTTTGGATGTTGAATTCGGTGACCTTTGTGGGCTGGAGTTTTAAAATAGAGACTGGCCCCTCACCTTGAGAAAACCCGTGGCAGCGATGGTGCCCTTGGAGGGTGATTACAGACTTGTTGGTGGGGTGCCTTTCACCGCAAATGGCTGTCTTGCAAATCACTGGACGGTGGTCACCACCCTGCAGTCTTCGGTGTGGCTCCTCCAGAAAGAGCCATCATGCTGACTTCATTGTAAACTAGTCTTGGGAAAGGACAAAGGCCATATGGAAAGAGAAAGACCCAGTATCTGACGCTGATTTCAAGTATCTCCCCCACTTTGCTTTGTGTGGGTTGCAGCGACGTTGCGTCCTGAGGGTGCCTTGACTCACCATCCATTCCCCCATCGGCGGCAGCACGAGGGCGTGAAGCCCACGGGAAGGGACCCACTGCCCTGGGAGATGTGGGTTCTCGTCTGCGGAGAGAAGCGCCCACGGCTGGATACGGTGCGCACGTAAAGTAAAATTCCCTAACACGTTCCAAGAGACCGTTTGTGCTGAGGTCTGAGAAACCCGTTACCGAGGACGCTTGCTTCAGAGTTGGAGGACTAGTGGCTTTTCAGTGGTCGTGCGTCGCGCAGTTCTTTCAAGAAGGCAACGTTGGCCGAAGGCTTTGAATTAGTAAATACTTTAACTGTTAAAAATCTAGTGTTAAACAGCCAATCTTGATGGGGTTTTTGCCATCCGCTCTGTAGGGCATGACTTTGGGGCTGATGATAGCCTGATTGGTCTCCCCAAACAAATAGGTAAGGCATGGGTTTCCAAAAGGGCAGTTGACCAGGATAGGGCTTTATATAGGTAGAAGGGGAATATTGGTTTCGAACAGCACTGCTTTTCGTTAGCATTTCCACGATAGTCCAGTTTTGGTGTGCAGTGTGCTAAATCTTCTCTTTCGAAGCTACCTGACACACAAGAGCCACTAAATTAAGTCCAGTGGAAGTCAGAAGCACAGCGCAGCCGTGCCGAGAATGTACCGTCTCAGCTCACGGAGAAGACGCCACTGCCATTTCTGCACACCCCAAGGCATGCCACACGCATCCATCACAAGATGAGCAGCCCTCATTTCTAGCTATGCATGCATTGACTCATAAACCCACAAATCAGGAAGGCAATTGTGCAAACATATGGACCAGCCTCTTGCAAGGGTTAGAATAGCAATGTTCACTTGATGTCGGCATGGGGTCCAGTTGTGGCTTTGCAAGTCGGTTTGCCCTAAAATGATAGAATCAAATGTATTTGTGTAACTTTACAGAACCCCCAATAGAACCAAGAAGAATTTGGGCGAAACGAGACTTCTCCCTTACTGTGTCTTGGAATGTAGTCATTGTCCTCTAATGCTTGGAACTTCGCAATGTCATAATGATGACTTTTGCCTGCAGCTTTGCATGTGGACCTGGATGTGGGGTCACCCATGGTCCTTCATACCATATCTCATGCATCCAGAAAGACCCGGCAGACGTCAAAACAGAAGACAAAACAAAAAAACCCTCTGCCATATGTCAACATCCAGCGTAGAATTAATAGTTAAAAACATATTAGGTGCCAGAAACACTGGAAAGAGATTAATTTTTTTGGATGTTCACACGATCACATTGAGGTTTCAACTGATAAAGCTTTGATGGCTTCTGTTTTCAACAGAATTGAGCACGTACCTCTTAGTGTTAGTGACAGAGACCTTACAAATGGGTCCCTTCCTACAGGAATTATATTTATCATTATGGACTGATCATTCCAGTAACCTACCGTCTGCAACACCCAAACTAAGTCGTCTGCTTTTCTGTGCACCTGTCTCATGCCTTGGTTGGTTCACAACATGAATTCGTGCATACTATTGGTTCTCCACGTCTTTGTGGACCAATAAAACCCAATTTCAGCACTGGGCATCATTGCATTTCTTGGGTTCTCTTTCCAGGAAACCCTCTCTTTAGCTGCCATTTTGTGTCCCGTGTATCACCTGCGAGCTTGGAGCAGCCCTTCTGCCTCTTTCCCCGTGGACTGCGAACCCCTACTTACTCACAAGGAAAAGGACAGCGCTGCAAGTGACAACTGAAGCCATTTATGACATAACCCGTATCTAAGAACATTCTTCTAGACACGTGGTGCCCAGATGCGTCTGTCCCTTGCCCTTCCATTTTTAAGATTTGCTTCCACTGCAGAAATTAACTCTCACATGGTGGAAGCTTATGGGGAGCCTGTTTATAGCCCACAACATGGGTCCAACTATAGACAGAGATGACCTAATTCATGAAACACATGCACATTCCCCCCAACACATGAGCTCGGATAGGGAATAGCGTGTGTGGCAGCCGTTGGATCCCACCCTGCCACGTGGACCTTCTTTCCTGGACAGCCTCACCTCTAGCCTCTTGGAGAGAAATCCCTGTTTATATCGACAAAATACAAAGTATTCCTTCTCTTTCTCCTGTCAAGAACCCTGTGGGGTTTTTTGTTAGGGTTTTTCTTCCTGTTTGTGGCATAATGCATGTAAGAGTCAAGAAAAAGATTAACTGAAGAATACACTAAACTCTAGACTAGAATGTGTGTGTGTGTGTGTGTGTGAGTGTGTCTTGATCAAAATCTAATTCTTCATGTTGAACCACTCTGCTGTCCTATCCATGACAATTGTAAATCTAATTGAATTGGTGTAATTAGAGCTGTCTAAATCTTGATGGAAAAACCACAAGGTTCAATCGTGACTTTAGTGTGGTTCCCAGGCAGGGCTAGAAGCCTCCCTTGGGTTTTTTTCAGAAACTCCTACCTTTCCGATAAAACCTTCCCCTCACAACACTCTGTTGTTTTCCCAGTCTTCTGTCCCTGGTTATTAGTTCTGCCCCTTTACTTTTGTTGTAGGTAGAGTGATGGTTTCCCCAGCAAAGGTGCCCACGTCCTAACTCCCAGGACCTGTGAATATTTTTGGTTACGGGGCAAAAGAAAGATTTAAAATTGCAGGTGGGATTGAAGTTGTTCATCCACTGACCCCTCACTTTGGGAGAGGATCCTGGGTTATCCAGGTGGGTCCAACGTGACCACAAGGATTTTCAGACATCAAAGAGGGCAGCAGAGATCAGACTCTGTCTGAGAAGGACTTAATCCACCGTTGCTGGGTTTGAGGTTGGAAGGAGGCGCCATGAGCCGAGGGATGTAGGCACCCCCAGGAGCAAGGAAATGGATTCTATATCTAGGACAAACACAACCCTGGGCACACCTTGATTTTAGCACAGGGAAAACTTTGCCACACTCCTAACTTCTGGAATTGAAAGCGAGTCATTGGCTATGGCAGCCCCAAGAAATGACCATTTGCTCTGTGGGTGATGGCGGCCAGTTACTTGAATCTGCAGAGCACCAGCTTCTTCACGTAAAGGTGGCACCGCCTACACTCCTGGCCACTGGACTGAGTCTACTGGGCAGAAGCCATGACTGCTGCTAACAATCCTCGAATGCACATGACAACCTCTGATGACGGAATTTTCCGACCCCAGATGTCAAGAGTGCTCAGCTTGAAAAGCCCTACCTTTTCTAAAGCTGAGATTATTAGGAATATCTTTACCTTCAAAGTTCCTACAGGCTACCATTGTGGTCTTCGTTCAACACATACCATGGGTGATCATTTCTTTGTCTAGCTCCCAGGAGCCATTTCAGTACTATTTTCCCCCAACTCCATCCATCGCTCAGTTTCAAAACCAATGCAGGATGTTTTTAGCTCTTGTGATAGGTATCAGCCTCCCTTAGGTGACACTTTCTGGACCAGTTACTGCTACATGTAAAATCAGCTCTAAGTTTAATGTTTCACTGTAACAAACACTGTATTTGCTCATAATTCTTTTTTTTTCCAGATTGATTTATTTAGAGAGAGCACAAGCAGGGGAAGGGTCAGAGGGAGAGAGAGAGAGAGAGAGAGTCCTCAAGTAGACTCTGCCCTGAGCATGAAGCCCAATGTTGGGCTCAGCCCTGGGACCCTGAGACCATGACCTGAGCTGAAATCAAGGGTCAGACACTTAACTAACTGAGCCACCCAGGTGTCCTGCTCATAATTCTATGGATCAGCCACTTGTGCTGGTCTCCACTGGGAAGTCCTTCTGTTGGTCTTGTCTGGGCTCACTCATGTGGCCGCCATCATGGTTTCGATGGGACTGGATGGGGTCTCAAGCCAATTCGCCCCCATGCCTACCAGGTGATCCTGGCCTTTAACCTAGAGCCCCGAGGTTACATCCCCATGTGAAGTAGCCAAGGTAGCTTCTGTGAGGTGAGCAACCATGAGAGAGATGCTCAGGTGACAGCAGCTCCACTAGGCAGGCATGTGAGTGGGTCCCAGCTGGGCTCTTCCATCCATCCTCCGTTAAACTTCCATCTGACTGCTGCCACATAACAAATCCTAGACTAGACGGGCAGAAGAACCACCCAATGGAGCCCAGGCTAAATTGCTGGCCCACAGAAACGTGAGCAAACAAGATGGTAGTCGTTCATAGCTACTAAGTATCGGGGCTCTTTGTTACACAGCCATACATAACTGACATGGGTCCTTAACAAGCAAACTGCTTACTTCATGAAGACATAGAAACTTTCATGTCTGTTTTATAATGGATTCTAACATGGCGAAGAAGTTCGACATTAGTTCTTTGGGGCTAGAAGGGACATGATGTAATGGGAAGCCTGTGGGTAGGTGGTGGTGGGTTTTGGCTGCAATGTGCTCCTGGTGGAGCGTACTCTTCCTACATGGCTTACATTGCGGTCATGGGCCAAGGTCACCTTCGGTTTCTGAGGGAAATTCCCTTAGAATAGGGGAAGTTGGACCCCGTGAGAGTAATTTATTTGTTTCAGACAGCATTTTGTTTGCCCGTCAGTTGACTTGAATACAGTACAGTGTGTTTACTGCCTAACCCATAACCCATTCCATTCAACCATTATCCCTTATTTACAATTTCCAACAAAGTCCTGAAAACGTACATGGTCAAGAGTCTACCTTGTGTGCAGACATGATGTCATTTGTTTGCACAGAAGATTTTACCTTTGGTTGGGAGTATTAGTAGCAACTCTGAACTATAGTTGAGATCTTTAAATGTTTCTGTTTGGGTAATTAATATTTTTTCATTGATCCAGTTTTTATCCCTCATCTTCTTAACGCTTTGGTGCTTGTGTAATCTAAGGGAGAATTGGCCTGTTTCTGATTTATTTTATATTAACTCAGTGAATATTTTTTATATGTACAAGAAGTCTTCTGAGAGTATTTAATATACTATTTTGATCTTTCTGTGCTAAAAGCATGAAGCCATATTTTTTTTTCTAAGGGTAGAAATCTGGAAGAGATTTAAATTATGATCAAAACAGCAAACTCATGAAGTTTGAATGGTTTCTAAACTTGGAAAGAAGAATCTCAAACCTCTTTCCTTTTAGGAGAAAATCAGTTTTCAACTCCTTGACTTTGCACAAGATGCCTCCCCCCCTTTTTTGGTCACTGTACATAAGATTCAATTGTATGTGATGCGTTGATTTTCCTACCAATTCTATTATATTTCAAATCATTAAAACATTTCAAAAACAGCTAAATAATCAATTGATAAGGTTAACCTTTTTTTTTTCTTTTTTATTCCCCAAATACTTTTATTTTATTTTTTCAGTGTTCCAAGATACACTGTTCATGTACCACACCCAGTGCTCCATGCAGTATGTGCCCTCTTCCATACCCACCACCAGGCTCGCCCAACCCCCCACCCCATCGCCTCCAAAACCCCTCAGTTTGTTGCTCAGAGTCCACAGTCTCTCATGGTTCATTGCCCCCTCTGATTTCCCCCCTTTCACCCTTCCTTTCCTTCTCCCAATGTCCTCCATGTTTTTCCTTATGCTCCACACGTAAGTGAGACCATAAGATAATTGACTCTCTCTACTTGATTTATTTCACTCCACATAATCTCCTCCAGTCCCGTCCATGTGGATACAAAAGTTGGGTATTCATCCTTTCTGATGGAGGCATAATATTCCATTGTATAAATGGACCATATCTTCTTTATCCATTCATCTGTTGATGGGCATCTTGGCTCTTTCCACAGTGTGGCGATTGTGGCAGCTATGAACATTGGGGTACATGTGGCCTTTCTTTGTACTGCATCTGCTTCTTTGGGGTAAACACCGAGTAGTGCAATTACAGGATCGTAGGGGAGCTCTATTTTTAATTTCTTGAGGAATCTCCACACGGTTTTCCAAAGTGGCTGCACCAACTTGCATTCCCACCAACAGTGGAGGAGGGTTCCCCTTTCTCCATATCCTCTCCAGCATTTGTTGTTTACTGTCTTGTTGATTTTGGCCATTCTAACCGGTGCAAGGTGGTATCTCAGTGTGGTTTTGATTTGAATCTCCCTGATGGCTAAAGATGATGAACATTTTTTCATGTGTCTGTTAGCCATTTGTATGTCTTCTTTGGAGAAGTGTCTGTCTTCTGCCCATTTTTTGACGTGATTATCTGTTTTGTGAGTGTTGAGTTTGAGGATCTTAGATATCAGACCTTTGTCTTTAGTGTCATTTGCGAATATCTTCTCCCATTCTGTGGGTTGCCTGTTTGTTTTGTGGACTGTTTCCTTTGCTGTGCAGAAGATTTTGATCTTGATGAAGTCCCAAAAGTTCATTTTCACTTTTGTTTCCTTTGCCTTTGGAGACATGTCCTGAAAGAAGTTGCTGTGGCCGATGTCGAAGAGGTTATTGCCTATGTTCTCCTCTAGAGTTTTGATAGATTCCTGCCTCATGTTGAGGTCTTTTATCCATTTTGAGTTTATCTTTGTGTATGGTATGGACCCACAACTCGATCTTCAAATAATCTTTGACAAAACAGGAAAAAATATCCAGTGGAAAAAAGACAGTCTCTTCAATAAATAGTGCTGGGAAAATTGGACAGCTATGTGTAGAAGAATGAAACTTGACAATGAAACATTCTCTTACACCATACACGAAGATCAAACTTCTTTTTGGTGTAAGGAGGAGGTACGTGCACGACGTATATTTTTAAAATGTGGTCATCATTTTTCAGGAACATTTAGTCACGTTGCTTTCAGTAAGGAGGTAGGAAGCGGCGAGATTAAGGGAAAACACAGGGTGGTTTACACACAGTTCTTTCTACATCCGTCAGTGAGGGGAGCTGCTAGACGGAGATGCAGCACCATCTCCCCCCCCGACAAATATCAGAAAACTCTCCCGGGGCGCCCAAGTGTCCGCAGATGTGCGCCCTGCAGCATCAGATTGAAGTCCATTTAACTTCCCTCGCCCTGAAACAGAACCAGATGCATTGGCACCGTGGAGGGAGAAAGGCCGGCCGCAGTAACTCTCTAGGATGTCAGTTTTATTGCATGTGATGGGAAAGGGGGTTTTAGGAATAAGTCACTTTTCACCATGTTCTTCCAGCTGCTTCCTGGAGCTGGACACTCACTCCCTTCCTATTGCTTATGGGATCTCTGGAGTTAAACATCAACACTCAGAGTTGCAGAACTCTTTTCAGCGTCCAAAAGAGAAACTGAGTCATGCATTCAGTTACTGACTTACGTGTATCACCCAGTCCTGATTCCAGCGCATTGTACGGATGGGGAGAAACAGGGTGCAGAGGACCGCTGGGTACCCGTAGAGTGTGCGTCTGTGTGTGTGCATCAGACAACCGGCCAGCAATTACAGGGGACATGGCGAATCTTAGGAGCTGCCGGGGCATGGACAGGGGCCCTGTGCTGCCGGGGATGCAGGAGCGGGTGGACGGTGTCACCACAAATGACCCCTCCATGTGCTTCAATGTGAAGAGTCAATACGTAGGGAATCAGGCCCAGCACTGAATGCTAATTCCTGGGGAGACAGCAATTTCTGTATTTACCAAGGTACCCATATTTTTATCCCCCCAAAGTGTTTCATTTTAAATACTTGTGTAAATATCTATCTACCTGTTTGTCTATCATCTATGCATCTATTAGTATATACAATAATAAATAGATAAGAATAAATGGAATAGATTGTAATAGAAAATATAAATTAGTTACAATAGATAAATAGTGGTTAGGTAGACAGATGTAGATATATAGATAGGTGATAAATATCAGCTAACTAGATGATAGATAAGAGATACAGATAAAGAATAGACATAGGGATGTAGAGCTATGGATGGATGGATGGATGGATAGATGATAGATAGATAATAGATGATAGACGATGATAGATGATAGATGGATGATAGAGATAGATCGATAGATCAATAGATTGATCGATAGATAGATGAGGGATGATTTCAACAGGTTTCAAAGTTTCAGCAAGTACCTGGTTGACCGTTTTTACTGTTGATAAACTTTATGGCAATTCCTACTACACTGGAAGATTTGAGCATCTTTTTGAAGATCCCCCCGCTCGTTTTTCTTGTTTTGCTAATGGCTGTCTCAGGAACGTCCCATGTGTCTGGGCCCCAGCTCTGAGCTGTCGCAGGGAGCGAGCCGGGCAGAGAGCAGGCACTTTCTGCTGCCGGAAAGGCAGACAGACAGGTGAGTTAGCATGTGGCCCAGCCTACAACCCTCGCTTCCCTGGGGGCCCCTAGGAACATGTAAAATAGACCATTTCTGGGATTTGATTCCCTGGTCAGTTGGCTTTCAGAGAACTGACCTAAGGTCAGGCATGACGGGATGAGGACCTGAGGTTAGTCAAAGGCAGTGTAAAGTGGAGAGACAGTGCCAGACGGTCCCCTGGGCTGGCAGACCCCTGACGGTGGCTGATGAGACAGACAGACAGAAAGGGTCTCGGTGAGAAGTTCCAAGTCTCTTCTGGAAACGATGGGGACCTCCCATGAACCGACATGCCTTGTTACGACGTTTCTCTTAGAACAAACATGCTTCCTGGTGTGCAGCGTGCCTCAACTTCCCTAAAATTCCAGGTGGGCTGGCTGTGGTGACAAAGCTCTCATTCCCATGCCATGGCCACTCCTGCTTTAAAAAAAAAAAAATTGCAATATAATTGACAGATATTGTCCAAGTTTCCAGGGTGCAACGTGTTGATTTGAAACATGTATATCATGTCGCCTGAGCTGGCCCCTTGCCATTTCTTGCCTGAGGTGGGAGTGATCAGGATCTAGTGTCTTAGCAGGTGTGTTGCCGAGAATCTACAATCATCGTCTGTAGTCACTGTTGTATGCATCGGATCTCCAGGACTGACTTAACTGTGAGTTGCAAGTTTGTGTCCTTCGACCAACATCGGTTCTACCCTCCCGGCCCTCAGCCCCTGGTAACCACTCTGTTTTCCCAAGTTCAGCTTTCTTTACATTCCACTTAGAAGTGAGATCACACGATATCTGTGTTTCTCTGAGTTCTCTCACTAAGCGTAATACCGTCAGGGTCCATCCGTGTTGGGCCAAATTGCAGGACGTCTTTCTCATGGCTGAGTAATCTCACCTGGTATGTGTATGCTCCACCTTATTTTTTTTTTTTCCTGGTGAAACCACTTTACTTTATTTTCATTTATTTATTTTTAAATTCCAGTTAGTTAGCATACAGTGCGATAGTAATTTCAGCCCAGGAGTGATTCAGCACTTCCAAAGGGTACTCAGCGCTCTTCCCAACAGGGGCCCTCCTTCGTTCCCAGCACCTGGTTCCCCCTTCCCCCCACCACCTCCCCTCTGGTCACCATCAGTGTGTTCTCTATAGAGTTAAGAGTTTGTTTTTTGTTTGTCTCTCTTTTTTTCTTTATCTTTGTTCCTCTGTTTTGTTCCTTAAATTCCTCTTATGAGTGAAATCGTAGGGTATTTGTCTTTCAATGACTGACTTATTTCACTTAGTGTAATACCTTCTAGCTCCATCGACATTGTTGCAAAGGGCAAGATTTCATTCTTTTTTATGCCTGAATACTATTCCGTGTGTGTGTGTGTGTGTGTGTGTGTGTGTGTGTGTGTGTGTTCTTTATACATATATATGTCTTCTTTATGTACATATACATCTTCTTCACCCATTCATCAGTGGACACTTGGGCTGCCTCCATATCTTGGCTACTGAAGAAGATGGTGCAATAAGCAGGAATGCACCCAGTGCATTTCTTCAGGAGTTTCTTCGTGTTACCTTTGGATATCCAACTCCCCCTTTGAATTCTCCAGAGTATAGATACATTTGTAGGGAAATCTGAGCCATCTTTCTGAGCGTGACATCCTCTTGAGAAAAGAAAGGAAGTTTTAAAGCTGGTTGTGTCCGCATCCTTCGCCCATGACACCAGTGACCCCATTAGCTGTTTGTGTGTATTCTTTAGCTCAGCGTTTCTCAGTGACGGGGCTGCCATTTTGGACCCAGTCACTCTCGGAGGATGGGGTGTCCTGTGCCCAGTAGCGTGTGGAATAACATTGGTGGCTCCAGGAGCACTCCCTACACCTCCGTTGCGACAACCAGAAACGTCTCCCGGCATTGCCAAGTATTCCCTGGTGAGCAAAATTGTCCCTGTTTGCAAACCGCTTCTCTGTATAAGATGAGTAATAGAATATTGTTTTCTATCCCTCTCTCTCTCTATATATATATATGGAGAAAGTATTCATGACTAATACAGAATTAATACAGCGGGGTCATGGCTGCCATATAGGATGCCGTTGGGGTTTTGGTTAGGTTTTTCACAGACACAAAAAGCATGATAGAGGTGGCCAAAAATACAAGGTCTTTGGTGGTCTTTTCGCGAGATTCCCAAACCCCTGACTTTTGAGACACTAGAAAGAAAAATGAGTTCTAGATTTGCTGCCCAGCATTGTGCCTGGAGTCAAGACTGCAACGTCACACAATTCAGAACTTGTTAGGAGGGTAGATTTCGTGTTAAGTGTGCTCACCAGCATAAAATAAAAATTTTAGAAGAAAACAAAGACGCTCTCCTGTGCTGCAGAAGGAGGAAGCGGTCCAGGTTTCTTGTCTAGTGTGGCAGCTTCAGCTGTGTTATCAGCAAAGGGGAGGTTATCTTCTCTGTGTAGGCACCTGCCATAGCTCTCTTTAGGTCTCACGGAGGGAAAGCACGCACGCACAAGCGCATCACGTCGGACGCGGTCAGAGCGGGTTACAGACTTGGAGTTTAGCCCGCATCTGCTTTCCACTTAAGTGACAGACAGCAAGTAAACTGCAATGTCGCTGGCTTTGTACCTGCACTCTGACAATGCAGAGACTGGCTGACGCTCTTTTCTCCAGGAGGAACTTGTTCCGAGAACACACTCACCCTTCCTCGTTCTTAAAAGCATTACTGTTCAGGTCAACGAGGTTCTTGGTTTTCTTTGCGTCCAAGGGGCATCTCCTCCTAGAGGCAGCTGTGAAGAAAAGTCTGTGCTTCGCTGGTCCTGTTGGAATCTCTTCTCCCCTGAAACGGGGTTAATTTTCTTCAAAATGAGATACATTTTCATGAGAGCAGAGTGGAAAGGACGTGGGAAGACCCACGTCTGTGCGTCCCTACACAACATCGCTTGGAAACAATTGTGATTAAGATGCCACATCGAGGCACCTGCTGAGAAACCTTTACAGAAATTCCTTCTGTTCTCCAGCTGCCCTCCGTATGCTCTAATAAACCATTTGGCGATCGGACCGTCACGAGGGAAGGTACGACGTGAATGTGTGTTTTTCCTTTTTTCCCTTTCCCCCAACTTCATCAGACTGCAAGTAGGTTTTAAGATGATCGTTTGGTAGGCGTTCCTTCCAACATTCCACTTCCCGGCACGATGGAACACAAAGTCAGGTCTCGTCGAGACTTTTCTTAGATCTGCCTCCCTCCGTTTCGTAAGTTCTCAAGAGTCATATGATTTATGATGTGGCGGGTCAGAGGAAAGCATGCGGAGAGCGGATGGGTGTGTTTAACTTAAACATGTAGGGTGGGTTGAAACGAACTTGAACCTACAGGTAATGTTTTGGGGAAATTAGGAGACTGGTCTATTATCAGGAGTTCAAGTTCCTCGTCCCCGTGACAAGCGGGTGGGTAAATTCATGAATGCATGAAAGAAAATCAGAGCCCCAACTCACGTCAATCAGTGTGCCACAGGGGGATAATGGGGTCACAGAGGGGAGCATGTGCACCCCGCCACAAGGCTCCCCAACAAAACAACCAGAACCTCTTTTTCAATAAACTTCTCCTCTCTGCTTTCACATGGACGAAACTCAAACACGTGAGGCTGGGTGAGAGAAGCCAGTTACAAAGGGGCACGTTGTTTGCGACCCCGTAGATCTGAAATGTTCCAGAACAGGCGGATTTGCAGAGATGGGAAGGTTGGCAGACGCCAGGGGCTGGGGAGGGGACAGGGAGCGCCTGCTAATGGGACCACAGGTTTACCTCTCTCTGTGGGGCATGGAAATGCCTGGGAGCAGGGCAGAGGGGGTCGTGGTGCAACTTTCTGAAAGTACTAAGTGCCTCTGAATGGTTTGTTTTAAAATGGTTACTTTTATGTTAACATGGTTTTGTTTCAGTTAAAAGCAAAACAAACAAAACAAAAACACGGTCAGCTCAATCCTGTCCTCAATTGGGGTTTTGCAGGAAAACAAAAGAGAAAATCCTTTGAACCTGGTGAACTTCTCGGCAAACAGATGGCAACTTTAGGAAGAATTAAATTGTCCCAGAAGATGCTTAGACTCCCAGTCAGGATTACTTATCCAGGGAAGTGGGTTCGATGTGAGAGTCTCAGCAAATATCCACACCGAATGCCTTAACGTCACTGGGAGTTCAGACCCTGGGCAGGCTTTGGACTCAGAGACCAGCAGGACACTGTAGGAAATGGGATTGGGATCCCACACGATGATTCTGGGTGAAAGCATGGGTTCTACGTGGAGGCAGAGGGACAAAGAGCTTCTCCTAGGGGCCCCTGCACTCTCCTTGTGTGAGGGAGACAGAACCAGCAGGGTAAATGGGTACAGGTAGGAATAGGTAGGTAATGCGCCAACATCTATCCATATGCGTATCAGTATCTACATCCATATCCATCTATCTAGGTACCTATTTTTCAAGATTTATTTTCAAGAATGGGCTCACCTGATTGTGGAGGTTTAGAGAGTCTGAAATTTGGTGGGTTGGGCTAGCAGGCTGGAGACTCAAGGAAGATTTGCAGTTCAAAGCCAAAGGCTGTTGCAGAAATCCCTCTTCTTCAGGGGGTGGAGGGGGCAAGGGGAAGTCAGGCTTTGATCTCTCCGGGACTTCAACTGATTAGATGAGGCCCACCCACAGAGGGAGGCAATCTACTTTTTTTTTTTTTTTTGAGGCAATCTACTTTATTCAGAGTGTGCCTATTTGAATGTTAATCTCTTCCCAAATCCACCCTAACAGAAATATCTAGCATAATGTTGGAATACATATCTGGGCACTGTGGCCCAGGCAAGCTGACATATAAAATTAACCATCATGTACTAGGATGGGCTGAATCACAACTGCTAAGAAAGTGTGGTTACAGTTTTGCATCAGTGATTGCCAACTGGGGGTGATTCTGTTCCTAGGGGACACTTGGCCATGGAGATATTCTTTGGTGGTCATCGTGGGGGTTAGGGGGTACCCATGGCATCTGGTAGGTGGAGGCCAGGGACACTGCTCAATGCCTTACAGTGGCCGGGTTGCCCCAGTCCAGAGAATTATTTGGCTTAAATGTCAACTAGTGTAAATATTGAGAAACCCTGATGTACAGTAAATGACAAAGTTTAGAAGACTATTGATGTTATCTTAGGATACTGTTGTTTTTATCACTAGTTTCATGATAGTCCATTTTCCTTTGAAAATTAAGTGAGTATTTTTCATGTTATTTGATATTTGCTAATCATTTTGATACTTTTCCATGATATGAAAAAACATGTGTTTAACTGTATTATCTATCTACCTAACAATCTATCCATCCATCCATCCATTGTAGCTATCTATCTACCTAACAATCTATCCATCTATCTATCCATCTATCTTTCTATCCATCTATCCATCCATCTATCCATCCTATAAATCTGAACAGCTAGCTCAGCTCTTTGCACAGAAAGTGATTATGCAACTCTTCTGCAGAAGAATGACTCAGGGCCAAAGTATTAATCTTCCCATAAAAGTCTAACAAACATTTTCTGAACTCATCCCAATTTTAGATCACTCTGGGGCACTTCTGAAAAACTGACTCGGGCAGGCATGTAGGGACAGAGAGCTTGCATATTTCATGTCATTTTCATGAAGAACACAGTTGACTTTAAAATACATTTTTGCAGGAATATAGAGCCATTTCTTTAGCTCAACATTTTTTTCCTTATTGTCCCCAAGTCAAAGATTCCATGCTTTGCTGTCCTTATCTAAACGTAAAACCTTGAATTAAAATTGATATGGCAATGTGGAGAAAGGGGAACCCTCTTACACTGACAGTGGGAATGCAACCTGGTATAGACTCTCTGGAAAACAGCATGGAGGGTCTTCAAAATTAAAAACAGCACTACTCTATGATCTGGTAGCCCCACTTCTGGGAATACAGCTAAAGGAAATAGGAATACTAACTTGAAGAGATATCTGAACCCCTCATACTCAGAGCAGCATTCCTTGTAACAGCCAAGACATGGAAAGAAGTGTCTATCGATGGATGAATGGATAAAGAAGTTGTTGCGTATATATTCCATGAACACACACACACACACACACACACGTATGTATCTCCACATATATGGAATATTATTTAGTCATAAAAAATGAGAAAGTCCTACAATTTGTGACAACATCGATGAATCTCAAAGGAATTAGGCTAAGTGGAAAAAGTCAGAGAAAACAAACACTGTATTGTCTCATGGATATGTGGAGTCTAAAAAAAACAAAACAAAACAAAACCCAAAACTCATAGAACAAAAAAATCAGATTTATGATCACCAGAGGCAGGGGGTGGCGGGATGGGAATGGGAGGAAGGTGGTGAAAAGGTAAACACTTCCATGTATAAGATAAATACGTATCAGGGACTTGATGTACAAAATGATCACCATACATAGCACTGAGGCATATTATTAGGGAAGCTATTAAGACAGTAGGTCCTTGGGACGCCTGGGTGGCTCAGTTGGTTGAGCAAACTGCCTTTGGCTCAGGTCATGATCCCGGCATCTTGGGATCGAGTCCCGCATCGGGCTCCTTGCTCCACGGGGAGCCTGCTCCTCTCTCTGCCTCTGCCTGCCTCTCTGCCTGCTGGTGTTCTCTCTCTGTTAAATGAGTGAATAAAATCTTTAAAAAAAAAAAAAAAAAGACAGTAGGTCCTTGGAGTGCCTGGGTGGCTCAGTGGGTTAGAGCCTCTGCCTTCAGCTCAGGTCATGATCTCAGGGTCCTGGGATCGAGCCCCACATCGGGCTTCCTGCTCAGCAGGGAGCCTGCTTCCCTCTCTCTCTCTCTCCCTGCCTCTCTGCCTACTTGTGATCTCTCTCTCTCTCTCTCTGTGTCAAATAAATAAATAAAATCTTTAAAAAAAAAAGACAGTAGGTCCTTGTGATGAGAAATTCTTCCTTTTCCTTCTGTTCTCTATGAGAAGATGGATATTAACTGAATCTCTTGTGGTCATTTCACAATATATAAATCAAACCATCATGCTGTACACCTTAAACTTACACAGTGATATATCTCAATTATTTGTCAAACTGGACAAAAAACTGACATCACAAGAGAATTTTTTGTAAAGAACACATAGATCGTTTTATCGAAAACAGCACTGAGGCTTATTGTGTTTTTAATGGGAAGGCATACTTTAATAACCTGAATTTATCCATGGCTTCGGATTTTCAACAATGAGAACAGGAAATACATTCACCTTTAGAAGACGGGATTGAGTGCTTCCATCTGATGTGCCTCAGTGGTCTCTGGAGAAGAGGGGATTTGCCTGGCTGATCTTTAAAGTCCAATCAAGGTGCGTATTTTAATATGCTCATTACAAAAAGCATATTTGCTCTTGTCCTATAGACAGAACCGACAAGTTCAATGATCCACAAAACGTGGAAATGGCAGCATGGGGGCAGACCCTCGATACAAGTGTCTAGACAAGACGTGGCTGTTTCATGTGCTCTAGGTCATGGGTTTGACTGAATGCCCTTCATCTGCATCTCAAGGGTGTCCCCTGGGCGGTCTGATGCTGCCTTTATGGGGGTGGCATGGAGGGGTGCCACAAACCGAATGTGTGTCCCCCACCAAAATCCTTATGTCGTTGACACTCAAACCCCAGGTTGATGGTATTACGCAGTGGAGGCTTTGGGAGGGCATTAGGTCATCAAGGTGGGACCCCCATGAATTAGAATCATGCCCTTATAACGAGAGGTTGAAGGAAGTTTCTTTTCTCTCCCCACACATGAAGACACGGCGGTAAGACAGCATGCGTGAACCGGAAGACTGTCCTCACCAGGCCCTGATTCTGCCCACACCTGGATCTTGGACTTCCAGCTTCCCGAAATGTGAAAGGTACATTTCATTTGTTGATAAACCACCTAGCTCGTGGTGACTATAAGCACCACATTGTATGATGGATGTCTAGAATTTATTCCTTTTGTATAATCGAACATTTATCACTGAT
Source organism: Nasua narica (assembly GCA_028533885.1). Lineage (NCBI taxonomy): Eukaryota > Metazoa > Chordata > Mammalia > Carnivora > Procyonidae > Nasua > Nasua narica. The sequence goes on along the minus strand of CM052801.1, from coordinate 1,274,185 downwards.
ACACAACAGCCTATTGCCCTCTTGCTTGGGACCCGCAGAACCCAACATCCTTCTCCTTGTGTGTCTGAGTTTGTCTATTTCAGATACCACCTGTAAGTGGAATTGTGCAGGATGCCCAATTGATGCAGGATGCCGGTGTCTTTCTGCACCGGGCTTAGTTCCTTGAGGACCACACCTTCCAGGTTCACCTGTGTTGCCTGAAATGGCAGGATTGCCTTCTTTCTTTCCCCCACACCCGAAACCCACACCGTCTCCCCTCCAGTGACCCTCAGTTTGTTTGCCAAGATTCAGTCTCTTATGGTTTGTCTCCCTCTCTGGTTTCATCCTTTTTCATTTTTTCCTCTCTTCCCCTATGATCCTCTGCCTTGTTTCTTAAATTCCACGTATCAGAGAGATCATATGACGATCGTCTTTCTCTGACTGACTTATTTCACTTAGCACAATACCCTCTAGTTCCATCCACGTCATTGCAGATGGCAAGATTTCATTTTTTGATGGCTACATAGTATTCCATTGTATATACATATACCACGTCTTCTTGATCCATTCATCTGTTGATGGACATCTAGCTTCTTTCCATAGTTTGGCTATTGTGCACATTGCTGCTATATACATTTGAATGCACGTGCCCCTTCGGATCACTACATTTGTATCTTTAGGGTAAATACCCAGTAGTGCAATTGCTGGGTCATAGGGTAGCTCTATTTTCAACTTTTTGAGGAATCTCCACACTGTTTTCCAAAGTGGCTGCACCAGCTTGCATTCCCACCAACAGTGTAGGAGGGTTCCCCTTTCTCCACATCGTCACCAATATCTGTCGTTTCCTGGCTTGTTAATTTTAGCCATTCTGACTGGTGTGAGGTGGTATCTCACTGTGGTTGTGATTTGTATTTCTCTGATGCCGAGTGATGTTGAGCATTTTTTCATGTGTCTGTTGGCCATTTGGATGTCTTCTTTACTGAAATGTCTGTTCATGTCTTCTGCCCATTTCTTGATTGGATTATTTTTCTTTGGGTGTTGAGTTTGAGAAGTTTTTTATAGATTTTGGATACGAGCCCATTATATTATATGTCATTTGCAAATATCTTCTCTGATTCTGTCAGTTGTCTTTTGGTTTTGTTGACTGTTTCCTTTGCTGTGCAAAAGCTTTTGATCTTGATGAAGCCCCAGTAGTTCCTTTTTGCCTTTGTTTCCTTTGCCTCTGGAGACGTGTCTAGTAAGAAGTTGCTGCGGCCAAGGTCGAAGAAGTTGCTGCCTGTGTTCTCCTCCAGGACTTTGATGGATTCCTATCTCACATTGAGGTCTTTCATCCATTTTGAGTCTATTTTTGGGTGCGGTGTAAGGAAATGGTCCAGTTTCATTCTGCATGTGGCTTCTTTCTTCGGGCTGTCTAGTACCTGCAGTCTGTATAGCCCACATTCTTTGTCTTTATCTGTCCTCTGTGGATGGACATTTAGGTTGTTTCCATGTGTTGCTTATTGTGAATAGTGCTGCAGTGCACACGGGGGTGTGTAGTGCCCTTCGAGATCCCAATTTGAATTTTTGTCTATCCACCCAGAAAGCGGCATTGCTGGATCACTTCTCATCTCACACTTGAAAGCAATCAAAATATTCTTCTTTTACTGAGCAACATGGTGACCCTGAGTAGAACGTTTTTTACTCTGATTTCTTTCCCCCTTTTTGCTTTACACTTTTTTTGTCCAGTTTATAAATCTATTCCTCCTTTCAGGCACACTAGACATGGGGTCACAGGAGGTCTTGCAGGGCATACATTTATATCCAGAGGTGGAATTGTTGGGGGTAAATGTTTGTGAAGGGTAAAAGGGAGCAGACCTGACTGCCGTGAAAGGGGAGGGGGATGGCGAGAGTGGGGGTGAGGGAGGAGGGGACCCAGAGCCTGCAGCACAGGGCTGAGGATGTCCTGGCCAGGCCCTGTGAGGAAATGGCTCCCAGCGGCCCTGCCCTACCCCATCCCGCCCACCACTTCCTATCAGCGGTTTCCAGCACTCTCCGAGGGGCCCACGCAATGCATTCACACAGCTGTACATTTTTGCAAATCTTCCAAGAGTAAGATATGTTTGAGTTCCTCCTCTTGACGGCGACCCCTCCACATTCTCGGACCTTCCCCAGCTGCAAAACCTGGGTCTTCGCGCGGCCCACGCACGCGAACCACTCGATCCCCGCCGGGCGGTGGTAGTGAAGATGGTGGCCATTTGCAATGGCTCAGGGCGGAGGTCCTGGGGTCATGTGCAACTTTTGTTCCTGTCCTGGGTTCAGTGCAGAGAGATCCAGTAAATGTGTACAACGTGGGCGACCTTTCCCTGAGCTCACTCCCCTGAAGGGATTCACCCCTTGTACTTACTCACCGTCCCCCACCGCCCGTCTCCCCTTGCGTATGTTTTATTTTGTTGGCTCAGCGGAAAGAATTAGGTTGAAATTCTTTGCCTAGGCTCAATGCAAGGATTGCAAAACTCCGTGGGTCTTGGAAATACGGTTTCAGTTGCAGACAGACGCAAGGCAGGAGGCACACACGAGCATCACCCCGTCGGCAATTTTGAGCACATTTTCTTTATTCTTCATCTTTGAAGCCTTAATATCTACTGGGATTCAAGTTTGCGATGCCAGATAATGATCTCTTATTTCCTATAATAATATAGGATGAAGTTTTATCCATATTTTCCATTTCACGAAGTCATTTGCTTTCCCGCGCAGTCCTCTGGAGCCGCCCTGGAGAGTAACTGTGTCTATTTAAAGGAAACTTTCAACTCTGGAAAAAAAAAAATGAGAAACAAGTCAGTAGCACAAACACTACCTGGGACCTTCTGAGAAATGCAAATTCTCAGGTTCTACTGTAATTACACCTGCTAAAAAAATCAGGAAATCTGGGGTGGGACTCAGCAACTTGGTTTATCAGACCCTCTGGGTGATCGGACATAGGCAAGGCCAAGTGGAGAACCAACCACATGGTTTTCACCCCCTGATCATCCATCGGAACGACCAGGTTTCCAAAATCCACCATGTTGGGACTCACCCCCAGCGATTCTGACTTAGCTGGTTTGGGGTGGGGTTGGGGCTCGGAGGGCACGACACTTCTTAAAACCACGGTTTTTAACTTGACTGCATTTTGGGAATCACTGGATGACGTTCTAAAAACCTCTTTGCCCAGACCCAGCTGTTCAGTCCCCCCAGGAGGGTTTGATGGGCGGCCCGGGCTGAGAGCCACGTGTGCTTTATCCCCGGGGCCTCAGCTGTGCAGAGAGTGTGAATAATGCACGGTCTGCTTCTTCCCAAACTTCGACGTGCGTAGAAATTACTAGGGATCTTGCCAAAGTGAGGATTTCCATTTTGGAAGTCTGACCTGCAGAATCAGTAAGAATCCAGCTGGGGGAGGTGCTACAAGTTAGGGAATGAGCCCTGAGTTAGAGGCTCTCTGTCCTTCCTAGGGCATCTTGTCAAGCCTTTCATTTTTTTTTTTTAAGATTTTATTTATTTATTTGAGAGACCGAGAACGTGAGAGAGAGCATGAGAGGAGAGAAGGTCACAGGAAGAAGCAGATTGCCCGTGGAACCGGGAGCCCGATGCGGGACTCGATTCCGGAACTCAAGGATCATGACCCGAGCCGAAGGCAGTTGCTCCACCAACTGAGCCACCCAGGCGCCCAAGCCTTTCATTTTTTGCATGAAGTCCGCCTTTGCTTTCATTTCTGTTGGTGTTTCCAGGTGGGGATAATGAATGGCGTCTAACTCATGGTTACATCAGCCTTTCTTGGCCTCACTCAAGTGTCAGCCACATAGGGTTAGAGGATCCGCTGTGGGGAGCTATTCTGTGTGTTGTGGTGTTTTGAGCAGCAGCCGGTCTCTACCCACGGCATTCCAGGAGTACCCGCAGTGGTGACAACCAGAAATGTTTCTGGACATTGGCAAGCGTCCTCTGGGGATAAAGTCACCCTGGTTACAATAACTGCCACAGATGGAGGGATGGATGAATAGATGGAAATAGGGAAGGATGGATGGATGGATAGATAAGTGGATAGATGGATGGATGATGGATGGATGGATAGATAGATAAGTGGATAGATGGATGGATGATGGATGGATGGATAGATAGATAAGTGGATAGATGGATGGATGATGGATGGATGGATAGATAGATAAGTGGATAGATGGATGGATGATGGATGGATGGATGGATGGATGGATGGATAGGTAGGTAAGTAGCCAGGTAGATAGAAATGGATGGATGGTTAGGTAGGTATATAGGTAGGTAGGTAGATGATAGATGGATAGATAGATGATAGATATCAGGTTGGATGGATGGATGGATGGATAGATAAGTGGATAGACAGATGGATGATGGATGGATGGGTGGATGGATGGGTGGATGGTTGGATAGATAGAATTGGGGTAGTTAGATGGGTAGATAGGTAGGTGGGTAGAGTCTCTCGTGCTAAGGCAGCAAGAGTGACCTCGGCAGTAATGACATCTGGGCATAGATGGGTCTCTGGGGTGGGGTGTCCTTTGTACTCTAGGGCATTGAGCAGCATCCCTGGTGCCCACCCAGCAGATGTCAGTAACACTTGCCTCCCAAGTTGCGAGAACCGAAACTATCTCCACACCTTGCCAGCTGGCCCCCAGAGACACAATTGTTCCATGCCTCTTGAGGACCTCGAGGTCAGATGAGCCCAGGGAAGACCATTTAGAATGTGATACATTTGCCTCTTCCTTTGTCACACCCTGGTCTCCAAAGGGACAACGCCCAGCAGGAGCATGGTCTCCCCATGTTGTGCCTTCTGCACGGGCTTCTTCCCAACACTTTGGAAAGTCCCTGGCTCTCTAAGTGACCTCTGATCCTTCTGGCTCCATGGATTCAACAATTAAGTATTGCCACATTCTTTTTCAGTTCTGAATCTGCTTGTGGGACCAGGATTGAAGAAAGTAAATTGTCCTCATGCAGAATAAGGCAAGGAAAACTCTACTTCTCCTGTCTGTGGCCTTCGGGGTCTGCACTTGTTAAGATACTTTCAACGGCTGTTAAAACTTTTTAGAGAATCAGGCATTATTCCGTTTTTGCTGGTGGATTATGCTACATGGTGAACCTCGCAGATCTTGCAAAACTCTTTAATGATAAGTAGCCCAGATAGATTCAAATGGACAGATTTGACTATTAAGATTTTTTTTTATGGCAGCTTGATCTTTGGAAAGAGGAAGAAACAATTGAGTTTATAGTCACTCGAACTGCAAACCGACCCATCAGAGTATTTGCCGATAGTGCTGATTTTGGTTTTGTGGATGATGGCACAAGTATATAAATGGATGAGAAACATTTACACTGGGAAGAACTCATCTGTGACAGGCAGAAAGATATTTTTTGTAACCGGTCAATGGGATGCTTTGGTTCACATAGTCTCCACGAGAGGGCAGTGAATACCACTTAAAAAATCTTGCCCGGGGACTTGGGAGGTATTTTAGTTTTTCCAATAGATTGCGCTCATTTGGCTTCCAAAGGAACTTTTTTGGAAGGTGAGTCTGGCTGTTTACATATTATTGCTTACATTGAGTAGGACGTGTTTTGTAGAATAAGGGTAAATTCACCCATGTTTTGTGCGGATCTCGTCTTCTCTTACTAACCCAGCCTGACTTTCCTCATCTTCCATGTTGACTCTCCAGCCCTGATGAAAACACCAGTCCACCCTTTTAAAAAATGAAATGGCCTATGAATTACTCTTCCAGGGAGGATAACCATGCACCGGGATCTTGAACACCAAGATTTAATGACACGTTTAAGGACACTCGATCATTACTCCCCAAATTACAAAAGCGACATTTATACGAAGAGCCCAATTGAGATGCTCTCTGCCCAGAGCGCAGCTGACAAAATCAGAAATAAAATCTTCTTTGCCTACGTAAATAACCACGTCCTGCAAATGTCTGCAACGCTACCTAATTTCCCCCAACGGAGAATTTCCCCAGCTCGCACCCTACTTCGACTTTAGTGATCTGAAACTCTCACGCAGGGTCAGTGAGTTAGAACCAAGCAAGGCAGAGTCTCTGCAAACCCTGCCTTCTTCGTCTTCCAAAGGAAAAGGCTTCACACTGCGGTCCAACACTCTAACCTGATCGTCTGCGCTAATCAAAACCTTCATGCCACGAGGGCTGCGGGCGTATGGTCGGTGCTCCGCATTGTGAACCCTACTCGCCATTGGAAAAACAGCAGTCGTTTCTGGCTTTGTCTGCAAATGCTCATTGCTTTGGGTTAATGAAAGGATACAGATGTCTAGATACTGAATAGGATGATTGTGTCCATGCATGCGCGGCTAATGCGATTCATTGGCCGATTATAGCCAGTTAGTGTCTTATCTGCTGAAGGTTGGCTCCTTGAGGAATACTGACATGCCTCCCTTTAAAGTTTGGTTTGCTTTGGATTCGTGTACAGTTCTTCAGGCCAGGACGTTGAGCACAGATGAGTTAGCTCTGAAATAAAAACTACTCTATGTGCCATTATGCTCAGGGCTAGATCGCTGGGACGCAGAAAATGGCCATGGGCTCTGTGGGAACGTGCTGTCGGGCCAGCAAGTGGCCAAGCATCTGCAAACCCTTTGGAAGGATATAGAACCATTTGATGTGGTGCTCGGAACATCCAGCTCCTGGTTCCGCCCGCTTCATGCAAACCCTGAAGCGAGCTAGCGCCCGCTGTCCTTCGATTTGGGGCGTTAAGGACAGCAACAATGTGCAGAAAGAAAACAAGCCTTCAATGTATAAAATTCTGCTTAAACAGAAATCCAGGAACCTTCCAGAATCGATGGAGTTGGAAATCGAAACCTAATGCAAATAGATACCTGCTAACTGGCCGAGAACCACAGCCCAGAATTTTAGTTGTCTTCAGATAGGAACTTTGCCAATCACTGGGTGTTTTAATGTCGTCAACAAACACGCATGCTCCTTTTTGTTATCATTACTGTTTTGAGGACGAAAGGATTAGGTTATATTTTTTAGACACTGCTTAGTTGTTTTTTTTTTAATAAGATATAGAAAAGTTTATTTCAGTAAAATTAATGAGTGTATCTCTATTGATATCTGTATATTTGCTATGTTTTTATCAATATCCATCTATCCATCTATCCATCATATCTATCCATTCATCCATCCATCCATCCATCCATCCATCTACCTACTTATCTATCCATTTGGTGTAACAACAAGAAAATGGTAATTTTAAGTGGTGATCTCAAGGCTTGTGTTAACTTTATCCAGGACCTAGCTGTGGTCAACATGTTATATTTCAAATAAATAAAAAATAGGTGCTATTCTAAAAATCAAGACAAAATTCGTGTAACATAAAATTAACCATTTTAGAGTAAACGATTCCGTGGCATTTAGCACATTCACGATGTTGGGCAACAAAGACTGTTTTTTTTTTTCTCTCCTCATGACAAGTGCACTCTTTAACCTGTCACCTGTTTCCCCCGTCCCCCCCTCCCCTTCTGGTAACCCTCAGTGTGTTCGCCAGAGTTCAGAGTCTGTTTCTCGCTCTCTTTGTGCCCCTTCGCCCGCTTTGTTTCTTAAATTCCACATACGATTGAAATCATATGGTATTTATCTTTCTCTGACTTACCCTGCTTAGCATTGTATCTCTAGCTCCAACCATGTCATTGCAAATGGCAAGATTTCACTATTTTTATGGCTGCATAATAGTCTGTGGTAGAGAGATACCACATCTTCCGTATTCATTCATCAATTGACGGACACTTGGGCTGTTTCCATATTTTGACCATTGTGGATAATGCTGCTATAAGCATAGGGGTGCATATATCCCTTTGAATTAGTATTTTTGCATTTTTGGATAAATACCAAGTGGTGCAATCGCTGGGTCACAGGTCAGTTCTATTTTTAACATTTTGAGGAGCCTCCATACTGTTTTCCAGAGAGCCTGCAGCAGCCTGCATTCCCACCAACAGTGCACGAGGGTTTCCCTTTCTCCGCATGCTCGCGAACACATGTTGTTTCTTGTGTTGTTGATTTTAGCCTTTCTGACAGGTGCGAGGTGACATCTCATTGTGGTTTTGGTTTACATTTCCCTCATGATGAGAGCCATGATGAGAGCCACGGGTGCCCATCATATGTCTATTGCCATCTTTATGTCTCCTCTGGAGAAATGTCTGTCTTCTGCCCATTTTTAAACTGGATTATTTGGTTTTCGGCGTGGGCAAGAACCCATTCTGTCTCGTCTAAGAGCTTTCTCATTCCCCCAAAAGGAGACCCTGAACCCCTTCTCATTTCCCACCTGCGAGCCCCAACCAACCACTGATCTGCTTTCTGTTTCTGTGGATTTGCCTATTTTGGGCATTTCATATAAACTGAATCGTACACTATGTGGTCTGCGTCTGGTTCCTTTCACTAAGCACGATGTTCTCAAGGTTTATCTACCTGTTCGCAGGTGCCGGTGTTTCCTCCCTTGCCCTGGCCGAGTACCTTCCATTGTTTGGACGGACCACACGGGGTTCATCTCTTCATCTGCGAATGATCACTTGGGCTGTTGCCACCTTTTGGCTCCTTTGTAAAGTGCTCTCAGTTTTAAAATAGTACCCTCATGAAATGCTTGGGTTTCCCACCTCTAAAGTGTCACTTTTTGAATTATGGACAAGGAAATTGATTTCTATTATTAAAGCTTAAAAGTTAGACCATGGGAATCATCTGGACTCCAGGACGAGCCCTCAGGCAGGGTCTGGAGACCCGTTTCTCCAGTGACACCTAACTACCCCGTCGTGCGCCCTGAACTTCTGAACTTGAAGGCAATCCTCCCCAAGGGAGCGTGGCAGTAAAGGTTTATGTTATTGCTTAAGACCAAACAAAGCAGAAGAACACACCTCTGTAAAGAGGCTCCTCCAGTTTTCGTCGTAGCATGGGGCACGGGATCTCAGAGTCCCTGTGGCCACGGGTGCCTTCTGCCCAACAGGGAAGCAGGAGAGGGACACCTGCCCTTTCTCTCATCACGGATTCTCAGATAAAGGGGTAATGACCTAAGCAAAGGGGCTCAGGGGCTCAGAGGCTCAGATAAAGGGATAATGACCTAAGCAAAGAGCGATGACAGAATCTTGTTCTCCACCGAAATTTGGGGACTTGACAATAGCTTGGGTGTTTTCCGGATATGAACAAACTAATTAAACAACTGATGAGCTTTCGGGGGATTGAAAGGAAGGGTGAATGGGGGGAATCGGAGTGGGCGATGAACCAGGAGAGATTGTGGATTTTGAGCCACAAACTGAGGGTTTTGGAGGGGCGGGGATGAGGGATTGGGCGAGCCTGGTGGTGGGTACTGAGAAGGGCACGTACTGCTTGGAACCCTGGGTGTGGTGCGTCAACAATGAATCTTGGAACACTGAAAAAATAAACTAAACATATTTGGGGGGAAAAAAAGAAAGGCACTGTCAATACGACTATATCAACACATAACTCTGTTTATGAATTCTGTTCGTTTTCTAGGGTTGCCATACCAAGTACCGAAAACAAGGGGTTTCAGGACGACATCTGTCCCACCATGTTCTTTCTCAGAAGACGGATTTACCATCTACATCTTGATGCAAATTTAAGGCTCTCGGGACCATGCGCTGCCCCCGCCTAGTTCCACGTACACCTGTGACTTTCGTCTCCTGCTCCCACCTTCCTTGAGATCTTATCCCAGGAATTCCATCGGGGCCAATCCCTACGGGACTGCTTGGGTAATTGTAGGACTCTAAATGGGACTGTTTCAAATCCTAGATGGTGACTCTCCATCACTTAGAGCAGAGGTTAGCTCCTCTTACCCCCCCCCCCTTTTTGGTAATAATCAGCTAGCAATGGTCTTTGGCTTTGGGGGTGATCTGGTTGCCACGGCACGAACCCAACCCTGCCACTGGATCACGAAAGCAGCCACAGAAAATATATGAATGGGCATGCGTGCGTGCCAATAAACCTTTATTTACAAAGACAGATGGTGGGCCATGTTTGCCGGCCTCTGGCTGAAAGGATAAAACCCCGACATTGAAGCTATCACGTACAAAGCTCATCATGACCTGAATTTGCCCCCCTAAATGATTCTTAGGTCCCCTAATGGCAGCTAAGGATGCCTACATTCCCGTTCTGCATAAAAAATAGGGTGGCCCGACGCCCGCGACATATGCAGACCATTTTGTCGGGAAGGGGTGTCGTTATAGGTTGAATTATGCTCCCCGCCCCCCAATCTGCAGATTCGAGTCTTGACGCCCCCCCTCAGTGTGTCAGAAAGTAAGCTCATTTGGAGGGGAGGTCTTTCAAGAGACAGTTAAGGTAAAATGGGGTCAGTGGGGTGGGCCTGATCCCATAGGACTGGGGGGTCCTGTAAGAAGAGATGTAGAGGGAGGACCACGTGAGGACACGTGGAGAAGACGGGGTGCACACACCAAGGAGAGCGGCCTCAGGAGGAACCTGCGTGGGCCCCGCCTGGATCGCAGCCTCCCAGCCTCCAGGACCGGGACACAATCAACGTCTGCTTGGAACCGCTCCATCTAGGGTATGCATTGTGGCTCCTGGAGCGCACTAACCCTCTCAGCACCCCAGAAACCACACTGCTTTGGGTTTTCTTAGCTTATTTGCCGTCCCTGAAATAATGTCTTTCTGGAATCCGGTGCTTTGGGGTTGGAAAGGGACAACGTGTCAGACTCAAGTCAGTAAGTCCCTTCATTCTATCTCAGATGAGGACCAGGAGCTGCCTCCCCCCTGGAAATGCCTCTCCGACCCTCTTTCTTTGCATTTGGGGACCTGGGAGAATGGCTTGGTTCAGATTTTTCCATTCTGCCTTCGTTCATGAGATGCTACAATGGATGTATTTTTCTTGGTGCAATAATCTTTGCTTTTTTTTTTTTTCCTCTATTCCATGCTGTTTCTCGTCTGGCTGAGGGAAGTGGAAAATTTTAGGCAATGGTCCCGGGATCTCAGACCACTTCCAAACTCTTGCTATTGAATAACAATATTCTATGTCCTCCTTCTCTGCGATTGGCCCAGATGGACTTACTGTTTTCCTCACATTCTCCAGGTGACGGAGGACCCCTCATTTTTTGTTGGTGTTGTTTTTTGATTTCGTCTCTGCTGCCTTCACTACTCTGAAAGTATGCTCTCAATCTTCTTATGGGAAATGACGTTTTCCAAGCCTTTCATGGAATCGGGGTGTCTACGTGTGTAGAAGGGAAGGGAAAAGGCATTTCGGTGCACATGGCTCTTCTCTGCCCTGAGACATGCGTGTGTACGGCCGGGATGTGTAGAACTTACCAGAATCTCATTTTATTTGCATCCTGGACGTGAGGGTTGTCGCCCCCAGCTCCCTGACGATGAGTACTGTTGAGGATCTTTTCACGTGTCTGTTGGCCATCTGCGTGTCGTCTTTGTATCGTGGTGTCTTCTGCCCATCTCTCCAGAGATAAGCACAGAACGATTGGGATTCTGCTCATAATTTCAGTGCTGGCTAAGGAGGACAATAAAGAGGAACACAGAGAAATAAGTTTTAAGGACACTCTGTGGGGTTCTAGAAACTTGGCCACAATTTCTTATCTCCTTGCACTCGTGTTCCCTGATGCTGACGTAAGAGATGGTCACAGTGCCCGTCCCAGGAGGACGGTCAGGTCGTGCATGGGACATCCTCAGTCTGACTGGCTTATGGATGTGCCTGGGCAGTGCTGAGGCATTATAATGTGTGTTCTCTTTCTCCCCCTCGACTTTCATATTTGGATGCCACTCTTTTGTCCGTGTACAAAAACGAGATTTTTCTCATCATCCACAGTGGAGGAAGGTCTTTCTAGATGTTACTTGGAGACTCTAGAGGCCAGGGTCTTCAGGGCTGAGTGTTGAAGTGTCCTTCAGCTAGTGGCCATGTGACTGCATTCAGTGGGATTTTAGTCAACGTGCTTTGGGTATTTAGGAAAGCTGCTGACAAAGAGGTAGTTCCTCACTGCTTCCTTGTTCCCGCTTCCAGGGATGCAGCTGGAAGCAATGGCTGGAGCTTCAGCATCCACCTTGAGCCATGAGGCACGATTGAGGATGGAAGTCATGTGCTGGAGTTTCAGAGCAGAAAGATAATAACAGAAGGGTTCCTGGGCATCTTGAAGCCACCACACTGGTCCTGATCCATCTTCCAAATATCTGAAGCTTTCAGGTTTGTTTTTACTTTTGTCTTTTCTGAGTCTGACCTTCATCTGTTATGAATTCCTTTAAGGAAAACTACCTGGTGCGTCTTGCAGAAACCTCTGGCTGTCCCCGAGCATTGCTGACTTTCTTAACACCTTATTCAGCTTGTATTTCAATTTCATACCACGGGCCTCCGGTTTATTTGCTCTCGACATCAAGCTACTTCTGTGGGCCTGTAAATGCTTTGAGGAAACCAAACATTCCCACAGTTGAATCCAGGACAGAATTCCATAATCGTCTGTCTGTTGTTCACTCTGGCCAAACTGGGAGCAGATGAACGTGAGGCAGCCGTGTTGAGGTCACAAATCCATGTGTGCACGTTTGCGGTGACGATGGGAGGGAGTCAAATGAGAGAGACCCTCTTCCTCTTCCCTATTCTCTGAACCCAGACAGTGTGAGAAAATGAGCACCTCCCCAACATAGTCAAGAAAGTAAACTTGGATTTCCTCCCTGGCGGCCCTTCTTTAGCCTGGTTCCCCGCCCCTGAAGAGCATACGGCACCTGGTCCATGATGGCCCCAGATGTTTGCTTCATGACATCTGCTTTCGGATGTTAATTACTCGATGACTGACCTTCACCTTTGATGGAAGGTCACACAATGAGCTGTGAAAACCCCACAAGCCCATTAAGGAATCCTCTTAAGATTACA
>CM052801.1:1233072-1260845 GCA_028533885.1 Nasua narica | reverse complement strand
AGGGACAGTGCTTTGGGTTTGTTAATCTACAGGAAGTTGGCTGCCCTCATTGCCCTTTTGCGATTTGCAACCCTCTCCGTGTTCTGTCCCCAAATGGTTCTGTCCTCGTCCCTCACCTTCTTCTGAGCACTTGCAGCTGGATGCTTTTTCCTGTCTTCTGTTCCGTCTTCGAGTGCACTCTCCTGGGGAGAGGAGTGCACAGATGTTGAGGGGTATTCGACCTCTGTTGAGTCACAGCCTGGGATCTCAGAGGCCGCATGGGTTTGAACCCAGGCAGGAGGAGTCCCATCTACGGGACGCTTTCCCTGGGATTGTTGTCTTTAATCCGCTGTCTATTCCGTGGACCACAGCTCACCGTAAGTTACCACGTCGGAATGAGGCGTGCGCCTCCCTCGCATCCCGAAAACCGTCCTCCCTGCTACTCCACCGCCGAAGCATCTCGCCCAGGAGGTCCCGAGAGTCCTGAAGTCGGCAGCATTTGCCGCGGGGCAGCCGCCCGAGTCCCTTTGTACGTTCCCGTAAAGACACTGCTGGAGAGACAAAGTAAACGTCCTCGTTATCCACAAAGTCAAGGATGCACAGTCCAGATCAGCTCTAAGTACCCGGGTCTTGGAAGCAAAACCCTCTTCTTTCTTTCCTTTTTCTTTTTCTTTTTTTTTCCGCCAGAGGCAGAGCTCAGTGATTCCTCAGTTGCATACGGCACCCGGGGCTCATTACATCGCCTGCTTTCCTCCATGCCCATCCCCCAGTTACCCTATCCGCCACCCGCCTCCCCAAATCTCTTGTGTTTTTCAAAACTATCGAACATCACGAAACCAAAGCACGTCCTAGACTTACAATATCTCCGAATAGTCCAGATTTCCCCCTTAATCGCCACTGTGCCAAGTTGCCTAATGGATGCATTTCTCGTAAAATGCTAGGGCTGCTGTTTCTCTCTCCTGGGGGGAAATGTCTTTCTTGTCTTCCTGAATGCGCTTGCATATTTTGGCATCGTTGCCCTCAGTGTATTGGGTGGGATATTGCGTACTACCCGATCCGTCAAGAGGAATGATGTGAACCTAAACGGCCCCGTCAGACCGTGCGGGACCCGGTCTGAGGTCGTGCCTTCAGCTGAGATCAGCCCGGCACCTGTTTGCTCCTCACTCACCCAGTTTCTCCACGCGGAAACCGAATCATTCCCCAGAACTTCCCGCGTCAGAGATTCCAAGGACCCATGCGAGACTTGACCAGCTCCGCTCGGAAGTTTCCAGAATCGCCCGCGTCCGAAGCCGGCCGTCTGGCATTGCGATGCTCTCCCGGCGCTTTCCAAGGGCTGCAAACCGGCGCCTCCCGGATTCTGAGCCTCCCGTGAGAAAACCTCCTTCCCTCCTGTCGCCCGTGGCCATACCCGGGTTGTTGGCGACCTCGGCGAGTCTGGAAAGAATTGTAGCCCCGTGGGGCGGCTTTTCTCGCCTCTGAGCAACTCCCTGGAAACGAGAGGACGCCGAGTTGACGTGGGACCACTTTGCCTGCGTTTGCCTTGTTTGTTCGGTTTTGTGTCTTACTTGTGACTGACACACGCGGTTGCGTGTTAGTCTACGTGTTAGTCTAGTGTTAGTCTATGGTGCCCCACACGGCGATTCTACTGAATCTGCCGGAATCTACTGTCTACACCGTGCCGTGGCCCCGACCCCTGTAGCCGCCATCCGTCACCGAACAGGACGACAACACCGTGGACGGGATTCCCGCGGGACCCAGTCATTCCCCAACTGGAAGGCTCTCCCCCCTCCTCCCCTCCACCCATTCTGCCCCTCCCTCCACAGCCCTACCCCTCCGGCAACCGTCCCTTTTGTCCCTTTGCTCTCTCTGCTTACTCTGTTCCTGCTTCCTTTGTTCGTTCATTTTGTTTTTGTGATTCCACATCTAAACGAAATCATATGGGATTTGCCTTTCTCCGTGGGACTTGCTTAATACGCTCCATCCATGTTGTCTCAAAGGGCACAAGGTCACCTGTTTTTATTGCTGAGTCATATTCCATGATATTCCGCCGTGTGTGTGTGTGTCTCTGTGTGTGTGTGTTGGGGGGGGATACGTATACCACTTCTTCGTCCATTCCGTGACCCGTGGACACTTGGGCTGCCGCCATACCTGGGCTATTGTCAATAATGCTGCAAAAAAACATGGCGCCTGTGTCTTTTCGAATTATCGTTTTCATTTTCGTTGGGTGAAGACCCAGTAGTGCGATTGCTGGGTGGTAGGGCGGCTCTGTTTTCAGCTCTGTTGAGGAATCTGCACACCGTTCTCCACGGTGTCTGCACCAGCTTGCATTCCCACCAACCGCGCACGAGGTCCCCTTCCTGCGCGTCCTCGCCAACAGGTGTGAAGTGGGATCTCACACTGGTTGGCGATGGCATTTCCCTGATGATGAGGGATGCGGAGCATCTTTCTGTGCGTGCCTGACGGTTTCCATACTGTGTCACCGTGACTGCCAGCCTCTCTCCCAGCCTCTGCCTGCTTTGTGCTGCTGTGGGGACACAGTCTACGCAGCCTTCCCTCAGCCCAGCCATCCACCCATTAGCTGCTGTTATGCATCTAGCACTTACCAGCGGCTCCTTCCTGCCTTCCTCTGGCCTTGCTGGGGAGCAAACCTCTGCATTTCTGTTTCCCATTTGTTTTCCGCCTTTGCTACCAAAGCCCATGCACTCAGCACTGCCCAGAGCTCTGTCCCTTTGCTTGCACAAATGCTCTCATATCCTGTCTTGCCAACCACAGACGAGCCAGTGTAATTTCCACCCAGTAGAGATAGAGTCGCCTGTATCAGGGGCCGGGGCGGGGGGGGGGGGGGTGAGTCAGCTGGAGACACGAGGCTCCAGCTTCCACAGAAATTGGCAGAAGGCAAGAGGAATTGTCCTCGTTTGCTAACGGACGTACAGAAGGAAATTATCTTCTTTGCTGGGCTGTTGCCTGCAAATGCGTCATTTTCTTATCCACATTGTGAGACATGATCAACTGGGAAGTTTAACTATTTTGAAGGCACTGCTTTGCTCTATAATGATGACTTTGGAAGGGGGGAATGCGTCAGAAATATGTAGAGATTCTTTTTTTTTCTTTTTCTTCAAAATAAGACAGTTAAGATTCCCTCTTTTTTGCCAGACCTGCAAAACCAGAATGCCGGAGGTGGGGTCGGGCTGGGCTGAATTTTGATAATATTCTCCCTGGGACTTCGATTTACAGTCCTGGGTGTGAACCTTGCAGTAAAGAGCTGGGTTATCTGTAGTAAAGGCTGAGCTTTACGATTCTATAAACTCTTAAATTTGGGATGCGAGGGCAGGGGCGGGGTACTGAAAAGACCAGATGTCCCTTAAAGCTTAGTGAGTAGCTAAATGTTAGAAAAGTAGATTCAACTGTAAGTTAAAATACAGTTGACCCTTGAAAAAATGCCTGGTTTGGGGCACTGATTCCCCCCTCCCCGAGCAGTTGAAAATCCATGCACGCTTTTTGGACTCCCCAAAAACTTAACCACTAAGCCTACCATTGACCGGAAGACTTCCCAGTAACATAAATAGTCCGTTAACGCATATTTTGTATGTTGTATGTATTGCATACTGTATTCTTGCAGCAAAGTTAACTGGAGGAAAGAAAACGGGATCCAGAAAATCATAAGGAAGAGAAAACCCACATACAGGACTGTGCTGTATTTATTGAGAATGATCTACCCATCGGCGGACCCGTGTGGTTCACGGCCGCGTGGTTCAAGGGTCAATGGCAGTTCTTAATTGAATTAACTGCAGGCATGGGCACGTTCAGCCCTCAGACATGGCAAATAGGGTGAATATTAATTATATAAGCTTTTATCACAGGGAACAAACCAGCTGGATTGGGTTATTGGTGGAACGGAGTGAGACATGACACAAAAGAAGTACAATTCGTGAATGCCTCCTGGATTTCCAACCTTCCTGCTCTTCCCGTGGAGTCAGAGGTTCTGGGCTGAGACTCATCCCAAGATGGGGGCGTTCAGTGCTAAGGTCGAGAAAGTCCGTAGAATGCATCAGGCGCCATACTTCTGCTTCTGGTTAAGATGGAAGCCGTGGACTTACCCTCCAACTCCAACCGATCAAGAAATAAAGAGTCAAAGAACAGTCTTCAAGACTGGACAGCAGGCACTTACGAACGGTAATCCCCAGGAGACAGAAGAACAGAGCTGGTAGAATCTCTGTCTACTGGGTCGCCACACGGCACCAGCGGGACCTGGCCTTCAGGAGAGTGGAAGGGGGCATTGGGGGGCCCAGCCTGTTCCTTCCACAGTTCATGGCTGCAGTGTGGCCTCGCGCCACCATAGTTGCAGGGGAGGTGGGGAAAGACACCCTTGGGGGCAACCGTGTGCCCAACAGACCCTCGGGGGCTCTATGACCAAGAGGACAAAGGGAAAATTGGAGCGGAGTGGAGAGTGGGAGTGTCCGTGTCTGCCACGGTCCTCAGGGGGACGAAGAGGACCAGGAAAATGGCAGTGGGTGCAGGAGAAGAAGCAGATTGGAAAGGGATGTTGGAATCAGTGGGACTTTGGGAAGATGTTGGAGTCAGTGGGATTTTGGGAAGATGCTGGAGTCGGTGGGACTTTGGGAAGACGTTGGAATCGCTGGGACTTTGGGAAGACGTTGGAATCGCTGGGACTTTGGGAAGAGTCTGACATGAACACAGGACAAGGGTCTGAGCAGCTCACAGAACATTTGCTCTTGACAGCGGTTTCTTGGCTTGGGAAGGACATGGCGCCATGTTTCCTAGGGCAGCATCAGAAGAACCCGGGGCCCGGCTGAGCCATGGACAGGAGCCAAGGGATGGCAGGAAAGAAGGGAGGTCAGTGTGTGACGACACTCACCGCTGATGGGAACAAGACAGAATGGACAGCAGCCTCAGGGAAGGACGAGATCAAGCGAAACTGTGTCCATGAAGACAAGGCCGTTGGAGAGCTTTTGCTACTGCTTTCCTGAGGACGGTGCCGAGCAGCATCTGCCATCTGGTATTTATGGACAGTCGGGGGAGGGAAAGGCCTAGAAGGAGCCAGAGCGAATGTCCAGGAGGTGCCTCTCTGGGAGGCCAGCGTGGGCGGTGGGAGTGTCAGATGGGCCAGATGTCTGCGGTCAAGACATGACTCACGAGCAGTGGCTGGGGACACTGGAGAACCGACAACACCAAACTTCGGAGGGGGACACTTGCTTCCTCCCGGAGCCGCGATGCCAGCCTGCACCTCTGACAGGCGATGCCACCTGCCTTCCCCAGTGATAACACCACCCCCAAAGCGACCTCGTGCTTATGAGTCAGCACCTATGCCCCCGATACATGATGGGCTGTCGTCACGGATGCACTTTGATCCTCTTCCAAGTGCTTTCCTTAGTGTCCCTGAGAGTGCTGAGTAAGCCCAAGGCTCCTTTCCTTTCCTTCACTTTCTTTATTTTTTCTTAACAGCCCAGAAATCCCCAAGTCCCCTCATTCTTCAGGAATCAGACTGATGTCATCGAAACCTCAGCATGTGCTTTCCATTAATGATGGAAACTTTCCTTCTCATGACCGAAGGAGTTTATGAGAAACTCAAGGGTGTACCCTAACGTCTTTATGATTGAAAAAAAAAATGACCATTGTCATTGGGAAGCTCATCTACAGATATAAAAAAAATCTGCAAAAGTTAATAAGAAGAGAGTCTGTACTGTTTTTATCAAATATCCCGTCGTCCATAATGTAACCTGCCCTGATATATAACCTAGCTATAAAAGGGGAGCATGTAGGGCTCTCTAGCAGCATCTTGATCTCATATGGAGAGGTTGAATATGTGTCAATTATTTTTAAAATATGCACCATTGACAGAATCTAGAAGCTCCACATGTTAAAAGCTACAAAAAAAAGAGAGAGAGTTTATCCCCTGGACTGGAGTCTTGTTGGAATCCTGTGGTGTTTATTCATGTCCCTTCCCTTAGAAAGACCATTTATTCCCTTGTTTGGGAGAAACCAGTGATGGTCAAGGTGTCTTTCCCCATGTTTCTATGGCCAGGAAACATTGTCCTCCTCACTGGACGCTTAACATTTGCTTACCTTTTCTCACACATTAACACATTGGACCCATGAGCTCGTTCAAGGTTACTTTCGTGCAAGTGCTCAGGGATATGTGCTGGCCAGAAAGTCACTGATTCATACCGTGTAAAGGCTCGTCGCGTCTTCCACAAGAACGAGCAGCAAAATGGGAACAAGTACTTGGCTGTGCTAGGAGGTCAATTTTCTCTTGAATGATGAGACAGCACGAGTGGGGGAATTGCTGGCTGGGGTCTGGCCCCCATCGGTCCACGTCTAACCCTTTGGGACCTCCCTGAGCTATCTATAAACTCTACGGGGAAGAGTCCCAAGATCCGTTTCCATTCAAACATCGCTTGGCTTTCTTCTAGCAGAGAAACAGCATTGAACTATGGTCGCCATGCATCCCTGCTCCCGTAGGTCCCGGATGATGATGGGATTGGTTACAATTAAAAATTGTGGCAACTTGTTCCTCTCAGAGCCTGATAAAATGTCCCCAAAGATAGCAGGTCTCCAACTCTAGAACCTGGGACTGTGACCTTGGGAGAAAGCATCTTTGCAGGTTGTCCACATCTGAGCTCAGACTTGCCTGAAAATCTACCCATTCAGGACTTGGAGGGGATGAAGGTCCGCAGCAGAACCTCAAGTGAGAAATCCTTTTCTGATGCATGCTGAGGGTCGAGGGGCTAAACTCGCCTGACGCTTCCAGTCCCGCATCCCGATGGCCCAGGCAAATCTTACCCTTCCAGATTCTGCCCCACCAGAGCTCAGAACTTGCAGGCTCTGAAGACTGACAGGTTGAGGTGAGTCACCAGCAGGAGCTGGAAATCACTCTTCAAGCTTTGTCTTTAGGTCAGTGCCTCCCAAGGTGCGGAGTTCTTCATCCATTTGGTGTATCTATGTGAGCAAAACTGGCATCTGGCCACAGCCTCTACCAAAGATGACAGAAGAGTGAGGTCAGCCTTGAAAATAATTTTCCAAATGCGTTGGATCTCCACATTCTCTCAGGATACGAAGCTAGAATCCATATATTAACAACCTAAGTATGTTTCCCAACAGGAGCATGGGCGCATCTGCTCTAGCAAATGAGAGACCAGACTGGATGAAGTAGGGCAGCCCCCTCCTTCAGGGAGGCCACAGGTTCCTTTCAGGGGTGTCCTTACTAGAGGCTTGTCAGTTCTTTTTTTTTTTTAAAGATTTTTTATTATTTATGTATTTGACAGAGAGAGAGAGAGAAATCACAAGTAGACAGAGAAGCAGGCAGAGAGCGAGGAGGAAGCAGGCTCCCTGCCGAGCAGAGAGCCCGATGCGGGGCTCGATCCCAGGACCCCGAGACCACGACCCGAGCTGAAGGCAGAGGCTTCAACCCACGGAGCCCCCCAGGCGCCCCTTGTCAGTTCTTTTTAACTGAATTTTCTAGTAACCTGGGAATTTTAAGGGTTTGGTTTTTAAAGTTATATGGCATTATCATGTCCAAATTGCAATGGTAAGTCAATGGAAGTCACCAACATTAAATTGCTGGGGTTACCCTCATGAGAAGCTCCATGGTGTGGACATAAGTATAAATTCATATAATTACCTATTACATATATTAACTTTTTAAAATCTATTGATCATCTATATCTTACTTATCAATTCCATCAATTCTCATCTGTCTCTATTACCATCTATCAAATTTATAAATTTTCCATGTTTCCATGTCTATCATCTATCTGTTTATCTATCTATCTATCCATTTATCCATCCATCATTTATCTGACCTATATATCCATTCATCATATATCTATTTATATCTATCTATCCATCCATCCATCCATCATTTATCTGACCTAAATATCCATTCATCATCATCATCTATATCTGTTTATATCTATCTATCTATCTATCCTTCTATCCATCCATCCATCCATCATTTATCTGACCTATATATCCACTCATCATCTGTATCTATTTATATTTATTTATTTATCTATCCATCCATCATTTATCTGACCTATATATCCACTCATCTGTATCTATTTATATCTATCTATCCATCCATCCATCTATCATTTATCTGACCTATATATCCATTCATCATCTGTATCTATTTATATCTATTATCTATCTATCTACCTATCTATTCACCACCTATCCATCCATCCATCATTTATCTGACCTATATATCCATTCATCATCTATATCTACCTATTTATATCCATCCATCCATCCATCCACCCATCATTTATCTATCTGTCCATCCACTATCGTATCTCTCTCTCTCTCTCTCATATCCATTCATCCATTCATCGCTAATATCCCCAGTGTCTCTGCTATTATTCTTGTTCTTCAGATGAAAAACCATGTGATGTGGTCACAAGTAACCTTTGGAAGACGTCACTGTCCTAGGAGATGGAGCTGACACCAGGTCTCTCCTACCTCTTTCATTAAAGATGTGCGTGTGTGATTCACAGACCCCTGGAATGTTTTACCTGCTTCAGAGGCATCCTTACACCGCATGAATTGTAGACATCATTTATATTCAATTGTATTATCATTCTTTAGAATAATTTAAGGTAATTCAGTTGGCATTATATATATCCACCAGATCCTTAATTTTATTAAAACTTACTATTGCTGTGTACAGTGCCTTGAAATACCTTTTAACTGAGTTTTCTGAGTGTGTGGAAGGGTTCTCTCTGATAGATGTTGGAAGGTAAATTCACATTTGTGAGCTTCCCAGGCATGAGAGTTCCAAAGGAGCGGGACTTTACCGTATAGTCGGTTTCTCCTACAGCCCGTATGAGCCCGTGGAAGCGCCCTTACGCTTACCTCGGTGTGGGGCACCAGCGCGGATTGCCGCGGCCAAATCTGGTTCTGTATTTTCTGCTGATAGAGCAATCACTGACTATCTGATGGAGAGTAAACTATCTTACCTGTTATGCTTGTGTTCTTTAAACATCTCAGTTAGTAATATCGCCACTCTTTCCAGCAGGCAGCTCCTCAAGGACTTGATTTCGCCGTGGGAGTCAGTCCAGCCGGCAGAGCCCTGAGCCCATAGCAGGTGGAAGTAAGTAGAAAACGCTTTACCTTCCCAGCACCAAGGCTCTTCGAACAGCAAATGTTAATTGTTTATCGTTAGCATATTGATCTATTGTATCAATAGTATTTTAGCTTACTAATTTATTACAATTAATATAATTAGCATACAATTTATTATATATAGTACATTAGTCCTGATAGTATATTAAGTTATTCTAGGAGTACATCAACTTATTAAAATGCTGATAGCATATTAATTTATTATACATAGTATATTATCTTTTTTTTTTAAAGATTTTATTTATTTATTTATTAGGAAAGAGAGAGAGTGAGAGAGAGCAGGTCAGAGTGAGAAGTGGACTCCCCATGGAGCTGGGAGCCCGATGTGGGACTCGATCCCGGGACTCCGGGACCATGACCTGAGCTGAAGGCAGTCGCTCAACCAACTGCGCCACCCAGGGGCCCCATAGTATATTATCTTGATAAGATATTAATTTATTATAGTAGTATAGTCATTATAATACTGATAGTGTGTAATTTATTATAACCCTGGTGGTATATTAACTTATTTTATATGGTATATTAATCCTGATAGTGTGTTAATTTTTTATAGTAGTTTATTACATTCTTATAATCCTGAGAGTATGTTAACTTATTAGATATAATATATTTATCCTGATAGTATATTAATTTATCATAATAGTATATTAATTTATTATACTCTTGATAGTATATGTATTGTAACCCTGATAATATATTAACTATATATGGTATATTAATCGTGATAGTATATTAATTCATTATAGTAGTATATTAATTTATTATAAGTCTGATAGTATATGTATTATAACCCTGATAATATATTAAGTAACTATATATAGTATATTAATCCTGATAGTATATTAATTCCTTATAGTAGTATATTAATTATTGTAAGTGTGATACTAAATTTATTATAATTCTGATATTATATTAGTTTAGTTTATTATAATCAAGGCATGCCAGTAGACTCTTCCTACAAGGAACCCTAATGGTCACTCATGATACATTGTCTTAACTTTGTATAATTACTTTTGGGGGGGGCACCGAGACCCGTGCAAAAGTGGGTTTGCATGCATGCAGTAATTCCATATGGTGGTTCTGGTGACCTAAAATGATCTCTTGCACGAAATGTCTCTAGACTTCACAAAGACACTGCCCAGCTCCAATCTAGAAACTCTACGGGCGAGTGATGGGATATTTCTGTTGCCGGGATCAGTCTGACTTTGAAACGTCTCCTTGGTTAAAATGATGTGAGGGATATGGACGGTGCAGGAGGTTGGAGACCAGGCATGCGTGTGTGTGTGTGTGTGTGCGCACGCATATGAGAGAGAGAAAGAGTGGGAGACAAAGGGACAGATAGGATGCTCACTTGTAGGAAACATATTAGCCATGTTGAGAAGGCTCCTCACCCCCATTCTGCCATGAGCCCCCGTGATAGGATAATAATGATGCCGTTCTCAAGGCACGTTATTATTAGGGTTTATGCATCTGTCCTTCCTCAGCCACAGAAAATGGGGGTTTTCCGTGGCTTTGCCTGTTGAGATGACCTTACAATGCCATTCATTTGGGTCAAGCTACCGTGTGAGATATGCGATAATTGGGGATGATGGTTGGAAGGACCACTGATCCCAGAGAGCATGGGTTTTATTTTATTTGGATATGTTTGCAATTCTCAAGAAAAATGTAATCTAGTGATAATGAAAACTTTGGAAGGCAGAGCATTTCAAAATTTACTCTTTCCTTATCCTGTTGACCTGAAATTTGTTAGTATAATCCGTCAGCCACAATTTTCAGCTGAGACCGGACCATCCAAAAGCTGAATTCAGGACTCCTTCTCTTGTACTTCTGCGCATAAAGATTGCTTCCTCTGAGCACCACTTTGTTATTATGCACTGGGGGTTAAGATGAAAATATTTATAGCAGAGCGTATTTACAAATTGTGCTGCTCTCTTCACTGTAGGGGAATTAATGAAGACATGTTTGGTATTAATGACTCACAGATATGACTGGAAGAGCTTTCCTTCGTGGGAAGGAAATGTTGGGAAATTGTTCTTCATGTAAGAGGAGAGGTCTCACTTTTTCCCTTGGCTGCCAGGAAGCTCGCAAGTCAATTATCTTTAAAAATCTTGTCATTGAGGTTGACAGGGATATATTTATATGAATAGATTTCAGATCCCTTAAGGGGGTGGGGGAAGAATAAATTTTTAAATGTCTGCCTTCCAACGGTTTCCTTATGATTAGATTAAAGTTTTCTGGAGAATTGCAAACGTATTCAAAAGTAGGGAGAGGGGCTTCAGGGTGGCTCAGTCAGTTTAATGTCTGCCTTTGGCTCAGGTCATGATCCCAGGGTCTTGGGACTGAGTCTGGTGTTGGGCTCCTTGCTCGGCGGGGAGTCTGCTTCTCCGTCTCCCTCTGCTTGTGCTCTCTCTCTTTCTCTAATAAATAAATAAAAACCTTAAAAAAAAAAGTAGGGAGAATAGTCTATTGGATTCCCCTATGTGCCCATTATGTTGACTAATTACCAACTCATGGGCAACCCCATTTAATCTACACCTGTACCCGTCCCCTCCTACAATCTCAGACTTACCTTGAAGCTCACGCGAAGCATGGGACAATTGCCTTCAGTTGTTTAATTACATCTTATTTTCTTGTGCATAGCATTAAGCACTATACCCAATACATTAAGAATACATGCATAGCTACAAAACTCATCTTTTTGCACAATTCACTCAACTTCTATGAAGATACTCTCCTTTGTGCTCAGTCCCAGCCTTGGAAACCAACCCAAGACCATCCCTTGGTGACAGGAGGGTGTCTGATTTTCTGGTCTTGCTATGGCAGCAGTGACCCTTACCTGAGTTTCTCCTTTCCTTGGACCCAGATGACATTTTCTGGAGTGAAGAGATTCAATTAAAAATGAGGGTCTAAAAAAAAAAAAAAAAAGAGGGTCTATCTCATGATTGGACTATTAATAACATACTCCAGGGGCCAGGAGAGACTAATAATTCGTGTCCCCCCCAACCATAACTGGAACTACACTATTCATGGCTCCATTCCCCAAGGAGGCATGCCATCATCTTCTGGGATCCTGGAAGGAAAGCCCATTCTAGACTAGCACGAGAAGAGTTTGTGTGTGTGCAACCTGCTTAGATCAGGAGGTGAGGTGGACCTGATGCTTCCTGGTACTTTCCCCCTTGTCTATGAGCCAAGAAGCCAAGATGCCATATTGACCAGCCTTGCTCCGCCATCTTTCTTTTCTTCAAAAAGCCATTGCTGCTTCCACCACTGTGCGGTTTCAGATGAACTCTCTAGCTTGCGTGTCAGTGCAGCGCCAACACATAAATCATCGTCGCAGCGCTCTCCTAAATCAAACACAAACGAGGCTGTCGTTTGGAATGTGCGTCAAGTTCGTAGCTGCTGCTGGGTTTATAGTCTTGCGAAATTGGTATTTATGGTTAGTCCACTTAAGCAATTATGATCCTCTCGGTTTGTGTGCACTTGGCAGGGGGGAAAGACATGCCCTGGCTGCTTGTAGAAGTAAAAGTAAGGCTCTGTGTTTTCCAAAAGTATTGACTCAGAGCAATGGAAGCTGTTAAGTGCAGGGCTGTTTGGGTCTAGTTAGGGAAAATGGGAAGTCGAGAGGACCACACCCATGGCTGGGGCCTGTCCACGAGTGGCATGGGTGTTACAGAAGACGGATTCTCAAAGGCGGAAAACCCTTGTTAACAAAGCAAAAAGGGGAGAAAGTCTGTGGAATCCCAGAAGGGGGATTTGCAGGAAAATGTGGTGTCAAAGACAGGGGGCTGTTAATAGATTGTTTCTTAAGCGTTTGGGTTTTCTCTGGACTTCTACTCAAAGCTGTAGAGCATGGCTGGGCAATCGTTTTCTGTAAAAAGGGTAAATATTCTTGGCTTTTGTTTGCCACATGTATGGTCTCTGGTGCCGCGTCAACTGTGCCCTGTAAGTAAGTGGATATAGACAATACATCACCCGTGGGGATGGCTGTGTTCCAATAAAACTTTATTTGTGGACGCAGAAATGTGAATTTCATGGAATTCTCAGGTGTCGTAGAAGATTGTTCTTTCCACTTTCCCCCAAGCATTTAAAACAGTGCGTGAGTTCATCCTAGCTGACGTGCAATACCAGGCAGCTGGCAAGATGTGGCTCACGGGTCATTAGTTCCCAACTCCTGGTCTAGATGACTCGCGTTAGTCAGGGGTCTTCAGAGAAATAGAACCGACTGAATATATACGTAGGAAGAGATCTCTTCTGGGGAATGGGCTCACGTGATTATGGAGGCTGTGAAGTCCCACCATCTACTGTCTGCAAGCTGTAGGACCTTCCCACTTGGCCGCCCAGACACGAAGATGGGAAGCAACTGCTCCACGTCCCAGGTTTCATGGCTTCTGGGATCTTCACCTGAGCTAGATTCTTCCAGGTAGATCGGCTGTCATTGCATGAGGCCCAGAGATGAGCTTTGACATGCTGCGGGCACAGCAGAAGAGCACATCTTCCCTTCTGCGTGGTGGCAGGAGGTCGGGTTCTTCTGAAGATGTCCGAGGAAGGGTCCACAACCCAGTCCTGACGTCATGGGGGCTGAAGATGGGAGGGGGAGCTGTGTGGCTTCCAATCAAAGGCCTCACGAGCTGTGGGTGTTTGCCTTTATTTTATGGCCCCTGGGACCATCATTCCCGCCTGTGAACCATGCGTCCTGGTCCTCTGACCCTTCCCAGGGCCTGTTCATTCCCTTTAATGGGGTCTGCGTTCACATCTCTGATTTTACAGAAGTACAGTCGACGCAGAATGTTACATCAATTTCAGGTGCATGACATCGTGAACCGACAAGTCTATGCATTATGCTGTACTCCCCACGTGTGTAGACACCGCCTGCACCACACGACGCTATTCCAATACCACGGACTGTATTCCCTGTGCTCTGCCTTTCATCCCCGTGACTTTTCATTCCCCGACTGGGAGCCTGTATCTCTGACTCCCTTTCTCTCATTTTGCCCATTGCCCTACCTCTTCCCTCTGATAACCACCGATTTGTTCTCTGCATATGGATGTATTTCTGCTTTTTGTTCGTTTGTTCCTATGTTTTGTTTTTCAGATTCTACCTATAAGTGAAATCATACGGCATTTGTCTTTCTCATTTTGCTTAGCGTCATACCTCCTAGCTCCCTCCACGTCGTCCCAAATGGCAAGATCTCCTCCCTTTTTTTTATGCCTGAGTATAATTCTGGATCATTCTTTTCTTAAAGGACCCCAATCCTCCCAGCTATCTGTAGGAAAGCAATGCCCCATTTCTTTCCCATGATGGTTGGGAATGACCAGGAAGTCACATTTCCTTCCTGCTCCCTGCAAGTCAGAATGTGGATTCACTGGGTATCTCCTCTGTGTCAGGCAGGGTTCTGAAAGGACTACATTTAAAGACCTCAGGGCTCCTGGGTGTGGAGGCCCTTAGGGCCTTCATTTTTGGATAAGAAGATTAACATCTAGGGAGGATAAAAGGTTTCAAGAGGCCAAACGTGGTACAGTTCAGAAGACGCTCATGGCATTTTACCCATGCAGCCTACTTCTACAGCTAACACGTTCAGCCACTGAGTTCTGGGGGCTGGGGGACAAGAAGGGATGTCCTCCTGATGTCCAAGCAATGATTGCTTTTATCTCTCTGCAACTCAGCTCAGAGGGATGTACCATGGAGCTGGCATGACTCACCTTTGGGATCTACCCATGGGTCATACCATCAGACGGGGCTGTTCAAATGGCTTTGTTTCAATATGACCTGTGATGGAAAATGGGCTGTGGGGCCCAGTGTGGGTCCGACATTGGTTTAGATGTCCCTGAGAAGGTATTTTTCGGATGAGATGAACATTTACGTTAGTAGGCTTGGCGTTAAGTGGATTGGCCACCACCATGTGGGTGGGTCTCACCAAATCTGTTGAAGGACTTAAGAAAAAATAGACTCGGGGTCCCCCAACAAAGAAGGAATTCTGCCTTGAAAGCACAGCATAGAAATTCCACCTGAGTTTCCAGCCTGCTGCCTGTGGACTTTGGACTGAAGCCTTAGACCTCAAGTCTTAGCTGAATTTCCAGCCTGCTGGCCTGCCCCGTGGATTTTGGACTTGCTGTCCCTCAAAAGCATGTGAGCCAGTTCCTTAAAATAAATCTCTGTGTCTCCCTGTAGGTAGGTAGACAGGTGGATGGGTAGATAGATATGATGGGTGGATGGATGGATGGATAAATAGAGAGATATGGATGGATGGATGGATGGTTGGATGGATGGTTGGTTAGAGATAGATAGATAGATAGATAGAGGGATGGATGGATGGTCAGACAGACATAGGGATGGATGGGTGGATGGATGGATAGATAGATGATAGACAGATATATGGATAGATAGATGGACAGGGGGATGGATAGATAGATATGATGGATGGATGGATGGATGGATGGATGGATAAATAGAGAGATATGGATGGATGGATGGTTGGATGGATGGTTGGATAGAGATAGATAGATAGATAGATAGATAGATAGATAGATAGATATAGGGATGGATGGATGGTCAGAGACATAGGGATGGATGGGTGGATGGATGGATGGATAGATAGATGATAGACAGATATATGGATAGATAGATGGACAGGTGGATGGATAGATAGATATGATGGATGGATGGATGGATTGATGGATGGATAGAGATAGATAGATACATAGATACATAGATATAGGGATGGATGGATGGATGGATGGTCAGACAGACATAGGGATGGATGGGTGGATGGATGGATGGATGGATGGATAGATAGATGATAGACAGATATATGGATAGATAGATGGACAGATGGATGGATAGATAGATACTGATAAAAGGCAGAGATATGGATAGGGATACAGAGTATTTCTATATCTCTCTATCTGTACCTCTATGTGGGTCTGTATCTCAACCTCGCTCAATCTCTTGTTGCTTCTCTGTCCGGAGAACCCTAACTAGGACCCAGCCCAAAGAACACAGAGCAAGCACAGCACCACACAGCAGCTGAACCACGGTGGTTCCAGGGCAAAGTTCATTCCTGTGATCTCCGTGAAAGGATTCAACTATTCTGGGAATTGCTGACCTGTGGCAAAATCCGAGGATGCGCTGTCTAGACAGGTCTTTGGTTTTAGTGCATCTGAGCAGAGCCCACTGCAAATGTGCACAGGATTTTCTTGCACAACATTCTAAATACCTGTGGTCTGTGAACCAGGAGGTCAAGATAAGTGGCTTTTATTAAGATGTCTAAGCCTCAGGCGCGGAGCGGGATTTTCAGGCTCTGACATCAGGTCTCAGATTGGCGAGAGTGGCGTGTGGTTCACGGGGAGGCTACGGCATCCACGCAGCCAAGATGCATTTGTTTAAAGTTGTATTCCCTACCCCCCTGCCCCGAGATGGTTTTGCATTCACTGGCGGGTCAAACTCTTCAACAGGAGCCCTCGGCCCGAGCGGGGAAGCTGCCCCTTCTCCCCCAGGCGAGTGTTCTCGGTGGGCAGTGCAATCTCTTGGGGAGCAGCATCCTCCAGGAGCCCAGGCCCCGGCTCCGGGCTCGTCTGTAAGCATCAGTGGCTCAGTCCTGCAGCTGTGTCCGTGGTGTTGCAAGCTGTCCTCATTCTTCGGCGACGACTGCGTGGGTTTTGTTTTTATTGCTTAGCAATTCGACAGGATAGCCGCACACTTCATTAATCTGATGACTCCATACGCCTCCCTCCTACACATTCGTTATTCGGAAATGAGAGCATTCTGACATCCCTTCCCCTGCTCATGCTTTTCGTCCAGCACCATTGTCTTGCAGCCCTGATGTCTCCGCAAATTGCCGTTTCTTTCCGCTGGGCTGTGTCCCTCTGGGCTCGTGCTAATGCAAACCTGACTCCCGTCCGAAGCTGACCATACTCGGTGCACATCCTCCTCCAGGCGACCCTGGCGACCCAGAGCCATCAGAGAAGCTCCCCTCGTTGGCCGCTCTGCCTTCAGCGGGCTCAGCCTACACCTCTCCCACTCCATCCAGAATTCTCGGACCAACCCAAGTAGATGATGTCTTTGCAAAATGCTTTTGTTTCTCTGTTAATAAAGACCTGGCCCTTGCCCGTTTGGAAGCTAAAAGGAAGCGGCTCCCCAACCATTAATCTTCCTTTACCTTGTGCTTGGGAGCATAGCTCTGCAACAAAATTTTATAGCCATGCACTTTTTTTTTTTTTAAATAGACTTTAGTTGTTTTTTTTTTTTTAATAGACTCTAGTTTTTAGAGCTGTTTTGGGTTCACAGTATAATTAAGTGGAAGGTACAGAGAATTCCCATATACCCCCTGCCTCCGACCATGAAGGCTTGCCCTACTATGAACATGCCGCAACTCTGTGGGACACTTGCAACATTAAAATAGATGAACCCACATCGATGCATTATTATCACTGCCAGTCCGTAGCTTACATTAGGGATGACTTTGGGGGGTGCACATTCTGTGGGTTTGGGCAAATACAGTGACATGCGTCCCTCAGTATGACATGACACAGAGTATTTGCCCCACGCTAAAAATCCCCTGTGCTTTACCTGTTCACACCTCCCTTCCCCCACCCCTGGCGACCCCTGAGCTTTTTACGGTCTCCACAGTTTCACCTTTTCCAAACTATCACAGAGTTGTAGCCATACAGAATGGAGACTTTTCCGATTGCCTTCTGTCACTCGCTAATTGGAAGTTAAAGTCCCTTCCCAACGTACTTTTATTTTTTTCTGATATATGCTATTTATTAATTTGAAAAAAAAATGTATAACATCAAACTTGATTTTTTTCCTTTTTTTGTTCAGATTTTGATCGTTAACATATGGTGCAATCGTGGTTTCCAAAGAATTCAGGGATTCGCAACTTGCATACAACACTTGGTGCTCATCACGACAAGTGCCCTCCTTTTAGATGATAGTTCTTGCTGATTTTGGGGTTCAAGGTAAAGAGAGATTTGTGCCTTTGCCTATTTATTGTAATACCTGTCAACATTTCAGGATCCATCATGGGGATTTTCTTTCCTCCAAACTTGCCCCTACTCCCAGCTACCATCAGCCAGCAATTGCTTCTCTCCCTACTTATATTTCTAAACACTTGTATTCTTCCAACATGGAAACTGGGCAGAAATATGTATGTACAGATATTTGACTGCATTCATCATCCAAACCACTGACCTCACCGAACGATCATTCCTCAGAGTCTAGTGTCATCCTAGAATATATAGGAGGAGGATTCACCCAATTTACTATTTTAGAAATACTCTCTAAATGTGAACAAGTGTCTCACACTCAACTCACAAAATCCCGTCATCTTTCCCAGGGTCCCGCCATTGGCAGATGTCACTTCCCTGGCCCCCCCAGGTACAATGGGAGGAGGGCCCTGCGTAATGAAATGCAATGAGGTCTATGGCAATGATCCAACCAGGCGATAGATGAGGAAGACTGGAGCCGTTTGGAGAGGACATCCTTGTGGGTCCTTCTAAACAGCTTGGGATCTGCAGAAAGGGAAGCTTGCCCAGAGGGTGGCAGGACCCTCCTGGTGTCTTGTCACGGGGTATGCACATTGTATGGTCAACGCCCAAGCTATTGGATGCCATCTGCATTGTACGTCAACATGGCAGGTGGCCTGTTCTTCAGATGTCCCTCTAACAGAAGCCCCTTCATGTCTATGAGTTGGAGATGCATAAGGACAACCCATTGTTGAACTTCGTGGTGAACGCCTGGAGCTAGACGTTGCTCTTTGTAAAAAGAGCTTCATTACCGTTGGTCCGTGTGGCCTCCTTGACCACGTTGTTCTAGCCATCATGACACCACCCTGTCCTGGGAGAGCACATGGGCTCCACTGAGAACAGGGGAGCCACTATTGCTGCTGATGGTGGTCTATATATTGGTCTATATATTGAGTGGGAAATTTCTAGAGATGTATTGTCTAACCTGATAGCCACTAGATCCTTATGGTCAATGAAGTTTAAATTTCGATTGTTTAAAATAAGATGAAGATTTTAAAGTCACTCCCTTGGTCATATGAGCCACATTTCCAATGCTCAGTGCCTGCCATATTGGACCCCATTGTTAGGAACATTTTCCCATAATTGCACAAAATTCTGCAGGACTGACCATGCCAGTCCAAACACTGGATATTTCTGAGAAACATCCAATTACAAAGAAGTTAAAGTATCTTTAATTTCTGGAATTCTTGCCCAAAGTAAGAAGGCTGGCTCTTGGGTGCCTAGGGGGCTCAGTGGGTTAAGCATCTGCCTTCGGCTCAGATCACGATCTCAGGGTCCTGGGATCGAGCCCCCCATCGGATTCCCTGCTCAGCGAAGAGCCTGTTTCTCCTTCTGCCCCTTCCCTTGCTCGATCTCTCTCTCACTCTCAAATAAGTAAATAAAGTCTTCAAAAATAAATAAATAAGAAGGTTGGCTGTCCTAATTAGAGGAATGCTCAGCCAGCTGGCAAAGACAGCACAGAATTTGTTGGAGTTCACACAATCACCATTTATTTGTTTTAAATCACTCGTCCATTGCAGGTGTCCTTGGCTCGAGTAGATTTCTTCCACATGCTGAGTGAGAGATGCAGGTTCCTTGCCAAATTAGTGCTCTGCCCTCTGCCACACCTGCCTCCTGAGCTATGCTTGTTACTGTTTCTTGGCTGTTTGCTGGCGACGTTTTTGCTACTGTTGTTCCAACCCTGTGCAGCTGCAAGGGAAAAAGCACCTGCGTGCCCACCCCTGAGAGGTTTCCCCAGTGCACACCCTTCCACGCACATTCCTTTGAACAGAACTCAGTCCCTCGGATACATTGCCCACATTGCCCCGTAAGCCCAGCTGTGAAATGTCAAGTTAGAAGAGGCAACAATTCCTTTCCTATCCATTCGCGGTCCCTACCCACTGGTACGACCACCTGCTGGTGTTCATGCAAAGTGATCGGAATGCCCCTCCTTTGCTTCCAGGACTGCAAATGAGAGCCGTCTCTTTGGAAATCCATTTGGCACCATCTTGCAAAGCTGACATGACCCAGCCGTTCCCCGGGTTGGGATAAAGGCTGCAGAAACTCTTGCGTACGTGTGCATGTATAATCATGCCCTTGGCGATGATGTTGGTACCGGTGATAAAGCTGCAAACAACCCACATGTGTGCCGACAGGCGAACGGATATGTGAAGTGTGAAATAATTGCACAATGCAATATTGTGCAAAA
This sequence comes from Nasua narica, assembly GCA_028533885.1. NCBI lineage: Eukaryota > Metazoa > Chordata > Mammalia > Carnivora > Procyonidae > Nasua > Nasua narica. The sequence goes on along the minus strand of CM052801.1, from coordinate 1,240,513 downwards.
GCGGAGGCCACAAATGAAATCTGTATGCAGCGTTATGGGTGAATCTTAGCAATTCAGTGGGCAGAGGAAAAAACCACAGGAGTCCAGACAATGTGCTATCAATGAATAAGACTCAAAAAATATGTCATGCTTATATGACATATAAAAGTGTGTACATATTATATATGCGTGTCCTATATATAATAATATACATGATAAAACAATTTCATGCACGATAGTGTGGAGAAGACACATATGTAATATATAACATATCTATGTGTGCACATATGTGTGTATATGTAATATATATACACATGTGTATATTACATATGTGTGTCTTAGAAATTCTTAGAAATCTTAGAAATTCAGTGTTGACAGGGAAAAAAATACAGAAGACCAGTGTGCTGTCAATATATAAGGTTCAAAAGTAGGCATGCTCTTATATATATGTATCTAAGATATCTATGCAATATATGTATTACTCAACTTTTGTATCAACATGGACAGGACTGGAAGAGATTATGCAGAGTGAAATAAGTCAAGCGGAGAGAGGCAATTATCTTATGGTCTCACTTACGTGTGGAGCATAAAGAAAATCATGGAGGGCATCGTGAGAAGGAAGGGAAGGGTGAATGGAGGGAAATCGGAGGGGACGATGAACCAGGAGAGACTGTGGACTCTGAGCAACAAACTGAGGGTTTTGGAGGGGAGGGGGTTGGGGGGGTGGGCGAGACTGGTGGTGGGTATTGAGAAGGGTACGTACTGCATGGAGCACTGGGTGTGGTACAGGAACGCTGAAAAAAATAAAATAAAATAAAATTTAAACAAAATATATGTATTACCTATGATATATATGATAATATAATATGTATGATAATATATATACTAAGTAAGGCATGTATATATAATTTATAGATGACAACATATAATATATAATATATTAATATGTAAATATAATGATACATGATAATGCAATATTGTATATAATATATAATATGAATAAGACGTGATTTATATATAATATAGTAATATGTATAATATAGCAATATGTGATAATGCAATATTATGTATGATAATATATAATATGAATAAGATATATGTAATTTGTATATAATACATAATATATTAATATATAAAGTATAGTAAAATATAATGCAATATCATGTATGATAATATATATGAATAAGACATATATATAATTTCTATGCAATAATATATATTAATATATAAAACATAGTAGGGGCGCCTGGGTGGCTCCGTTGGTTGAGCCTCTGCCTTCAGCTCAGGTCATGATCTCGGAGTCCTGGGATTGAGCCCCGCATTGGGCTCTCTGCTCAGCGGGGAGCCTGCTTCCTCCTCTCTCTCTCTCCGCCTGCCTCTCTGCCTACTTGTGATCTCTCTCTGTATCAAATAAATAAATAAAATCTTAAAAAATATATATATATAAAACATAGTAATATGTGATCCTGCAATATCGTGTATGACAAAATATAATATGAATAAAACATATATATGTAATTTGTATATAATGTTACATATATAACATATATTATGTATATATAATTTATAGAGGTATATAAACTGTAATAATATGTGATAATGTAATGTTATGGATAATAATTTATAACATAAATAAGACATGTATATGAAATTTAAATGGACACATATGTATTACATATGTTTCTTAGAAATTCCTAGAAATCTTAGAATTCAGTGTTGGCAGAAAAAATACAGAAGGCCAGAAGTGTGCTGTCAATGAGTAAGACTGGAAAGTAAACATACTTATGTCTTATCTATATTATATATGATAACATATTATGTATGATAATGTATACATCAGATAAGACATGTTTATGTAATACATAGAGATTCACATATATATCATGTGTGTCACATATAACTGTGTACATACACCATATAAAATATTATTGTATATTTTATGTATGTACATATATGCATGTGCATCTTATATGTAATGTATAGCTGTGTATATATTATCTATATCTATATCTATATGCACACAAACATATGTGTCCATGTCTTAGTCATATACTAGTCAATAGGATCCAACAGTCCATTAAAAGGGTTATTCACCAGGACCAAGTGGGATTTATTCCTGAGCTGCAAGGGTGGTTCAACATCTGTAAATCAATCAACCTGATACACATTGATTAACAAAAGAAAGGACACATTAACAAAAGAAAGGATAAGAACCCTATGATACTCTTAATTGAGGCAGAAAAACCATTGGACCAAATACAGCATCCTTTCTTGAATAAAGATGGTCAGAGAAGAGTTCCTTCTTATTCATGGGATATCCAATCTTTTGTGCTACTCGGGACTTCAACTGATTGGTCGAGGCCCACCCACACTGGGGTAGGCCATTCTGCTTTAGTGAGTCTTCCCATTCAAATGCTAATGTCACCCTGAAATGCTGTCACAGAAATACCCAGAAACATGGTGTTAACAAATAGCCGGGCACCCCATGACCCAGCCACGTAGACACACAAAACTGATCATCATAATGTCTACATTTACGTGTGTGTGTGTATGTGCGTGTATGTGTGCATACATACACCTGCATCTCGTGATGCCTTAAGTGTCGAGCTGACCTCATTTGTTGGACGATGTGCGCTGTAATCCTATTCCACAGTCATCCTGCAACGCCATTGTCATGTCTAAATGCAAATTCAGCAAAGGATCAGAAACAACAAAACAGAGACAGATATGACACAGCCAGACATCAAGAATGGATAGCCATCGTGTCACCTAAAAATGCCAATAACTGCAGAAAGCCTGTGAGTCCACTGTGCTCGTTGCTGGGGGAAAGATGCCCATCTGGCCGCCCATGGTGTTTGGAGGGGCTCAGCCTTGCAGCCATGAGCTCTGTGGGATGCTTCTTCCTCCCTTTACATCGTCTCCTGACGACCCTTGTCCTGGTCCATGTACAGAGCGCAGGGCAGACTCAAACCCAGCCCCATTTTAAAAACACAAAGAGATAAGCCCTCTACCAAAACGAATTATACCCTTTAAACCACTTGTATGCCACATCTGAGATGCCGGCTTCATAACGTGGTGGCACCTGCTAGACGTGGCGAAGGATGTATTCTCTGGGTTCCGGAAGGACCTGCTGCACGAAGCACACGTCTTTTGACTTTGGAAGGCTGATAGCTTCTAAGTGGGTTTGAAATCCTAGAAACATCCAGTTCTCCTGTATGAGCAGAGGAAAGAAGAAATAGGGATCAAGGGCAATGGAGACAGAACGCACACGTTGCCAAGAGTGTTTAGGCAGCATATTAACGTGTACCCATATTGACAGTGTCTACCGTCTTCCACAGGATGGTGTGTGTTTATGAAAGGTGGACACATTTCAAGCCATGATACACCTGCTCTCACACGGGGTCAACCGTCTTCCCAGCCAGAATCCCAAGAGGTGTGCGAACCAGGCATGCTTCATTGTCTGGAGAACCTATAGAGGCCCGTTTCCCACCCATACGCACATCACAGCAGCTCACGAAATGCTATCCTTGTGAAGAATCCTGCCTTGGGAGACACTGTGGAAGGACTTAGCCCACATCGCTCATCGGTGTTGAGTTTCAGTTATGAGACTTCCCACAAATCCTGGCAGAAAAGATTCCACCCGAGAATCAAATTTTTAACAAAATGGGAAGAACACCCACCAGTTGGTCTTCTCCTTGAATCCTAGACATACCTAACGAGCTTGATTCTCACAGCCTACACAATCATTTCCGTCGTGGGGAGGACAGATGGCAAGATCTCTGAGTTTCTTGCTCAGAAGATCTAGCCTGTCCAGGGATCCCCAACACCCAATGTGGTGGTAGATGGTTTGATTTCTATCCAGTGCAGGTAATATGGTTCCTAGCGAACACTTGGTTCTAAAACCAAGACTCACGGCGGCATGTGAATCATTCCAGGAAAGACAAACACTCCATGGGCAGAAAGCATTTATATAGGGTGCCAAAAAGCCTGTCGATCCTATTAAGCAGTTCACCAATGCACACGTATGAGATTCAGTCTCTTGGAAGGGCCATCTAGGAATATCAATGGACAATACCCACAGAGATTTAGAGCTATTATATTCGGGAACATTAATGTTGCTCAAGGCTCAAGGACGAGGCACCGCCCTCAGTGTATTTAGAGGACACCCTGATTCATGAACATTATTTGCAGAATTCAGGAGTCATCCTGGTTCATGAGCATTATTTGCAGAATTTGGAAGCCACTCTGGTTTCTAGTTTATTTACACACACTTGTTTCTCCCATATTTGTAACTGAAGCCAAGAGACATGTATGGAATGTCCTGTGATACCCCTTGCGCTCCACGCCTGGACGCATAGTCCACATCTCCAACACCTTCTGTCTGAAGAAGAATTCGTGCGTGGTCATGCCCAGTTATACCTGCTCTGCCTTCGGTCCAGCATATGTGAGTAATGGGCATGACCTCTGACTCAGTTGTTGAAAACCTAAGACCCATTCCCACCTGGTTTCTTTTCTCCCATATCCCACAAGACATCACGACTGACCCAGTTGTTCAAGAACACAACCTGAGACCAAGCATTTCCGATGTGTCCCTTTCTTTTTCTGTCTTAGAGAAATGTCCAGTTTGTTGGATGACAGCTGTGCCTCTAACAGGTTTCCAGAACCTGTCTGTGCCCTTCATCTCCAATCCATGGTTTTCTCTAACCCGCGTCCCCATGATGAGCCGTGACTGCCCCCCCCAATCTGCTGTCTACACAGCAACCAGAAGATGCTCAAAAATGTCAACCAGCCCATTCTACACTCTTAATTAACACCATCCCATCCCATTCAGCATAACGTTCAGACCCTTCCCAGGCACTCCCTGGCCATGTTCTTGGACCCTTCGATCTCCCCGATCTCTGTTCCCTTGTATCTGTCCTCCGCCCTCGGCTGTGTGGAATGACAATGAGCTCTTCAGAGCCTTGCCTCGTTCTTCAGACTCCTGGGTCAGCCTAAGTGTCCCCTCTGCCAACTGTGTCCTTCGGAGCCGCCCAGCGCAACGTTCTTGAGCTCTTGTGTAACACCACTGGGCAAACCGTAAGTCCCTGGCCAGAATGGAAGGAAGCCCAGTGCTCGGTGTCCTTTCACTCCCAAATGAGCTCATCTTGCGACGTCCAGCTCTATGGCCTTCTGTCTGTCCCATGTCATGTAAGAGGGAGGCTCTCCACGGCCCCCTTGCAGCTACCTCCCTAACCTATACTATGTCCATAAATTGTCCATAACTTACTGATGATTGATCAATGACATGTGATTGGCATTGTCAATCAATTAACAGTCCATATAAAGTTCATAGAGACCTCTTCACGCAACGCAGAGACCTCTTGGTTATAGCGTTGAAACGTTTACACAAGTGGATACGTGGCTTGCCTTCGAGGTCCACATGGCAGCCAGAGCCAAGTAATACAGCTGGGATACCCGGAGACATAAACTGTCCTTTGGACACCCTTCAATTGTAGGATTAGGGAAAATCAGTGCATCATGTGTACAGATAACAGAAAGATGGTTGTCGTTAAGACCGTCTTGATCACGTGCAGGGGTAGAACCGAAAAGGTTTCGGGTTTTCTTTTTGAGGGAATTCCTGAGTCAGTATGGGCCAGGACCCATCCAAATTGCTGCGATGTTTCCACAAATGTCATTTGGAAATGCAATCATGTGTTTTGGGAGAGCTGTCCATGAACCACGTCGTGAGAAGTCCTGGGGCCCTTCCCATCCCTCCCGGCTGGGACTTGGCCCACGGGTCTTCCAACTCAAAAGAAACATTTATTTTTTGGTGTCAGGATGAGGACAGGGAGAAACACAAGGACCACATCTCCTGTCCAAATAACAGGAGGGAAGGAAGCCAGCGCGTTCGTTGGATAGCATCTCTCCCACACTCACGTCCACTTAGGAAACTCGGAATGTGACTGCCTTTGGAAAGACGGTCTTCGCACATTGCATCAGTTAAGAAGAGGTCGCACTGGAATGGGACGGACTCTAAAATTAAGGACAAGCATCCGTAAAAATGTGGAGAAGACCCCGATTGCATGTGGTGGTGTGGACGCAGGCATGGGGGTGACGTGTCTATAATCAAGGCACGCAAAGGATCTCCTGCGGCCCCAGACGCTGGAGAAGGGGACACCGGACGGACCCTCCCCGGGAGCCTCCTCAAGGAACCTGCCCTTGCCCACACCGCCATCTCCGACGTCCCGTCTCCAGAGCTGTGACAGCACATTTTCACCATCTCCAACCACCCAGCCTGTGGTTTCGTGACGGCAGCCAGAGGACGTGCACACGCCCCGTTTTTGTTGATCAGCCGTGATCAGGGAGGCTGTGCAAGGTCGGGGAAGGTTACAGCCTTTCTGGCACATGCGATGTTGGAGGTCCCTGAGGGGGCAGGGGTCATATAAACTGTGAGAAGCACCCCCAGAAAATCACAGGTGCTGCAGAGTTCCGGGCAGCGGATGCATCTGCAATTGCTTTCTCTATATGAGCCCAGAAGCTTCCTTTGAGCCTTCAAATCCAATCTCCGTTGCAAAAAGAGGCAGAGAGCAAAGCCAAAACGTCTCCATCCAGAGCCCCGCCATGCTGCACTGTCACATAAGCTCGAAGGCATGTAAACAAGAGGCTCAAAGGTCCTAAAGTTTGCTGCCAGACCTAAGCGATAAATCATCCCTGACCCCGGCCTCGTACACAATCAACAGAACACTAAACGGTACCGTGCGTGCCTCCCGCTGCCAAGTGTTTTTTTAGTAGCAATTAGAGCCGAGCGCCTCCCCATTCAAGGGAGGAGCCGTCACGGGAGCTTGCCAGCCCGGGCGCCCAGGGCACTGTCCCGTGCCTTCATGGTTTGGATGTGCCCGAAGACCATCCGACACCAAGGGCATTCTTCGTGCAGGGTCCACAATGGGTTCCCGAGCCTGGATGCTTGGGCATGCCCCGGGGAGAGAACCCCCTGCCCGGTGTACCAGGTGGGTGGACTGCACTTGCTTACCCGAATCTTCTCCTTCCCCCCTTTTTTTTGTTCATGCTCTTCGTCACTCACCTTGTCTGAGCTCATTCCCATCGCCAGGGACGGTGGCGGGCACTCAACCCTCCCGTTCCCCAGACATCTGTGGAGACCATGGGTCTTTCCCCTCCTGTTCTCGCGGATCCCACAGCAGCAGTCGGTAGCTTCTTGAAACGCTCCGACTCCATGAATTTCATGATTGTTAGGCACTAAACTATGCCTCCCCAAAATTCATACGTTGAAGTCCCAACCCCCAGGACCTCAGAATGGGACTGTCTTTGGGGACGGGGTCTTTAAAGAGGGGATTGAGAGAAAAAGAGCTCATTAGGGTGGATCCTGATCCTATAGGACTAGGGTCCTTATAAGTAGAGGCCATGGGACTCAGGAAAACACAGGGGGACAAACAAATGAAAAAACATAGAGAACATGGCATTTACA
>CM052801.1:1208095-1232572 GCA_028533885.1 Nasua narica | reverse complement strand
AGGAGAAGCAGCCCTGTGACAAGAGGTGAGCCACCACCAAGCATGCTTACAGCCTAGGTGAATGATGAGCCCCTCCTTCGGCACAAAACCTCCACCACTTCCTAGATGCAAAGGCAGGACAGCAGCGCCCTTGCCTGAATCTGCCACATCGCTCCTCTCCATTCCTTCCATCACGGCCTGGAGCTTGGCACATGAAAACGAAACCCTTGTTTCATCCCTCCAGGGACCCCAGAATTACACCGTGCCTACAAATGCAGCCCCCAATGGTACATCTTTGTACGTCCCATGTTTTCCGAAGAGTGGCATGGAGCTCTCCAGGCAGCTGGAAATGCAATTAAGGTGTTCACGGTATAGAAAGGAACACGTCCAAATCCTTCCTGGCGTCTCTCCACATGGCGGGCTGCTCCTGTTCCCCACGCCTCCCCCCTCCAGGCCCGATGCTCTGTGGTCCCTTCCATGCTCCTGTAAATTAGCGTGAATGTTATGCCTTTTGTGGGAGGTCTCGAGGTCTTCTTGGCTTCCAACGATCAGCGCTGTCGGCAACAAGACAAAGAACAGAACACTCCTGGTTTTATGAGTTTGGATAGATATATTTCTAGAACCAGAGGGGACCACGCAGTTCATCATGCAAACTGAGATGAAAGGGCAGAGCTTTTCATAAGTTCACGGGCACAGGTATAAATTGGGAGTGCCTCAGGTAAATGAGGCCAGGTGGTCAGCCCACCAAGTGTGGAGAAGGTATTGAAATAAATTGCAGCATATGTATATCAACGCACGCTGGAATATTATTCAGCCAGAAAATGGAAAGAAACTCTGAAGAATGCTACCCCACCAATGAACTTGAAAAATGTTACTTGAAGGGAAAGAAGCCAGACACAAGGGACCCTAAATTATAAGATTCCATTGGTAAGAAATGTCCGTAATAGTTAAATCCAAAAAGACAGAAAAACTAGTGGTTGCTTTAGGTTCAGAGAATAGGGAGTATCTGGTAATGGGGATGGGGCTTTTTTTTTTTTTAAGGGAATGAGAAAGTTTTGGAATTAGTTCAGGGTGGTTGCACAACATTGTGAATGCACTAAACGCCCGTGAATTGTGTCCTTTGGTTCATTTTGGGTTTTATGAATTTTGCTTCGATAGAGAGAAAATGGAAGAGGAAGGATGGTGAGCTTTTATCGGCTATTATGAGAGTTCAAAAATGCAATATTCTGATAATCCTTATTCTATGGGGTTTTCGTGAAGAGCTTCAGCTGATAACCATTGCCACAACTTATCTATTGCTCTAGTCACATTATATCTCCTGAGAGTCCATATGTGTACCTAGGGGCGGGTTTTGCCTCATTCTGCCTCATTTGGCAACATCTTGCCCATCACACCTCTGTAAAGGCTACAACTCAAGCAGACCCCCAAGAACCCAAGATAATCTCTTTCTGCTCTATGCAGCTTGAGCCTTTTAGAGCAGCTACCTTGGGGGTTCATATCATCATGTTTGTTGGCCAAGTGGGTCAGCTGCCTGATCTTAGTAAGAAAAAGGTGCAACTTGATCTTTCCATAGTAAGATGGTGTCCGTGTCCTATTCTCAGGGGTGGAGATCCATCGTTTATGACAGTCACAAGGTGGCAGATACTTAGCCCCTGTTACTGGTTAAAGGACACCAGAGAGATCACTCACTGACTTCTACTAAATGGGCCCTTGCAATTAACCTACTGGAAAGGCTGAACAGAAGTCAGATGGGGATGACAGGCATTTTCTGGGATTCCAGCCGACATTTATGCTTTGCACACTAAGCTTATACTGCAGGCATATCTTCAGCACCCTTTGGAAAAGGGAGACACACCTTTTCCTTTGATTAGCTATGACTCTGGATTTCCACAGGACCATTCCCAAGAATCATTCCAAAGAATGCCTTCATATAAAAGACAGCAATGATCCCATGAAATTCAGGCACTATTTCCTCCCCAAATATTTCGTTTTGGTAACCAAATCTTTAATACTTTTTTTTTCATCCAGGCATCCCATATCCAGACAGGATGACCATTCTGGTCTACAGAATATTGGAGAGAAGGGAGTCTTGGTTCAGACAGCAGCTGCAATGAGGGCTATGCCTGGCTTCACTGAAATGCTTCCCAAATGCCGTGATGTCATATGATACAGGAAACACCCACAGGGCCCTTCTCCTGTTTAGTCTTAAACCATATCCGCGGACACAGGTCAGAAGTATGTGTGTAGACATGTTAGTTCATACATGTTAAAATAATTCTGGCAATGTGCTCATATTCATATCAAGACTTGCTAAAATTCATTAGTGCACCTACAGACACTCTCCAATAGCCAACGAAATCAGGGTAGTCCCTAGTTTATGGACATGATTATAATCGTGTCGTGATATTTACCCAATGGCAAAATATGTGTAAAACCATGTGCATGAAAGACATCTTTAAATGCTAATTGGAAAAGATTTTTCTAGGAAGGCACTAGAAATCCTTAAATTGGTTCCCTAGGAAGGGGCACAGTTACAGAGAGGGAAGGACAAAGGGAGATGTGTGGAAGAAGCAAATGCATTTGATTTATAAGGTTTTAAGGTAAAAAAAAAAACACATTGGGAAGTCATATTATGCACTAGAGAGAGTGGGTCTTACCAGTGACTGGTTAGATGTCACCTTTGCATGAATCACCTGGTCTTCGGTCAAAGTTAAAGATGAAGCATCTCAGTGAGCAAGGAGTTCTGCCTGAGCGTTCTAGTATTATTTTTCCAAAGAGCAGAGTCTGCACACGGCTGCAGAGTGTGCCTTTGGGAGAACATGAGCTAGATTTCAGAAAAAGCCCAACAAGATTCAGTATTTCCCTCAGGATATCCCCAGGAGAATGTCCACAGGCCTGGAAACACTTAACCATCACTTGCTTATTTGAGAAAAGTCAGAAAGGATTATTGAAACAGATTGGAATGTTAAACCAAATTTACAAATGTTCTTAAACTGTTTTCATTAACCAAAAAAGATGCTGAAACAGGAAAAACAATGAAGCTGGGAACGTAGCTGGGACTGACCCCCGACCCTCAAAGGGGAAAGACATTGTGGGTATTTAGGGAAAAAAGGAAAATGATAGATCTTAACAACCGAGAAAATAAGGAAAAGAAATGTCAAAGGAAAGTATTCTATCATCTATCTATCTATCTATCTGTCTATCTATCTATCTATCTATCTATCATCATTCTATCAATCTATCTGTTCATTATCTATCATCTGTGTATCTATTTATCTACCTTTCATTCATACCAAGAGTATTTTATTTTATTTTATTATTAGAATGCAGCTGACCCACAGTGACATTATTTTCAGGTGAACAACATAGTGATTCCACAAGGTTATACATATGCTGTGCTCACCACAAGTGTAGGCACCATCTGTCACCATGCAACACTATTCCAAAACCATTGACTATATATTTCCCGTGCTGTGCCTTTTATTCCCATAAAGGAAAGTATTTTAAAATCAATGTCCTTGGAGTGTTGGAAAATAAATCAGATGCCAAAAAAAAAAAAAAAACAACCCACGATCAAGAACTCTTACTAGTTATGACATCAGGGCCTTCGGTGAAATTGAAATCATTTGTCAAAGGAAGAGAAGGCTTGAGATTCCGTGTGTTTATTGCACAAGTATTGTTGGAGCCCTAGTGCGTATTAGCCAATATGCCACGTGTGGGTAGAGTCTAGTCAAGAAAGAAACAGGGCATGTAGATCCTACAGCTTCTCGTGCAGTATTGGGAGCATAATGACTGTCCACTTGGTGACAGAAGATACCTTTAGGGTGGAATATGGATTCATTCTTGTAGTCAAAACTGCAGAGAACAATAAAGTATGGCATTAAGCTAGATGTCCCAGTTGATTCTGCCCATGGGGACATTACAAATTATGACTGTTGAGTATGGGCAGCTCGTTACCTGTTATCAACACCATCAGGGAAAAAGAAAGAGTAAGGAATGGGTGAAGATACAGAGAAAACGCTAGAGCTGGCAGCTTTGAGTTCCAACTGGAACCAAAGACATTGAAACTCCAGATACAATGGGATCGTGAGACATTGGCAAATAAATTACTGTAATTAGTGCACATTCAGAGGTTACTCAAGTTGTCCGAATGACATAATACAGAGAAAAGAGGGATACACCCAGAGTTAAGGTTTTCTCACGAAAGCCCAGAGGAATTATGCATTGGGAGTCCAATGTCTCTGGCCAACCCCAGTCCTCTGTGTGGATTCACAGATTCTCAATTGTCGGATGAGGAGCAAAGTTGCCAGTGGAGAAGAAAAATCTGCACGTGGAGCGGAGGATTTCCCTGGAAACATTTCTGTTATGGGGGAGGTCAGATGTTGATTCCTGAAAGCCTGAAGTCGAGCTAGCTCCTTTTGCCTTCCCAGCCCCTCTGCCTCACCCCTACAGCGGCGAGGTTGGTGACTGACACTCTTCCTGAGTCAGCGCCACACCCCCACGATTGTCCCAGAGCCTGAAAGGCATGCTTTTTACTCCCCCACCCGGCCCCCATCAAAGTTGTCTAAAGCTGTTTTATTCAAGAGTCACTCCTGTGGCCCCAGTGCCGGGGAATTCTAAAGATGAATTTCCTTCCCGCAATTGTCGGAGAGATCATATTTGGTGGGCAAACATGAGAACTCACAACAATTAAGGCATTGTTCTTTGCCACTCTGAAAGTATATCTAAACGTGTATTTTTCCTAAATGCTTTGTTTTAAATATAGTTGTTTGCTCTAAAGATGGTGGTGACCTAAAGCTAAATCACAGACTTGCTGCTTCCTCAAAGGCAGGCTGCCCTTTCGTGCACACACAGAACCTCTTCCTTCCCGCTGGCACTTGCTCCTGAATGGCACTCCCAGTGTGTGTTGTCCACACAATCCATGCGGTGGAGGGAGAAAATACCGGGGAATTCATGGAGGCACCTGCTCATCAGACACGCTGGGTTATAATCAGCTAGATTCATACAAAAGATCACACGGTAAAGGGGGATGTCAGCCTACGTGACTCCTCTTCGCGTTCATAGCACTCCCAGGGCCCTCCTTGGTGTGCACAGCTGTTCAGTGTCCATCCTACAACAGCAAGGCTGTGAGCTTGAGTTTCAGGGCCTCTCCCGCATACGTGGCAGATGCCCTACGGAAGACACCTCCATGGTTTGAAATCACACACCATGAACCCCAGAGAGCTTACCTGGAATGAAACCTCTGCGTTTGGAAGCTCTGACTGACTACGTGTTAGAGCACATTTCCATAGTAAGTATGAATAGATACATGGTAGCTGATAGATAGATAATAGATGGGTAGATAATAGAGGGATAGATGAATAGATAAATAGATGATAGAGGGATACATGGATGGATGGATGGATGGATGGATGGATGATAGATGCATAAATAGATGATAGATAGACAGGGATGGATGCATAGATAGATGGATAGATTGATGAACAAATGGATAGATAGATAGATACATAGATAATAGATTGGTAGATGATAGATTGATGGATAGGTAGATAGATGATGGTTGGATATAGATTGATAGATGGTAGATGCATGGATCAATAGGTAGATAAATAGATGGTGGGTGGATGGATAGATGGATGAGTAGAGTGATAGATTGATAGATGATAGATGACAGATAATAGATGATAGATATTTTCTGGGTCTCTATTATGCTTTTGTCTCAATCCTTTTGGAATAGCATGTACACTTACAGTCAAATCATGCTTATTGAAATGTGAGGTGTGAGAACGGGAAGGGGTCATGCGCATCCCAAGGAGGTCCATTCCATGTGGTGTTGGCATTCTGCCAGAACTAAATAGCCACCTTGAAATGGCAGAACCCAAGAGTGCCCCAAGCCCCCTTCCACAACACTGACCTTCAGCCCAGTTAATCTGGGAAGCGTCAATTCCACGAGTATTTTAGCAGGGAATCAATCGCCAGCCGACAGGAGCAAAGCCCAGGCTCTCCCATCCCTGAGATGGGACACAGCAAGTGGCAGGCTGGCCGTGTCCATGCCGGTGTAAATAATAAGGGAGAGGTACCCGCCCTAGCGCCCACACAGAGGAAAACAGTGAGCAAGAAAGAGTTCCCCGTGTCTGTACTGTCATTTTGTACATAGATGCCCTACGGAAACGAACGCCGAAGAGTTGGAAACGCAGCCTACACGCGTGCCCATATGTTCTCCCCCACCCCTGGGGCGGGGCGGAAACATACCCCGAACACCATATCAGGCACCATCAGACCCTCTGCACGACCTCTGCCCAGCCGACGTTCCCCTGGATCCTCTGAGGGGTCTAATAAGCATACAGTGGGTTACAAAATCCTTGTAACCCAAAGATGAAAAATCAAGTGCTGAACAGCCACAGGTGGTTTGGTAACAGGGGCTGTGCTCCTGAAATACAGCTGTGGGTGCCTTACACAGTAAATGCTGATTCCTCACAGATCCGGAGACCGAGAGTCCATGATCAAGGTATCGCCATGTTGGTTTCTGTCTAGAGCCTTCTTCCCAGCTTGCAGGTGGCCACCTTATTGCTTGCCATGTGGTGGACGGAGAGATAGAGAGAGCTAGGGCGTCTTTTCCTATAAGGACACTAATTCTATTGGATCAGGGCCTCACCCTTATGATCCCATTTCACTTAATTACTTCCTTACCGAAAAAACATCCATGGTAGGGTATCATCATATGACCCTGCAGGGACGTGGGGGCACAAACATTCAGTCCCTAACGACGGAAATAAATACCCAGCAGCAAACATTCCATGCACTGAAAGTGAGGCTCCCCCAACCCATTAATTAGCCTAATGAAACGTTTGGTGAAGGATTTGTCAGAAACACAAAAAGAAAAACCCTGTGCGTCAGGTGGTCCATCTCAAATGTATTAAAGAAAAAAATTTTTTTAAATTTCCTTTTGCACATGGGTTTGAGGCAGAATGCAGTTCTTGAAGTGAATTTATCCTTGATCTGGCTGTTGGGATCTTTCCAGGCAGGGCACATGGGTTAGTTTTGTACTTTGGACCCAGGAGTAGCTCAAGAACGAAGACCAAAAATGGGGCTGGTGGGAGCGGGTTTTACCAGGAGTGTTCACAGTGCCGCCTGTGCATGATGTTGGGATAAAAGTTAAGTTTATAAATGCAGTGGCCAGAGGGACCGCTGGTCATGATGAGTCATCAAGAGTATTGGGCGTTAGCCTGCCTTCCTGCATCACAGTGGAAGTTTTCTTCTTGTGGGGTGGTACGATGCCCACACTTACAATCCTCTCTCGTAGATGTGCACAGTGAAACAGGTGCCCTTCAAAAACTCTGCCAGCGAACCTGGTGGGTTCCTCGAGTTCCCCACCAAGCAGGGGGAGTGGCGGGCAGCTAGAGTTAGTGCGAATGATTCATTGCCTTATGGTGTCCATAGGACGTGGTGCCTTTTGGATCAATACACAGCTACCCCTCGACCACCATCTCCTAGAGTTTCTCCAAGCTGATCAGTGGGTGCAGGATGGGGGGACCAAACGTGTCCTGACCTCAGGAGTTAGACTTCATACCCAGGAGGTCTCGGCACAGGGGTAGCTGGTCTGGGCTGCTCTTGGAGCCGAGGCCAGCCTCACCCGTCCACGCGTGGGCAGCACCGGGGACCATAGCTTGCAGGCTGCTCTTGCTCATTTCTCCTGGCCAGGGCCCTACTGCTGTCCACAGGGGCCCTTCTGAGTCTTGCCTACGTCCTCCATGCAGTCTTAGCCTGGGATACCTGCCTTTAGCCTTTACGTGCAGGCGTGAAATTATATGTGTTTCCACATGAGTTTAGGTATGTGTGTCTGGAATGCACATGATTTGTGTATGTGTGTGTTGGTGCGTATGCATGTGTGTGTTTCTGTATGAGTTTACTACGCATGTGTATTTGTACTTGCATATGTGTTGGTGTCCCTGTGTTGGTGTGTATGCGTGTGCGTGTTTCTGTATGAGTTTACTACACATGTGTATTTGTACTTGCGTATGTGTTGGTGCCCCTGTGTTGGTGTGTATGCGTGTGTGTTTCCGTGATTCTGTATGCATGCACATGTGCACATGTTTAGGTGTATGTCTATGCTTGTACTTATGAATGAGTGTCTCTGTGCATGTGTGTATCTGTGTGCATCATTGAAATTCTCTCCTTTGACTGAGTCTCACTTTTTTATATTTTTTCTCACTCCGTAAGCTGCAGTTTCCAATAACAACGAAGAGATCCAGCTCTCTAAAATGTCTCCTGTGTGTAGTTACCACGCATATCAATGACATTTGTTTTTAGGTTGGGAACAGAGGCTTTTGAGTTGGTCCCATATGGCAGCTTGAAGTTTATGTGAAAATAAATCCTGAGTAACACCACACCTTCAAACATGTTTCCAAGAGGGGAAAAAAAACAAGTGTTTACTGGTCTAAAGTTCCAGCAGATCAATGTGAAGTTGCTTAAATGCCCGGAAACCTTGTCTCAAATGCATACAACAAACTCTTCCAAAGTAATACATTTCATCTATAAATATTACATGATGGGTGCTGGCAAAGGCTTTCTCCCCAGAGCATTAAAATTTTGTTGGATATCTTCATGCATATCCTGATTAATGTGGTCTAAAACTGTATACTGTCTCGTAAACATACACACACGCACAGTGTCTTGAACCCCGTTATTTATCACCTGCACGCACGACCCTCCCAAAGTTCTCTGTGACCTCTGAGAAAGATTAGAAGCAGATCCTATGCCTTTCCAAATTTTACATACGGTTAAACTCAGAGCCAGAAGGTTAATGGATGTTGTGCTCCCACAGAATAGTATAACTTTAAACCATATTCTTCTTCTAGAGACAGATTTCAGGGTAATGCAAGTCAGCTCTGCAGGGAGGACTAGAGGAAAAGGATCATGGGCACTTACTTCGTGAGGCCACTCACAAGGGTGGCTGCCCGAGATACTCCGGTCTCAACAGGGAGAAAATCCCCTGCAGGAATAAGCCCTTGCGTGGGATAGTGTGGGCAGAGGGCTCCGATGTCAGGCACTATCTCTGAGATTTATCATCCTGGAGGCATCTGGTGCTCTACACGGTGCCTCTGAGCAGACTGTTCGGCTCAGTCTTTCCCAGGGGGGTGACGTAACTGGTCTGGAAAGTGCCGGCGAAGGCTGAGCGCATTCAGGATAAAGACCTGCCCCGTCTGCACACACTTGGCAGGAGATATGAGATCCTTCACCAGCATTATCTATCACCTTCCTTTCCAAAAGCCCTCTCCAGGGGCATTCGCATCGTTCATGCAAAATCTCGGAATGTCACCGCCCCCAGGGGTGGGGAAAAACGTGGCCCCTTGAAAACATAGGTTTTTGCAATCACATGCTTGTCTAAGAAGCAAAAAGAGGGTCTCACCGGGAATGCAGATTTATACATTTCTCTAGGAAAGAAGGAAAAAAAAAAAAAAAAGAACATGGGAAAACGTAAAACAAAAATGTGGGGAACTTTCCCAAAGTGCCCCTTGGAGAATTTGGTGTGGCTCACCAAGGGAGCTGCAGGCAAGCGCTGTGGTTGGACATCTTTAGTTGACTCACTTCTGGAGGTGATCAGGGAGAGCCAGTGGTGACCAGTTCTTTCGTGCCTTTGGCGAAACTGGCTTGCCTTGCTGCCGCGTGGGGAATGCCGTCTTCTGGGCAGAGACAAGCAGAAGAGTGAGCATGTAACAAAAAGTGCCATCAGACTCAGATGCCAGGGCCCCTGATGACTGCCAGGAATTCCTGGGGACAGAGAGACCCCCTGAGTCTCGTATTTTGCACCCTGAATGCGCATCGGCTTGACTTAAAAAAAAAAAGTGTTTTGAAAAGCTACAGTAATGTCTTGGCTATGACATCAAATCCCAGGCAACCAAAGAAAAAATAAATAAAGTGTGCTTCATCGAAACTTAAAACGTGAGTCCGTCAAAGGGCCCAATCAAGAGCAGGGAAGGTGACCCACAGAATGAGAGAAAATACTTTTTAATCACACATCTGAGAAGGATTCTCTAACCACTCCTACCCCTCAAGAACAACCAACCAAACTAAGAACCCAATTAAAAAGCGAGCAGAGGTCTTGAGTAGACATTTCTCCAAAAGAGACCTGCCGACGACCGACACGCACGTGAAAAGACATTCAACATCCTTCGTCATTGTGGAAATGACAATCGAAACCAGCAAGTCCTGGAGACGCTGGGAAATTCAATGACAAAGTGCACTGGAAAATGGGGAGGGGCTAGGGAAGAAACATCAGGGCCCGGAGAGCCTTGGCGAGGTGAGAACCATGGGAACTGGCTCTACGCAGAGTGAGGGGCCCCAGATGGTATCAGGGTTCAGCAAGTACGTGTGGGTCAAGAGCAAACCATGGAGCCCGGGCATCCTCGACAAGCCCTTCCATTAGGCATGTGTGTGCGGCTGCGTGCTGGCCTGATGCAAACATGAGCAAGAAGTGCAGAATCTCACCGTTTACCAAGGGGATGTATGAGTTCGCTAGGGCTGCTGTAACAACCACCACGTTCTGGCCAGTGGCAGCAACACACAGATATTCTTGCCTGGTCCTGGAGGCTGGGAGTCTGAGATGCAGGCGGGGCCGAGGCTGGTTCCTCTGGAGGCCTCCTGGGCATGTAGATGCTGTGTTCTCCCCATGTCCTCACAAGGTCATTCCTCTGCATGGGTCTGTGTCTTCATCCCCTCTTCTTATAGGACCCCACTCTTAAGGAATCAGGACCCATCCTCATAACCCCTTTTTCACTCGGTTACTTCTTTATAAAGACCGTACCTCCAAATACAGTCCCATTCAGAACTAACAAGGATATAGATTTTACGGGGCCACAAGTCAGCCCCTGCTTGGAGATGAGAGTGTGGTTCATATTTTTCCTACGGCAAAGCTACCATCTGCATCAGGAATTTCACTTTGCACAGACACACTGAACTAAGCACTCCTTATTTTTGTCTTCGTCAAAGAATGCAACCGTTCCCTCTCTTGTAACCGTTACGGGGGAGTAGAAAAATTATTTGATGCGTGCCAAAGGAAACCAAAAACACGCTTGCATTTTTCTTTGGTAGCCCTTCCAAGACTGTCATTCAAATGGGCGATATCAGTAAGGGGAGGAACAGAGGAAAAATTCAGGAGGGAGACCAGAGATAATCTCTTTACATTGTTATTGTTTACTGAGTGACTTTGCTAAGCAGCTGTTTGTCACACATGGGGAGGGACTTGGGGACGTTCCTCACCTCACGCTGGTAAGGAATTAGCAATGCAAAGTGTAGGCAAATGCAGTCTGCCTATGAATCTTTAAGACAAAATATCAAAAACACCTACTCTGGCTTGGGTCAGGGAGACTTGGAGCTACATTTGCGCATTCCAGGAGGACTTGGTCATTCCCTCCACTGAGGGAGGCAGGCCTGGTAGGAAAATGACAGTCCACAGAGCTGGGGCCAGAAATCCATCAGAGCTGGGTCTGAATCTCTGACCTGCTCCTACATCTGGGAAACTCCTCATCTCACTTATGGTGACCTTTTACTTTTTTTGAGATTTTCTTTTTAAGTAAAGTCTACATCCAACATGGGGCCCAACGGTACAACCCCAAGATCAAGAATTGAGTGATCTACCAACTGAGCCAGCCGGGTGCCCTGATGGTGAACTTTTATCAACAGCAAGATAAAAACTCAATAACCACCTTGTCAAAGGCTGTGAGAACCAGCATTACGTGTGGTGAAACAGTGACCCCCCCACCTGCTAGCTCTCACTGTGTTTCTGCTCAGGTACAGAGGAGATTGTGGACCCCTCCCAAAGTCTTTTCTGGGTGCCTCTACCTTCTCCTAGGAAGATACTCACAGGTGAGTCTGTTGTTCTTGAAGTGTCCTCAGATGTCCCAGGACTCCCTTGTCTTTATGTAGCTCATGTCTTAATGTTCTAGGCATGCCTTATAAGTCATTTTCCTACTAATTGAACTCCTCACATAAAACTTAAAAAAAAAAAAAAAGATTTTTAAGGCTTGGCCTCCCCTCCCCTCCCCTCAATGTGCCCTTCTAGACGTAGAACTGATGAATAGAATGGTGAGATATTTAAAGCGAACAATGAGGTGGTGTAATATACATATACATTGTGGAAACACAGAATAAATTCTTTTACTGACTCTTAGTCATCAGAATTAAATATGTGAAAATTTCAAACAAATTTTTTTGAAAGATTTCATTCTGGGGTCAGTTTGAATGAAATAAATAATGAAATAAATAGGAATGAAATAAATAATGTGGAATTAATTTTCTTATAGCAAATGTGGTCATATGTCTATGGCTCGGTGACATTTTGTTTTTAAGTGATTGATTTGAATTGGGGACAAGTGTTGAATTACATTTTTTAGTAAACGTCTATCTTTCAGTCAGATCTGAAGACTGTCTATAAAGGTACCAGCTTCAAGATGAATACACAAATATCAACTTTCTTTCCATCTCTTGTCAAGTCATTTTCATTACAAATATATTTTTTTAAAGTATTGATCAGGATAGTCTGAATTCTCTTTCAAGTACTATTGCTTTCTGGATTATGAAAGTTTTTCAAGAACAATGTATTTATCACCTGTTGACAAAAATCATTTTAATTTTGATCAAAAGCATTTACTCAATGGTTATGGGCAAACACAAAATATAGATAGATAGATAGATGATAGATAGGTAGATAGATAGATAGATCTTACTAGGATCTTCTTTTGTCTTATTTTATTTTACCTCATGTATTAATGTTCACAGTGTTGAAAAATTTCAGGCTGTGGAATTCCTAAAGTGGTGTTTCTTCTCTGGCTATATTCTTCTCCATGTCCCTGGAGTGCAGACATTTCTGGCACTGACTGGAGTAAAGCCCACAACATTCCTCATGCAGTGGTTGGGACCTCCACAGCCACTATAAATGGACTATTCCAGAACAACCCAACTTCTCCCCTCCAGTGACCCATGATCCCTGTGCTCAGCCTTCTGCATTGTTTATAAGGTATCACCTGCCTAGGACCTCTGTGGTTTAATGTCACCACATTTTATTTTTTTAACTTTCAAATTAAAATTAATTTTATTAATTTTAAATTAATTAATTAATTAAAATTGATTTTAAAACTTTAATTTCAAATAGCTTAGAAAAATATGTTAGTCACAATCCCTCTGTTTTTAGAATTCCTTCCAAGAACCCCAAGAAGGGCAGAAACTGACATGGCGAAGCAAGTCAAGTTGGATATGGATCTACTTTGACATCATTATCCTCCCTTTTCCTACTTACAGGAACATCTGTCAATGTAGCTGGGATCCTCAGAACATCATTCTTGTCGACTTAAGGTAGCCACCTTCAAATGACCTTTCCTTGGCAAAGAACTTTTGCAATCATTTGCTATGGTCATAACATAATAACTGTTGAAAAATCCCAAAAAGCATACATAAAAGTCAAACAGATTCTCATACACAGATTCTAGATTCTTCTAGTGACCCAACTTATCTTGAGGACCTATAACGGGTCAGACAGGTGAGAAGCAGTATGTGTGTATTATCTCAAGTAATCCTAAGGATGATGGATCCTGCTGGCTACCATTGACAAATTCCCTCTGGATTCCCTAAAAGCAGAGCCTGGAGCAAGGGTTATGTACTAAGCCTTTGGGATTACACATTTCCTTCCATGGCTGGACCCAGGCATTTCAATTTACTAGATTTCTCTCTCCTGCTGTTAAGTTCTTAACATACTGTACAGGGATCCTCTAACTCCCTTTATATCTGCATTTCCTTTTTCCTCCCGGACCCCATAGGACCCACTTTTCATTCTCTAAAGCCACCCCTAGTTAAACTGGTTTTCTCTTTGCCAGCACCATACTGTGAGGTGCCCACTTCCTGTCCTATGATGCAGAGGGGAGCCCCTTGCCCTTTCCTCCCCTGCACCAAGCAACCAATCTCAAATGCACAACGGCTGATATGATAAACTCATGTTATTATACATATTCTTGCTAACTGAGTCTCGTCTCTTCCTCGATTTCTACAATAAACACACATTTCAGTGGTTCTGTAAGAAAAGAGTGAGAACTAGCCTTCATTTAGGACCCACCATGCACTAGGATTTTAGGAGCTGCCATTTGCATTACCTCAAGCAAAGCTCTCAGCAAAGCTCCATGAAGAATTTCACTATTTGTTTCACACACACATGCACACACAGAGACTCACACATCCTCAGTGAAGATCCAAGAACTTGGAAAAACAAATAAGAGAAGGACAGAGACAGGAATTCTTATGAGGGTAAGTCTACTATGGGGACACTAATTGACCTTAATTCAGACCATATAAAGTGACTTGAGAAGAAAATATACTACAAAGATATCAGCTACTTTAATTCCATGGGATTCAATACTACAAATCTTAGTGATTTTTCCCAATCCTGAGCTAATCAACTGCCTATGGTCTTTAAGGGAACCAGAAACACTCTTTTGGGAGCCAGGGTGTCTTAAGTTGAACTTACTTTTCTTCCTGTGTCCTTAGTTTGACTTCATCTGACTTGGGTAGATGAAAACTCACTCAGATTGGAAGAAAATGACCCAAGCGTCCAGCCTTTCTCCCCAAGGAGCTGCTGATATGAGAACCAGCTTTGTTCTGCATTCATGTAGAAATGTAAGAGCTACCTGGGTTGAGTTTTTTTTCCTTCCTCCTGAAAACTCTTGACTTTGTTCTGTCTCCCGCTCTATCCCAGAGTGAGATTTTGGCGGCCTCTTCATGCCCATGTGTGTACCCTTTGCAGATCTTTGGAGAGGCCATTGTCCTTCCAGTCAATACAGACCTTAGGGGTGGTCGCCATGAATGCTGGAAGCCCATCTCCCCTCCTGGAGATGTCAGCAAATGCCCAGCTGCCTTGTTAGTTGGAGAGAACTAGAAATTACAGGGCTCCCTTCCATCACTAGCACGGGAGGGTGGAAACAATTCCATGGTAAGGATTTCACATTTGAAGCACAGAAGCTCATGAATGGAGATTTAAAGCACGCCATGCTACACAACAACACTAACTCTGTTCAACCTGGACTCTTTGGACTTCATTCTTCCTCTCCCTGGACAGAGTCTGGAGTTACTTTGTGGTTTTCAGAACCGCAGGATAGTGTGTTTATAATATAATATCCCATTACACAAATTATATTAGCGATGAGCACTGACATTTTGGTGGAAATACACAACGAAAAGGATGCTGTTGGCGGTGGTTGCTCCCAGGCTATGTCTTTCATAAAATCCAATGTTGGTGCCAAGGTAAGAGAAAAAAGGCATCTGAATAATCAATTTATGTTGCTCCTGGCTTCTGCTAAGAGTAGGGTTTTTTCTTGAAGGTTCTACTCACTTTAATGCTTTACGTAAAACCCAAATTTAAAATATAAGCATAGATTAAATATAAATGTTTATTCATTTATTAAACTATAGGTGATCATTTGCAAATATTCTATTTATGTATAACTCATGTATTCAATATGTATACCCATAAATATAAATACAACCATACCTTGGGGCACCTGGCTCACTCAGTCAGTAGAGCATGCCGCTCTTGATCTCAGGATCCTGAGTTCTAGCCCCACATTGCAGGTAGAGTTTATTAAAACAAAACAAAAGATCATGGTGCACTTGGGTGACTCAGCGGGTTAAGCGTCTGCCTTTGGCTCAGATCATGATCCCAGGGTCCTGGATTGAGTCCCACCCACATCGGGTTCCTTGCTCAGCAGGGAGTCTGTTCTCCCCTTCCCTCTACCCCTCACCCCAATTTGTGCTCTCACTCTCTTTCTAATGAATAAATAAAAATATTTTTAAAAACCCATCATGAATAAAAAATATGTGTCCCTTAAGCTATAAATCTATTTGGTGGATCCTTATGTTAAGGATCCAAATACAGATATCTGTCATTCTCTGTCAAACTCATTTGCTTATGACTATATTCCTCTCGTCACTCACCCAGGGAAATGACTGTGATTGCCTCTTTCCTTATGCAACAAGGTGCACATGTTACTCTCAGAGAAGTGTCTGTGTAAGATTCCCATAGAGCTTCAGTAAACAGGTACATCACAAGTTTGGGTTTGCGATACACCAACATGAAGGAGATTATTAGACAGTCTTATGCTACTTTGGAAGGACTTTCAAACAATCTGAGGTGTTGATAGCATGTAAAACTGTGTTTCTTCTGTATTTGGAATGAAAATGGAAAAATACTATGGCTGTGCTATAGGTATGTACTTGGAGAAGCAGGGAGTCCAGGTCATAAAAGTCTGCTAGATGCTTTGTGCTAAACAACAACAACAACAATGAGAACAACAACAACAACAAAAATATGGTGGTAGCTTACTATATCCTTAGCTTGCTTTATTGCTATCCTCGTGGCCTCCTAGCCTTGTGGAATATTGAATTTCCAAGTCCTCCACCATGCAATCCTGTCCGATATATTTTACTCAGAATACAATAGGCTGGGAAACATAATTCAAACACATGCCAGAAATAGGGAAGACATAAACAGGAAAATATGGTCTGCCACATTCACCTACACTATCAGCCAAGGGAAGAGAATGTGTTTTCATTGGTAATGCAAGGGAGCATGTTTTGGCTCTCAATCCCAGCCACAGACCTCCACTGTTTATAAAATCCACGACATTGTATGCATACGTCTCATTGTTTTCCCTCCAAGAAATGACTGATTTTATTACGATAATCCATATACACTGGTTCTGATTCTTCTTTGTTCTCAATCTGATATTTTTGCATAGAAGGTGGGTTCTTATTTCTGTTTCTACCTGAATATTTTTTTTTTTGGAAAACCAGAGGTAGATCGGCTAGAGAATATTTTATCTACTTGCATACTCTGGAAAACACTTCAGTTGAAGTTACAAAGTAGGATTTCATTCTAAACAGGGTAGTTTTGGATGTGGCAGGGCAGCCTCTGCTGTTGGGTGTGTTTTAAGGACTGAGGCGTAAAACTAATAAACACAGGTGCCATCTATTTTAGTGCACTTAAAAAATCTCCCAAAACCCCTCAGCTTGATCAGCCGCTATTTTTATGATCATTCTATGGCATAGATAAGGCAATGAGAGGTGATGACAGTATAGCTTACTTAAGATTTGGTCCCACTGGAGTCAGGCCACAGGATTAGGATACACATACCCACTGTTTCAGGAAAACAAACTCTTCCCCGCATCACATCATTAAATTTTCTTCTATTTAAATTTCACAACTTCTTGACCCTGTTACTTTTTAACCTGAAGAGAGTTCACATAAAGGCAGTAGGAAAATACAGACATGGAGACAAATGTCTTGGTAGATAAATTATTCCTTCCTCTGAGGTTAAATGTACCATAACTCATTCATTCAATTATCATCGATCACAATGTCAGTCCCTTAAAAACGAACCCACAAGTTAC
The DNA here is from genome assembly GCA_028533885.1 of Nasua narica. Lineage (NCBI taxonomy): Eukaryota > Metazoa > Chordata > Mammalia > Carnivora > Procyonidae > Nasua > Nasua narica. The sequence goes on along the minus strand of CM052801.1, from coordinate 1,215,163 downwards.
CAGATCGTGTATAAATGGTATCAGAGCTGGATGGTGATGGGCATGAATGGATAAAGATGTTGAGCTTGGTTTCCACTGATCTCCTCATGATAATTTTTTTCGAGGGATCTTGGCTTATTTTCTCAAAGTGAGAAAATAGCCATTTCGTATGTAACAAAGTAGCCAGAAAGAACATAAAATATATTTAGATCATACATGCTACTCTGGAAATGTCAAAATTTCAGCCACAGGGAATTTTTGCAGATTGGTTTTTCATAAAAGGGGATTGATTGAAGACCGTTAGTGGGCAGATGACATTCACAAGAATGGTTGGAAGTCTCTGGAAAAAAAGAAGGAGAAGAGGAAGACAGGAATGATTAGTGGAAGAACTGAAATGGCCTCCTCATTAAACTATATCTTTCTCTAAACACTGGTTTCTTCCCTGTCTGTGTGAGCACCTGTTTAGTAAATCTAATACCACCCTTAATAAAACCTGACTTTGACCTCGGGTCCACAGATTTTGAGAACCAATAAATTTCCTGTGAAGAAAAGAAAGGATTAACATGTTCTTTTGCTCAGCTGTGAATGAAGGAAGAGAATTCTGTGGTCCCTGCTATAAATATTCAGAATGATGTAATTCTAAACTCTGAGCCATTAAAACATATTTTATCAAGAAGCATATTGGTGGAAGTTTATTTAGAATACTTTGTGCCATACAATGACCATATGATCCAGCAATTCCAGGACTGGGCATTTATCCAAAAAAGTTGAAAGCAGGAATTTATAGATATTTGCACACCTGTGTTCACAGCAGCATGATTCACAATAGCTCAGCATTGGAAGAAACCCAAGTGTTCATGAATAGATGGATGGATGGTGGATGGATGGATCAATAGATGGATGGTGGGTGGATGGATAGATAGATGATAGATAGATAGGAGAGAGATAGTTATGATGGATGGATGATGGATAGATGGATGGATGGGAGGCTGGATGGATGGATAAATGGATGGATGGATGGAGAGATGGATGGATGGATGAGTGAATGGATGGATGAGTGAATGGATGGATGGATGGATGGATGGATGATGGATAGATGGATGGTTGGGAGATTGGATGGATGGATGGATAAATGGATGGATGGATGGATGGATGGATGGATGGTGGATGGTTGGTTGGATGGATTCATGGATAGTTGGATGGATGGATTGATGGATAAATGACATGTGGTCCATACATAGAAGGGAACATGATGCAGCCTTAAAAAGGAAGGACGTTCTTCACCTGCTATGATGTGGATGGACCTTGAGGACATGATGCTGAGTGACATAAGCCAGACACAGAAAGACAAATCCTGTGTAATTCCACATATATGGGGTCTGTAGAGGAGTCCCATCCATAGAGAGAAATTAGGATGGGTGCCAGGGGTGGAGGACAGGAATGGGGAGGTAGTGTTCAATGGGGACAGAGCTTCAGTTTGGGGAGATGGAAAGTTCTGGAGATGGATGGTGGGGACGGTAGTGCAATGGTGTAAAGGTGCTTAACGCTACTACTGAGCCGTGTTCTTAAAAGTGGGTAAAACAGTCAGCTTTCCTATGTAGTTTTCCCACAATAAAAAAAAGTTATATAAGATAAAAATGAAATGAGATAAAATTTAAAAAATTAAAACATAGGGTAAATTTCTTTCTTACCAAATAACTGTCATCATTGTAGCTTCATCTAGGTGTCTGCAAGGCTCTGAAACACTTGTCAAAACTGAAGGAAAATCCCATTTCCATTCAGTTGCAGTGCAAGCCACGTCCCAGCAAGCCCCTGACAAGCAGAGTTTAACATGGAATATTTTCAAATATTTGTCCTCATTAGCACCGATCCCTGCTGGCACATTGCACAAGTAATTGGCAGCCTCGTATCTTGTAGCTTCCCCACATGGGACTTGCCACTGAGCCCCTTAAGACTCACTGTCAGTTTGCAATCTGTGCACGATGCTATCCTCCCCTCTTGTCAGCAAGTGAAAAACATCCTTAAAATGCCACAAACACAATGGCTCCTTTTGCTGCTCACCACACACTCCTGAGCCAGCTCTGGGTCTCGCCCACCCGCTGCCAACGGCAAAGCTTACCCTTGAAGAAAACCTCAGACTAAATTATCAAATTTTTTTTAAAGATTTTATTTATTTGTTTGACAGAGAGACAGCGAGAACAGGAACACAAGCAGAGGGAGTGGAAGAGGGACAACAGGCTTCCTGCCAAGCAGGGAGACTGATGTGGGGCTCGATCCCAAGACCCCGGGATCATGACCTGATCCGAAGGCAGATGCTTAACGACTGAGCCACCCAGGCGCCCCTAAACTATATAATTTTTAAAATCCCTTCTCCCGTTTTAATGGGGGCAATCTGACAAGGGCGTTCTGGGGGTTATAGAGAGAAAATAGTATTCCCATTCTACCGAGGGACGTCGAAACTTTCCTGAACACGTAGCATGTTCGGAAAGCTCTAGGAGTCAGTTGCTGTTTATAGCAAACCCCCAGGATATCATTTTCTTCTCATCATCCCCATTCAGGGAGCTGCTGCTTTGTTACTGCAGCTTTTGCAGACCGATACACCATCTGCCGCACAGATGGCATTGCTTTATGTAGAACAAGACTGAGCAGGGTCCATACATCGAAGAGAAACTGTACCAGACAGCGTGAAACTCTTACTGGACTCACTTTGTAGTCCCAAAGGTGATGACACGTCTCCAGAGAGAGTGTCTGATTTGGGCAATGGCCCAGGCTGGTTCTGCGTGTAGCATCCATCCTCGCTTGGCTCGGTGGAAGGTGGGGAGAAGAAAAGAGGATGAATCTTGTGGGGTCTATCTGGAGCACCTTAGGTGGGCGGGGCTCCCCATTCAGCGCCCCTGGGCATGTCAAAGGGCATCTGTGTCTACAGTAGCAGACTTTCCGGTCCTGTTGAGATGGAACTACCATGTACCGGGAGGAAATGTTTACTGCAATTACATTTTTAATGACGCTTTATGTGAACTATATCATGTGAAGCCATTGGACTCCCAAAGACTGAGTTGGTAGGTCAGCCGTAGAGTCAACACAAGTGGCCTTGTGATTCGTACATTCCTGTCATTTGCTCCTCGTGTTTAAAACTCTCTGAAAGAGAAAGTATTTCTCTAAGAATTGGATTTGTTGAAGGGCATGCACCTTCATTTTTTTTTTTTAAAGATTTTTATTTATTTATTTGACAGAGAGAGAGAGATCACAAGTAGGCAGAGAGGCAGGCAGAGAGAGAGGGGGAAGCAGGCTCCCCGCTGAGCAGAGAGCCCGATGCGGGGCTCGATCCCAGGACCCTGAGATCATGACCTGAGCCGAAGGCAAGCACTTAACGACTGAGCCACCCAGGCGCCCCGCATGCACCTTCATTTATTGCAAATGGAGTCCAAATACTAAATTTTCATCATTCCCCTCTCCGTTATTTATTTATTTTTTAGCTTTTGGCTTGACTTGATCTCCCTTCTCCCACCTTTTAGTTCCAAAGGCACATCCAAAAAGTACACACAGAAAATAATTTAACGAGTCTTCTCTTCCCAAAGTATTTTCATGATCTCAGATGTCAGTGCCGTCATCCTAAATTTATGTATTTTCACAAAGAAAGATCCTCTTACAGGCACAGGAAAAGAGACTTGCAGTTAAATAAAAGAGAAGACCTGCCCCCAAAGCCGGAGGAATGAAGAAAACAGACTCTCCTCTCTCTGGTCAATTAGAAATGCATTCGGTTACTTTTATGGCTTCTTTGAGCCAACTTACAATGACGGAACGCAAATGATACTCGAGTTGGATAATTACAATTCTAATACTTGTGAAGTCTGCAAAAGTCACGTGTGTCTTTGATCTACTAGTGCATCCCAAGTCATGTTCTCCTTCGGCTCTCTCAACTGTCCTTGTTTGCAGTCATGAGACATTGGTCATCCCCAATCACATCTGAAAGAAACACTGGCTTCCAGAATGCAGGTCTTCAAGCTCGGGTCTGGGTTGTTTCTACTGGGTTCCTCCTTGCATGCCATCCGTGTCCCTATACATTGACTGAGCTGTTTTTATCCCCGCCCCCATATGTGCAGTTGCATGGTTGAGAGCTGTGATTAGTACCTTGCAAACACCCTTAGCTCAGAAATTCTCGCTCTGATGATGGGACTCCCCAGTAACCCTGCGTAAGCCCAGTCTGGAAATGCAGCTGATCTGGGTGTGGCTGGAGGAAAACCACATTCATGCCCATTTCTGTGTGGTACCACTCTCTGCACACCCCTGCCACAGGACCCTTCTCATCCCACTTTCTAAAACTATTATTTTCCATCTTGTCCCCTTTTCCCTAAAACCGCAATATGTCTGCTGCAGTTAAGTTAATGATCTCACCTTAAACCTTACAGAAAACATAAATTCTATCAGCTGGCATGAACCACGCCTTCTCTTTAGAAAATGCACTATTCCTCGTACAACGGCATCAGCCTCCTCTCGGTTGCCTCCAATTCAAATGGAAGATGTGTCGGTGATGGAAGTTGACGTTTCTGTCTTCATTTCCTGTCCCTGGAAACTCCCACGGGGCAGGTGCACAGTGTCCATGCCAAATCTTCTTGGCGGCATCCACCTCCAGGGGCAGATGGTGTCCCTTTTCCTACGTGCACAGGAGAGAGTCCACCGACGGCACCTGCTACCACACAGGTTCGTCTCAGGGCTTGTGCAAAGCTCAGAATTTGCAGGAAGGCAGTGGTGACTGCCCTCTGGCTTATCCATAACCAACAGGAACGGGTTTGGGGCATGGATGTCCCATGCTTGAGGGACTAGTTCTGATACATGTTCTACAAGAATGCTGACAGAGTCCCCAGGGGCACTGAAGCCCAGCTGTCCCTTTGTCACTTTTCTTGCCTTCCTCTCTCATCTTGGGACCACCTCCAAAATAAACGACCTCATCCAGGTCTCTGGCTGGGACTCTGTTTTTGATGGAAGCAAGACTTAAGACACCCTCCCTGGAAAATGCCTCGTTTTCCAGCACGGAGAACAAAAACCTCATCATTTCTCTGAGAGTGAGAAAAGGCTCACCTCCAACAGAAAGCCTGGGAAATATCTTTCCTTGAGGTTTAGAACTAGGAGTTGGATGCCGTCCAATCTTCCTCCACCCCCCTACTTCCAATCCCTGGTAACCAGTTTTCTATTCTGTTTCTGCGTCTCACTTGTATTTAGATTCCACATGTTACGTGACATCATACAGTATGTGTTTTTCTCTGTCTGACTTCACAAAATGTCCTCGAGGTCCATCCATGTTGTCACAAATGGCAGGACTTCCCCTTTATCATGGCCAAATAACATTCTATTGTGCACATGGACCACATGTTCTTCGTCCATTCCTCCACCGATGGACACTTAAGTTGTTTCCACGTCTTGGCTTTTGTCAATAATGCCTCCGTGAACACGTGGGAGCAGATATCTCTTTGACATAGCCATTCCGTTTCCTCTGGATAAAATTCCAAAGGATAAAACACCCAGCAGTGGAATTATTAGGTTGCATGATATTTCTATTTTTAGTTTTTTGAGGAGCCTCCGGACTGTTTTCCAGAGTGGCTGCACGAGCTTGCATTCCCACCAACAGCACACGAGGGCTCCCCTTTCTCCAAATCCTCGCCAACACCTGTTGTCTCTTATATTGTTGACTTGAGCCTTTCTGACCAGTGGTGGTATCTCCTTGTAGTTTTGACTGGCATTTTCTCGATGCTGAGTGACGTGGAGCATCTTTCCATGTGTCTGTTGGCCACCTGGATGTGCTCTTTGGAGCAATGCCTGTTCATGTCTTCTGCCCACTTTTAAATTGGATTGTTTGCTTTCTTGCTACTAAGTTGTGTGAGTTCATCTCATCTTTCTTGATGCTATTAGTTTTGAAAACCAAAAGTGCAATAGTTCGCAAATGACCTCGTATCAGGTCACTGGCAAGAAAGCATGGATATGAAATAAAGGGGTGTCCCAGACCCAAGTGCTCATGGCTGACCGTTCCAGTCCAGGTGTCTGGGAGTTCCAAGGGGGGATCAGAACAACCTTGGGGAGAGTGTCCTAATTGAGTAACTGATCTTAAATTGAAGACTTAGCAGGATCCTGAGAAACTTTAAAATTGGAAAGGCACTTAGGCACTACATCTTTTTTAACATACCGAAAATCAAATTAGTTAGCAATGGTCTGTACTCAAAACCTAGAGGTTTTTTTTTTTTAACTTGGATATTGAGTAATGACAAACCTTGGCTTAAATTTCTGTTCGAAAAATGGATTGTCTTCTGAAAAGTGGATGGGGTGAGAGGCACAAATGCATACTTCTGCAGCAATAATTAATTGAATAGCCAGAGAATTGATTTTCCAGATTTCCTAAACTGCTGGACAGGAAGTCCAAGAAGCAGAGTACATATGCATTTTTATTCTAATGGAATGTTTCTCCTTCTACAAGTACTACCCAAGAGTGGAGGAAGCAGAATTAGTGTCTTCTGGGAAACAGGTGTATCTAGTATTATAAATTTTTTTCATCAACATCTCTCTCCTATGATTGTTCTTTTTTCCATGGAATTTATGGAGAGCTGAAATGACTTTTACCTCAAGATCATAAAATATATGCCAAAAAGGGGACTGGCTTTTACCAGTTTACAAGGATTTCCACACAAGAGGAATCGCTGAAGAAAGTATCTTTTGGCGAGTGGTAATAGTGTGTTGACCATCAAGTCAAGATATTCTCAGGGGCTTAGTGTCTCCCAATGGCGAATCCGGGTAGAATATCCAAATCTAGGAATGAAATCACCAAGTTGAGAGGTTATGGATATTTCCATCTCTGCGTGTGTGGGGCGGGAGGATGGATGTGTACATCTTAGTTCTAGGTCAAGGAAATAAATGGAACAAGGACAACAATATATATAGTGAAAGTTTTTTAAGGGCTTAATTGTGTCATTACTTAAATTCATATGTTGAAACCTCAGCCCCCCGGACCTCAGAATGGGACTATATTTGGCAATGGGGCCTTTAAAGAGGGGATTAAGGTAAAACGAGGTCACTAAGGTGCATTCTAAACCCATGGGATTG